>JAODJX010000129.1:14721308-14736831 GCA_026776945.1 Isichthys henryi | reverse complement strand
CATAAGCTTGATTTATATGACTCCCTGTGTTTCGAAAAGCACAAATGAGGTGATCATGCCATCCCCCCCCCCCTGTGCCTGGGGGGTGCAGGGGGGCCACGCGGGTGTCGGAGACGCCCGGGCCGGGGGTGGTGCGGGCGGGGGAGGCTATTAAAGTTTATCATCTGCCTTTCGTAAGCGATTATGTCATCCACTGAGGGATTTGTGGACCCTCACAGCCGCAAGCTGTGAGGAGATGATAAACGTTTCCCTTGTTAATTACAAGCGGCCCCTCCGTTACTTACTGATGCCATCATTCTGATGGAGACCCATTTTTGCTGAGATTCGGCCCCCTGGACGGCAGACTCAGACGAGATTCATGCTTGTGTGCCGGAATCTTCCTTCTGCTGTCACATGATGAGGGTGCCCATTATAGTGGGGGGGGGGGCTCCTGAAGGTTCAACCACTTCCATTTGCAAATAATTGCAGCTGCCTTCACTCCAGTGACTCGCATCCTGCCATTGTCTGAAGGAGTGCAGCTTTCGTGCATAATAAACGGTCAGGGCTGGTGGAGAGTCCTTCGGAAGGCCGCTCGCGGTGCACGTAACCGTCCCGCTCTGCAAAAGCCCGTCTCTCCAGGCCAAAGCGTTACGGCAGAAGGGAGGCAGTATCCTGCTTTTCAGGGATATCTGAGATTTTCCTGTTTCTGGTTATTCGTTTGAGTTTTCACAAAAATATCCCAAACAAGAGCAGCAACTCGTAAAATACTGCTAGGAAGCCCGGACCCTATTATTGATGGGGTGAACCTAAGAATTGTTAATAAATTACAATAAGGCCAGAAAGTGTTCCCGTGTGGATCTGCAGCCTTGTGTGTGTGTGTGTGTGTGCGTGCGTGTGTGTGTGTGTGTTGGGGGCATTTCATATGAGCAATAGACCAGTTGCTATTTCCATCATAACTTAATTCTTGTCTTCTCTTCTTTAAACATTTGTGTGCATGTTTTTAAGTCGTTATCATGGTTTGTGGGGCCATTCTGTGACGCGTGTTTGAAGGATACTGAGACTCGTGTTGGGAGGATACTGGGACTCGTGTTGGGAGGATACTGGGACTCGTGTTGGGAGGATACTGACAAGCCTCATTCACGCTTTGTTACTGATGTCATCACTCCACAACCAGCTCATCCTCAGAACAAACGGCTGGAATAAGAGTGGTTTATGAGTCACTCTGCAACAGCTGAAATGCTGCACTTTTTTAAGATAGATGATTTTAATTTCAATAGATCATCCGAGCTTTGTTCTCAAATCAAGAAAAGGGATAAATTAAGGTTTGGCTGAAATGTAGACGCTCTGTACTGATTTGTTATGAAAATCTGCATCTCCTGCCCACGGACAGTCAGGACGTGGTTATTTTAATAGCTGCCTGAGTTATTGACTTTCCTCAGACACGCAGGACGTATGGCACTTGGGAGAATTTTGCTATAAGAAAGAGATTAAAACCATTTATTCAATCCATACATCTATCATCACAGTAATGAGAACTGATTTTCCTCCAGTACTTTTTGGGGGGTGGGGGGTGGGGCGGCTGGAAACTGGATCAGACCAGTCGCTATCGCCTTATAAAGCTCTTATCATTCTCACTGTCGCAGTACCATTCGTTCGCCGGGGAGACTGGCACTGACGGTGCTCAACGTGTGCGACTGTGTCCATTTCTGATAAGAAACGGCACAGCACCTCGCCAGAATGCCGGCTCTCTGTCCCACCCCCCGCCACTGCATGCTCCGTCTCCCCCATGAGTGGGTCAGAGTGACGCTACTAGATCCAGAAAGGGTGGGAAGGGTGAGTCCTACCCCCCAGCTCCAATGCGGCGATTTGCGGTGAGGAGTGGGGGGGACTTCCCTGTCAGGTCTCTGCAGATGGGGCATCTGCTTACATTGCATGTTCTGGGGTTGAGTGACGTGGCCTCTGTTGGGGCGGCCACATCTACAGATTAAAGACGGAGAGAAAGTGCCTTTTTGATGAGTGTAATAATTTACACATGCAGACCAAATGTCTCCCAGATGGAGTTCATTTGCCATGCTAACTTTATGCGATACTCTGATTCTTGCAGTGTCAGTAATATATATATATATATATATACACACACACACACACACACACACACATATTATATATGCTCACTACCAATTCTCAGCTTATTTAATGCTTTTATTATTTATCCGCTGCTTGTTTTTCTTGGCACGGTGCGGCTGAGACGGCACCCCTGTTTCCTCATTCCAAATCGCGTCTCTCTTCGTTGGCGTGAGTGTTGGAATTTGCCGTGACATCAACGGTGGGATCATTTGAGTGCATCATCCTGATTAAAATAATGCCATTTCAGGAAGCCACGCTCTGGCCTGAGGTCGGGGTCAGGGGTCAGACCCTCGCTGGAGACAGAAGCACTTTCAGCAGCAGATTAATTCTGAAGCTCCCAATCGATACGCTGGACCAGGTACGGGATTATGGTCAGCAGAAGCCCACATGCTTGTGGGAGAGTTTATTGACCGAGGAGGTGATTAACTAAAAGCCATGGGCCATTAGCCAGTGGGATGGAGGCACGCATGGATCGCCTCAACCCCTCCCAGCAACTACGAGGCCGACCTCAGTGTCCTTCCTCAGGCGGGGCGAACCACATGACCAGAATATCACGTGCTTTCCGGCACACCTGCACTCTGGGGCTTGGAAGGTCACCACAGTGCAGCTTTGCGGCTCAGCGTTCCGGCTGAACAGATGTTTGAGGGTGTTGGAGATGGGAATGGGATGTGTGTGTCCCACTGCATCTAGCCTGCAAATGTTTATATCTATATGCACACCATGCAGTTTGGAGCGAGGCAAGATGGCCGAGCGTGGTGGACGAAGGCTTCGGTCTGGGTATGAAATATCATTTACAGGCATTTTAAAGGGCCCATGCTCAAACGGCCTTACCATCACCAGCAGAAATTAACATCAAGTTATGAGTCATGGGGAAGAAGGAAGGTTCAAGGGCAGACTAGAATTTATTGCCTGGGTGCTCAGATTTTTCTGATGACATTTCCACTCTCGTCATTAACTACAGGCCTACTGTGCAGGGAATATTTACGCATTTTAACATCATCTGTGTCGTAGGTCCGCAGCACAATGCAAGCCAGCGGGGAGTCTGACGATCTCCAAATTCTCCTTGACGCTCCAGCCCACGTCCACTTTCTCATAAAGTTAATTAACGAGTTTTAAATTCTGACTCAAGAGGCGACACTTGAGTGTGTGTGTTTGTGTGTATGAGAGAGTGTGTGGGTCTTTGTGTGTGTTTGTGTGAGAGAGTGTGAGAATGTTGTGGGTGTGAGAGTGTTGTGTGTGTGTGTATGTGTGTGTGTGAGGGTATGTATGTTTGCATGTGTGGTGTGTGTGTGTGTGTGTGTGTGTGTGTGTGTGTTTTGTCCTGCTGAGTTTTGCCCACACCCTGCTTTACCCCACACCGCACTTTCAACCCTGTGCCTGTAATGTGAGCGATCACCAAGGTGCTTTCGCATAATTTCCATCTCTAATGGCTGGTAGAGCAGTGAGAGTCAGTATGCGGACTGGTTCCTGGGACCTGGCAGGGAGGAGCTCCCCAAATGTAGGTCAGGCCCAGTTCTGCCTCCTTGGCACGGTCCTTATGTAAAGCAGTCGCAGGGCTTACTGTGGTGCGGGACGCAGGATTTGGAACCTACTAGTCCTTATCGTGTCGTGTTGCTAGCTGATATGTTTACATAGAATTTCATAGACTTTGTACCACCCACAGTAGCGTTTAGGTCTGTCCTCTGGCAAGTCCCATAGTACGTAAGTCCCGCAGTAAAACTATGAAAGGTGCAGTGTAAATCGCGGTTCAGTTTTCTCAGATTTTCCAGGAGCAGTAGCAAGCATCATGTGAGCCATTGAAGATTCCATAATCTTCTGGGAAATACCACTTGAATACTGTTACTTGGGGAGCCTTGTCCCAAGGCTCAGAGGATTGACTTCCCTGGGGGGAGGGGGGCAAAGATTGACGACAGGCGTACTATAAGCTTATAGAACTGTGAATAGCGTGGGCTCAGGATTTGTAAATAGATTTTTGGCCCCCTCCACCCCAGCCCACATCCAAATGACTGTTCAAATAAACGGCAGCAAGGCAGACAGTGGGCTTTATAAACAACTCGCCACTCGGGCTACTTAATTGCTCTCAGGATGTTGTGCTTTGAGCGAAGCCTCAGGAGAATAGAATAAGCAGAAAACACGGCATTAAATCAATCAAGAAACGGTTAAGGGAATAACAAACATATCTGCAGAGCCAGACTTTCACAGGAGTTTGCGTGACGCTCGTAAGCTGCTGACGTCTGAAAGCATATTCTGTCCGCTGGGTTTTTCGCTCTGCTGGCGTCTGAGGGCCAAAGCGAGCTCAGTATGTGCGAGCGGCCAGCTGCTCTGGGCCCCTACAGCGGCTCCGTCAGGGTGCGGACACCAGAGGTCCCCTTTTTGAATTCGGCTGTGATCATTGTTTAGATTTATTAATGTTTGGAGAGCAAGATCAGTGTGCTGTTACTGGCTCAGCACAGGGGCTCAGGCGGGGGGAGGGGCACACTGCACACTGCAGGAGGGCTGCCTTACACCCATATCCTTTAATCTGCTTTTTAGCTATTAAGTAAACCTGATTGTCATGTAATGACTTTTAATAAGGAATCCTCTTTCTTTATTGGATGATAACGGGGTTGCCTGCTCTTAGTTTGTGCTCGTTATTTATTCTTGATTCATCTGGCAGGCAGCTGTATCTGCGGCAACCTGAAGTGTTTGTGTGGCGAGATGTGGAAGGGAGGGGTGTGATCAGGCCACAGTCATGAGATTTCAAAGGTTCCTCCTTATAACCCCTGCAGGATTAGGGGTCAAATCATGCACCTCCCTGCACTGTGTGTGAGGTTTGTACACTCACCCAATGCTGTGGGGGCTTCTTCAGCTTCCCCGAAGTGAACTGCTGACTTGTAGTGTATGTCCTGGGGTGGACTGGTATCCCATCCATGATTTTCCCCAGCCCTGTGCCCTGCGATGGACTGGTGTCCCGTCCAGGGTGTACCTCAGCCCTGTGCCGTGGCTGGGATAAGGTCCAGACCCCCTGACAGGATAAGTGGTTAAATGATGGATGGATGGATGGATGGATGGATGGATGGATGGATGGATGGATGGATGGATGGATTGTTATTACCATGTGTCTGTCCATTGATGCATTTTGGGTAACACTCCTGACTTATGTACCTTGAGGGATGAATTATTGTATGGTTATGATTTCCCAATAGTTCAGAGAGCATGTTAAAACGCTTCTGAGTCTAAATGAATGTTCTCCCATTTCAGTATTTTTCCCAAGGCAAATATTTAAACAGGACATATTTCAGTTTGTTTTCATTCAACAAAAAATTTTAATTTCTGGCAAGTCTTTCTACCTGGTTGGCTTTGATGGAACATGACAGTCTGAAATTTGTTCTTGCCAGTTTTATTTTTATATCTTTGGTAATCACACGGTTTTTATATATATATATATATATATATATATATTATTTTTTTTAATAGTATTATTGAACTGGGCATAAAGTGGTGTTTACGATTCCTAAGCTGTCTAAATACATTTTCTTTGAGTAGTTATATCCATGGTAAGTATTTTAATTAGATCCACTTGGCCTGTAAAGTTGAACTGAACATATTAGGACCATCATCTGTGATTATGTCATTTGCTATGCTGTTCAAACACACAGATTCAATTATGTTGTGCCACCACAACAATAACGGAATTTAGTGCGCTGATCTTTCACATTAATTATATGTCTAATCATTAATGGGTTCACACAGAGGAGGAGGTGGGCCATGAGGTTTGGAGAGTCAGCACAAGGCTGGAGCCTTATGTCTTTCTGGCTGAGAAGAAATATCTGCCTTTTTGGAGAGAAAAAACCCAGCAACCCCAGCTGTCGCAGTTATGCATTATTTTAGTACGGAGTGAGTGAGTGGGGGCCTCGATTCATCACCAGCTTCAGTTCACTGAATGAGCCCCCTTTTCGAAAGCTTTATAAGCCTATTTCGGGGGTCCCGCATGGATGGGGTCTCCTCTGTATTCCAGCTCCTCTCCTTGCTCTCCCCCCATGTCGTCGCCCCCCATCGGTCTCTAAGTGCAGCCATGACCCAGATCTGCTGGGTGTCAGAAAGCGTGTCCAGGTCTCCAACAGAAGGCACCTGGAGGCTGGCTCTCAGCGTCTTCCTGGAGATGGATGTTGTGACGGACGTGTCCTAGCAACACTTTATTGCTGAGAAGCTCCTTCCAAAGTGGGCCAGGAAGGGCAGAAAATAGGCCGCCCCCGCCGGGCCACTTCACAAGGTCGTCATGCAGCCCCGGCCCCCACAGTGTGTTGAACAAGTGCGGCGTGGGCTAATGAATTACACAGCTACAGATCAGTGGGGTAACGGCGACGGGCGGGTGGCAGGGTGCGGCGGGGCAGGAGAGACATTAAATAATGCCAGGGCAAATTAAATTTCAGCCTGCACTGGCTTTATTATCCTCTGCTTAAAATATCATCGGGCTTTGCAGCGTGCAGAATAAGCCCATTAACGTTTAACACGAGCCACACAAAGGCCTCCCTTTGTCGGACGAGCCTCTCTTTAAACGCATTGTGACCTGCAGCTGCTTAATATCGGCCTCAAACCCCCCCCCCCCCCCCCCCAGGCGTGCATCATGCTAGGATGCGAAGGCCCACTAGAAAAGGGGGGAGGGGGGTTCTTGTGAGGAGATTTGGAAAATGGCGATGGGAAGGGTGAGAGGTATCGTCCCAACCCTGGATGGGGGGCTGCTCAAAAAGGAGATGTGGCAAGGCCGGGAAGCACGGCCTGTTTGATGTGTAAGATGCATTTGGTTACCAGCCTGTGGGTTCGAGTCCACAGAGGACAGGCCCTGGACCTGAATACACTAATCCTGCGTCAACTTCCTGACAGCCATCTGTGTTTTTCTCCATGTAACAGTTTCCAGTGTGCATAATAAAGAGGGGAAAGTGCCACTAAACGTGGATTGGTATGTTATTCAAATTTCTGTCTATTCTGGATTCTTCCCTCTTTCCTTCGATAAGACTTGAATAATATTATTGTAAGAATATCTTTTCGGAAATAGAACAGGCTCCTTTAACAATGCATTCATTCATTTGAACTTCCTGGGCTGTGTACACAAAGAATGCTGGAACTCTTGTGTTCTCTTGGGGATGCCGATTCTATCCATATCTACATAATTTAATTCCAAGTACATGTGTTATAACACTTTACTGAGGACTAGGAGTGTCTCCTTGTTGGGTTTAAACCAGGAACCTTCAAGCCACAAGCCTGAAGCATCCTTCTAAGTGCCAAACCACACTGTGGTCATGGTTATGCCAAGACGGGCTTGGTGTCAGAGATGTCACTCAGCCCCGAGCTCCGTGTCCCTATGTGTAACTGGGCGAGTGGCTCATCTTATAAAAGGGAGTGGAGTCCGCAGAGAGGCTGCGGAATTACCCTGCGGTCAGGACGAGTAGAGAGCTGTCGCATGCAGTTCTCTGCAAAAGCCCACAGACCGCCTGAGTACAGGGTACACAGTAATTGATAGCCCTGTGTTTAGAAGGGCTCTTCGATCACTGAACTGTATAGCCCACTGGCACAGGCTCTTGAAGACCACTTCCCACGTGCCGGCACCGAATCAAAGCCAGGAACCTCGGTGCCTCAAAAAGCCAATATGGCAGCAGAGGGAAAGCTGAGTGTAAAAAGCTACAGCGTTGTGTTCAGTTGGAAAGGCTGATGCACGCCGCGGGCTGCTGCTCTCCGCCGGCAGTGGTCTAGGCTGATGCACGCCGCGGGCTGCTGCTCTCCGCCGGCAGAGGTCTAGGCTGATGCACGCCGCGGGCTGCTGCTCTCCGCCGGCAGACGTCTAGTTTGATGCACGCAGTGGGCTGCTGCTCTCCGCCGCCAGCGGTCTAGGTTGATGCACGCAGTGGGCTGCTGCTCTCCGCCGCCAGCGGTCTAGGTTGATGCAAGCCGTGGGCTGCTGCTCTCCGCCGGCAGAGGTCTAGGTTGATGCACGCCGTGGGCTGCTGCTCTCCGCCGGCAGAGGTCTGAGATGGTTCCTCTGGCCAAAGACACTTTCCTTTGCTGTTATTGGCTGGCACTCTCCATAATGGGCCCAAACCAAAACAAATGCTCTTCTAGATATTTTCCCCATCAGCAGGTCCTGGAACATTACATATTGACTTGATTATTGCCTGGATGTACATTCTTCCACTTTTACTAGTGTTTGAAGAAACTGCAACCCCCCCGCCCCCCCACCTCCCATCCTCTGATCTCTTGTAAAATCAACCATAAATCAAACTGCCACTTTTTAATGCCAATATTTTGATTTGGGTTTTCATTTCCCTGACATTACAAATGCAAAACAGGAAAAATGTCTGCTTTTGACATTTCATCTTGAGATCAGTCCCAGGGAGCGTTACCAGCTGTATGCAGCTGCATTAACAGTAATATCATGGAGAAAATTTGCTGTTAAGAGACAATCAGCCTGTTAGTTTAGGAAATCTGAAACGGGGTGGTTTTTAAAGTCACTGTACGAGGTTTCTACTGTAAAGCGTTTAAGAGTGTGAAAAAAATGTGGATAGTCAAGAATATGCTTATATTTTAATTACAAAAAAGTTAAGCATCGTTGTAGTTTGGAGTTTCAGGCCTGTGTTGAGTAACTGGACAGCACTGTCATCTGATAGCCGCCCGTTCGTTATTAATCCACCTCGGTTACAGAGGTTGTTAGAAATTAGAGGTCACTGTAGTTCACTGTTGCAGTACCAATTTGGCCCTTTTAGTGCCGAGATTATTTCTGTTTTGTCATTTCCCCCCACTCCAGGTATCTCGTTATTTAATCTAAAAATAAACATTTCCACGGCGAGATGGCAGTATTTTGTATACATTTTCCTCCCTCCTCTGGGAGGATTTCTGCGCACCTCGCCTGGGTGAATCTCCGCGGTGGTTGATTCAGAGAAATCGCCCGATTTAGATGCAAATGAGCGGAAAGCGGCGGTCATTCAGGCTGCTATTTATAACAGTGTTAAGACGGCGGACTTACTGACATCAGCGGCGCTTATTAACATTCAGGGGGCCGCGCTGACGGCTGCTCTGGGGGTTGATCATCTGAGCCCGGCTCCGCGTATGTATGCACTGGAAAAAGACCTCGCAGATTAACTTCAAACCCTCGCACGCTTGCGATTTTTATTATTGATTACAAAAACAAGCTAAAAAAAAATACCGATCGTAGAGGACAAGTCTAGACCGGCCACGGTGGATAGCAAGAAGTGTTCTTAGAAGTGTATGGAAGCAAGAGAGCGCATTTTTGTCGCTGTAAAGGGCGATCGCTAAAGCGGCCAGGTTGGCGGAGAGTGGAAGTGGTTTGGAGGCGGAATAAGGAGCGTTTCTTTGGGGCGTGAGGCTCTTGCGGGGACTTGATGTTTGCTCTAAGGTCTGACAAAGGCTCGGCCCGATAGGGTAGAGAAGAGACTGGCTGTGCCGTAAGGACGGGGACTGCGGCTGCGATGGTCGGCGGCGAAATGACGGACGCATTTTAAGAAATAATTAACAGTCGAGGACCTGCTCTCCTTTTCCTGTACATCCAAAGTAAGACGTGAGAATTTTGACCGTAAACGTTGCATGTGATTTACTCCACATCTGTACTGCCAGCACACACACGATTGAAACATGATTTTCTTGAAATGTAGTGCGCAGTTTTTATTTATTTATTTAAAAGGGACGCTTTAAAGTGTAGTAAAAATGTACCGTCGATGCATGGTTATTTTGCCTTTGCCAGGGTTCGGAATTAATGGAGCCCCGTTTGGTGATACTGCATGATTTTTGTGCAGTATTTTTATCCAGTGTTTTATTATTCACAAATGTGCTTGGACGCTACTTTCTAAAAGGTTCTATATTGTTTTCCCATATCAATTGTTTGTTTCTAAAGCGAAATATGTGCATTTTGGGCCGTGTAAGAAAGCTATGAAACTTGTCTTCGAATGCTCCAGGGTCCTCTATTGCCTGGGTTTTAACAGCAATATGAATCGGTCGCCGCTTTGCTTGCTGCAGTTTCGTGTTGGGTGCACTTTGGTGTTGGTGCCTAGCTGAAGCTCTCCTTCGTTTATGCGTGTTATTTTTTGTGGTGTACCATGTTTGACCGGTGTTAATCGGATCAGCAGACGCACCTCTGCTGTATATATTGTGCTGAACGACCATCTTCTCAGTAATAGAATAAAGAGGACACTGGATTAGATTTAACATTAGAAAACGGGAGATGGGTCTATAATCGGTAACGGTGATGTGTATTTATTGTGAAAACAACAACTTATTATTGGTGTTTCTCCCGTTTGCCAACTCTGCGCCCATGGCTCGCATGGACGGCAGCCTTGATTCCCGATGCGTCAGTAAACCACCCTCCCCCCCACAAAACACAAAACCTTTACCTTGTACGCAGCCCGGCTGTGACTAATCTTTATTTTAAAGCTCATTTCAAATTGAATGGATGACATGCTCGCTGCAAAGTGAAGTTCTTCAGCAGAAAATGTCTGCTTCTCTTAGATAATGCAAGCACACGAGTAGTCTGCAGTACCGGTATCATTCAAAAGCCTGACGAATTAAGCGTGACAGCGAATGTTGTTATTATAGCAAACTAGATAATTGCTATATTCTAATCTGTTATCAGTGCAACAGATGTTAACCACTTTCTCATAAGTATTTAGTTGTGTGCATTTTATTTTTCCTCGTGTGACATTAGTTTGCACAGGTGCCTGTGAGTTAGGCAGCCAGTGTCGGGGCTGTGATTTATTACATTGCCCCTCTCTTATTATAACAGCGTACTGGTCAGGCAGGCTCGCTAATGAGTCGCAGTTAGGGGAGCTGCCTGGACACTTTATGGTGCTGCGATCTCCCTGAAGCTCCTAACTGCGCTTTTGACATTTTATCAAATGAAAACCCCAATTACGGGCGGCAAACGCTCTGCTGATGTTCACTGACTGTGCTGAGTTGCTAATTTCTCTCACTTTGCACTTATCATGACAATGAAAGGGAAGAAAGTCTTAATGTCGCTTGTTGTTTGATTTGTTTTAGTATATCTGCTGACGAGTTGAAGCTCCGCAAAATGCTTACGGTCTCCTGCGCCAATCTGTGAGACGCTCCCTAGAGGCAAAGCCGATTTTTTAAAATGATCAATATTTATAATTATTTTTTAAGAAGCCATGTCAGACCCGCTCCTCGTCCTGGCGGCCCTTCTGCGTTTATCGGGGGTAATTCAGCCACATGCTCCCCGGTTCGCGGGCTGCACCTCTGCGGTGCGATTCGTGATGTTTTTTTTTTTTTCGGGGGGAGAGGTAAAGTTGGCTGTTCGAAGCAGACTTCTTTTTTTTTTTCCTCTGAGATGAAATGATACCGGTTCTGTGACTCTACTCCAGCATGCGGCTGAGGGCGGATCTCAGCGCGCTGTTGCTGGGCTAATTTGGCGAAGCGCACGGTGATTAACGGCACGCGCTGAATGGATCCCAGCATCCCATTCGGTCCACATGCATCCCAGTCAGAAGGATCCCTTCAGGCACCTCCACCCCCAGGGTGGCGACTTTAATCCCTTCCCCATCCTCCCCTTCATTTTCCACTCTACAAGTATAAGAAAGAAAAGGATTTGCTTATCCAGCCCAGCAGCCTTGCATTATTGACATACCGCTGACTTCAAGGACAAGGGACCCAGATATCCACAGGAGATCCTGCTTCTGCGTGGTAAAATGGAAAGTGAACAGATTCTCTCTTCCCCAAGTGCACCCCGGCCATAGCCACATTCTCAGGCAGCGTCCTGGTGTCCCTGTATCATGTGACCTGTCACCTCCCGGTTCCGCAGCAGAGCTGTGGGTTTCCTCCTTCGTCTCACTGCAGACGGCAGGCTGGAAGGCAGAGAGTGGGTCCACGTTCGAGTAGCTATATTTAGCCCCGCATCTGCAGGCTTGCGTTTCCTCCCCCTGAGTCAGAGTGGCATGCAGACGCTCATGCAGGGCAACACCTGGCCCACCTCTGTGTACGTGGCCCGGCTCATGGGACGGTCAGCGAGGTGTAGGCGCGTCCCCGTAATCAGGCATGCAGGAACGACCGAGTGAAGCTTGAGTAGCGTAATGAGAGAACCCTACTGCCCCCCCCCCCATCTGGGGTGTCAGAATGATGATTATCTTGTCCTGTGGCCAGGTTGGATCACAGTCATGAATATTAATGGCCCAGATTGTTGCTCATTCCCTATTAATTGATTTTTCTCTCCTTCTTCTTTGTAATAATCAGTCTTTCAGTCTCGTGCTTTTCCCCCCGCGAGGCACGGTAAACAAATGGCCTCCCTCCGGGGACGACCCTAATCCAGGGGGGGCCGGGTGAGATCCGAGGGGCGGGTGCTGAAACCACCTCATGCGAAGGGGTGAGGCCCTGTTTCACTTTGCGGGTCCCGAGTTGATAACGCCTGTCCTACTTTTCTTATCCGCTCAATCGTGTTGGTAAGAATGCATGTTATCTGTAGACATGGTCCCAACAGCCTGGTTCCTCTGCCTCCATTATCGTCACACGAAAAGACTCGCTCTGCCCCCCCCACGGGGTATCCCTCAGCACCCCCGGCCGTCTGAGGGCCCAAAGTGGTAATGAGGTTTGTCGTAAGCAGGCGGCTTGTTTTCGCAGGAGGACGCCAAGGAGGTTAAAGGATCTGACTGGTTCACGCGTTCTGCTCCTCGACAAGAGGTCTGCAGTCTCTCAGCCCTGGCGGGGGGGTAGGTTTGTGAGCTGCAGCCACCTAAATACTAACCAGATGCAGGCAGCCTGTTTGCATGTCCGTGTGTGCGTGTTTGTCTGCATGTCTGCGTTTGTGGGTGTGTGTGTCTGTGTGTGTGTGTGTGTGTGTGTCTGTGTGTGCATGTGTGTGTGTGTGTGTGTCTGTGTGTGCATGTGTATGTGTGTGTGTGCATGTGTGTCTGTGTGTGCGTATCTGTGTTTTTTCTGCTCGCACCAAAAGGAAGAAATGGAGAATCCTGTACTGCTGTATGTCACACATTCAGTGCGGAGGGAAGGTAGAGTCTCCCAATGCTGTTGTTGTTTGCTGAGCACAGCGGAGCCGGAAGACTCGACAGCTTTTCGTTTTCTGGCCGGGTGTTTTGGTTCGCTCTTAGCGATGGATATTTTTCTTTGTTGTGAAATGTATGCGCTGCATAATCAAGATCTGTCATGAAAAGGATTCTGACGCTACAAAGGAGCTTGCTTTAACTATGTGGGTTTTTTCCTTTATAAATCGGCAAAGCCCTATGAATACTCTCCTGGTCCTCACCAAACACACGTAATTTGGTCAATAAATCACTGTCCCTGTTTTATTTGCTTCAAGTGTAAGGGGTTGAGATATCAGTGACATTCAACCATGGGGAAACATTGCCTGAGAAGCTGTAAGAAAAGGATCCTGTGTAACCTGTGACACCCGGGAGACCATCACTGGGAGTACAGCTTATATAGCACAAAAGAAGCATGATACAGAGGGCAAATATTTCCCTCCGTCCCTTTAATAAGTGTGAGGTATTTTTGGCTGCGAGCCAAGTACCTCACTGCCAAGAATGTGTTTATAGGTCCACGTGTCGGCGTCTCCTATTGGCTTCTGGCATGACTCCTCCCCCTTTCTCTCTGCCCATTAGGAAGATCTGCCTCCATTGTAAGTGTCCACGGGAGGAGCATGCAGTTTCCGTGATGCCCCTAGAGATGGAGAAGACGGTCACCAAGCTGATGTACGATTTCCAGAGGAACTCTACGTCCGACGACGACTCGGGATGTGCTTTGGAGGAATACGCCTGGGTGCCCCCGGGACTTAAACCAGAACAGGTAATGCCACCGACTAGTCCCTTAAACCCAGCCACGGGGGCTCGTGGTTTAGAGGTCAGCCCTCCCCCTCATCAGTCCAGACTAAATGGCTTTTCCATTTGAAAGATTCTCAGTAGGTTTATGTGCTCGCTTTGTTTTTGCAATATAGTTTCCTTGTGGAATGATAAGTGTTACTGAAATGTTCTGTTCCTGACACAGTGAAAATAAAAATAGCTAGTGCTTGGTTCTAGAATGTGTTTCCTTGTTTGAATTGTGACAGTTTTTATGATCCATATTTCAGTGACCAGAAGAATGTATTTGTAGAGAGATTTGATTAAGAACCTGGAGCTGATATTTACAAATAAATTAGCTGTCTGGTAGGTAGATGATTTACTGGTTATCTTGTGAAACTGGGGGGATATTTCCCAATAAACTCGCTGTTCGTTAAGTGGAGGATTTACTGGTCATTTTGTGAATTGCCAGCAGAATGTGGCCTTTCTACTGAAGGTCACAGATGAGCTTAGATGCCAGTTACTCAGCTGGAGCCCCAGAGAAGCTGGCCTTTTCCAGTGAGAACTGTACTGAGCTCCCAGTCTGGCTAAAAATGTTGGTACCAATAGATAAATTGGTCACTGCGGCCCATTCCTCCAGGAGGAATTGTTCAGTAGAGTTTACGTTTCAGGTTCCCTGGGATATCGCATCATACAAAGACCGCAAGTAATCTGATATGAAAATCGAGGTGCCTTTTCAGACTGCAGGGTTAGGGTTAGAATGAAGGCATCATTGTGTAAATAAGACAAGGCTCCCCTGCCCTCAAAATCGTTCACTGTAGTCGTGTGTCGGGACCGTGGAGACGGAGCTGTAGGAAGTGCCGTCGATTCACAGTCGCGTCCATAATGTCCGCTGCCTGGTTGCTGGGATACCACAGTCTCCCTCTGTACAGCCGTCACAGTGTCTTGTCTTTTGGGAAAGCATAGATGGGCTCATGAGCTTCTTACTTAATCACTATGCATACATCAGCTGTGAGGAGACTATGGCTGTATGACTCAAGCCTTCGGCCTTCACAATGTGAACTTGCCTACTGGTTTGCCTCTTGTTATTGAAAATACAGTCATTCACATGCATAGTGATTCACTTCTTAAGGACACTGCAGTCCTGGATGGGTTTCCTTGACCGAACCTGAGCGGCTCTTTCTGGTTCATGCAGACTCCTTCATGCGATCTTCTCCCGAATGTTCTTTCCATAAAACTCCAGCAGTGGGAAGGTGCTACCTTGGGGTGCTCTACCTAAGGAGTTTTCCCCATCAGTCGGATCCCGACCAGGTCTCCTTGTAGGGTGGGAGGTTTGGTCCAAGTTGGGTCATTTCTCACACCAATGTGATCTAGAGAGATGATCTTGGATTCAGGCTGGCAAGGGGCTCTATTTGAGCTAAGGGCGGCTTGCTGTATAGTTAGTACTTATTTCCCCACAGCAGTGCCTGACAGCATCACGGCTATTCGGGCGGATTGCTGTATAGCTAGTGCTTATTTCCCCACAGCAGTGCCTGACAGCATCACGGCTATTCGGGCGGCTTGCTGTATAGCTAGTGCTTATTTCCCCACAGCAGTGCCTGACAGCATCACGGCTATTCGGGCGGCTTGCTGTATAG
>JAODJX010000129.1:14704015-14721208 GCA_026776945.1 Isichthys henryi | reverse complement strand
CTAGTGCTTATTTCCCCACAGCAGTGCCTGACAGCATCCCGGCTATTTCAGTTCCCAGATGTGTTTCATGGGACGTTTGGCGATGGTCTTGGTTCGGCTGTTACTGCTGGATGTGCTTAATTGTTGTTTATCAACTCCTGACCACAACCACAGATTAATGAAGCTTTTAGGAATCCCTCAATACATTCTGTTATCCCTCCAGTGGTTCTGAAGCCGGTTAAATCAGGTCAGAAACATTCGATCCCATTTAAATTAATACTGTAAACACATGTTCCAAACATTAATTTCCATTGCATGGACTGACCATAGATAAGGCTAATCTTTGCTCTTATTGGCCCAGATGAACCACAGACATCCATCATGCCACTATTTTGCCTTTTAATGATGTCTATGTATTATGACCATTGTATATCAGTAGATGTACTGGATTCAGGAGGAGCCACATGTAGAATAATGAAATCTGTTCTTGCCTGAGAACAGAATCGAGTACCGACGCATTCTCCAGCCTGGCTGTTGTGATTCTGCCAGATTGTTCCTGGCACATTCCTCTTGGGTAAGGCGCCCAAGATCATGTTAATTTGAAACAGAGCTGGCTGGCAAACGGCATGTGTAGCCACTGGTGCCCTCCCCCCCCCGCACACCCCATCCCTCACATTTTAAACAAGCACTCGTGCTCCTGGAGGGCTTCTCAGATTGTCTCTATGTTCTTCCTCCTCTACAATCATTACCTGTCTTTTCTTTCGCTGATCTTACCCAGCTGTACTGGTCCATCACTTTGTAGAACTGCCCTTGGGTTGTCGATCATTTCGGTTGTGGACCCAAGGCCCTTGTGGAAGCTGGATGCGTCCCGAGGTCATGGCGCGCTCTCCACCTACTATCAGGCTACACCAGACACCTTCCAATCAGGGTCGAGAAATGTTCAGGCGAGGCTGACGGGCGAGAGCGCAGGAGCCAGGCAAACGGAGTGCATTTACACCATGAGGCGCAACTTAGCGGCATCTGGTCCTGGCCCGTGAGTCTGGGACCGGCCTTGTCTGACGAGGCCCTGCTCTGCTCCCTTTCACCCAGGTCCACCAGTATTACAGCTCATTTCCGGAAGAGAAGGTTCCGTATGTGAACAGCCCCGGAGAAAAGCACCGCATCAAACAGCTCCTGCATCAGCTGCCCCCGCATGACAATGAGGTGAGTGCTGCTCCCGCTACCTACAGAAAGCCTGCAACGCTGCATGTTTGTTCGTCGGGCACCCGCTAACATGGCCCATTTGTGTACAAGTTTGCCAAAAGTCTCCAGGGAACTTAATGTTTGTAGACGTGTGTTGTGTAATCTGGAAAACAAATTAACATTACTATCATTCCATTAGCGTATATTAGCATATTTGCCAGCCCTCTGGTAAGTACGCTGCCTTTTACTTATTCTAGTGTGCAACATAAAGGATTTATGGAATGCATATATGTATTTTTTGGAATGTCACTAATTCAGTTGAGAATAGTGTGTGTGTGTGTGTGTGTGTGTGTGTGTGTGTGTGTTCTGGCATTGTAGGGACAATTTTTTTCGGTCCTCACAAGGGGAAACGTAACTTTATAAAAATCTGTGATTGCAATCAAAAAAAAAAATAATGCCAAAAGTTTTGTATTTTGTTTAGTTACTTATGGTAAGGGCTAGGGCTGTGTAGGGGTTAAAGTTATCATAGTTGGGATTGGGGTTTTCCCATAGAAATGAGTCCCCACAAAGACACACTGAAGTTCTGGAACCTGATTCTTGGGTCCGAGTCCCTGGGCTGTCTTGACCAGGGACTTTTGTAGCTCCTGGCCACTTTCGCGTGTTACTTTCACGCTGCACAACAGGAACTGGGACCTTTAGGCTAAATAAGCACAGGAGACACACAAAGCTCATAGGTTAAACTTTGCACATAATTTCATACAAAACTACACTGCCACCCCCAAAACAATGGAGGATGAAGAAGTCTTTTCATTAGTTATTTGTTAGTTATTGGGAGGATTGATCACAATCAAAATAGGACATAGCCTGTGTATTTGTATTTTATTTATACAACCCGTGACATGTTCATATTTCATTATTAAATATGGCCAGCAGATTGATCCATAGAATAAAAAACAATGTAATATTATTCTGCTAATAAGAGCTGGCAAGTATCACCGGCACCGGCGACATTAGACGAAAGTGTATTGATTATCAGTTTTATTTGTATAGCGCATTTTCACAACATTACATTGTCTCGAAGTGCTTTACATTATCACTGCCCAAAGCCCCTAGTAAGCAAGCCAGGGGCGACAGTGGCAAGGAAAAACTCCCTAGAAGGAAGAAACCTTGGGAGGAACCAAACTCAAAGGGGAAGTCCAACCTCCAGGAGGTAACAGAGGAAGCCCTAACCCTAACCAGACCCAAAGGGGGAGCCCATCCTCCAGGGGGCAGCAGAGGAAGCCCTAACCCTAACCAGACCCAAAGGGGGAGCCCATCCTCCAGGGGCCAGCTGAGGAAGTCGAATGGACAAGATGGCGAAGTTGAAATTCACACCGTCCCAATTTCAACATTTGAGTCTCAAAGAGGGGGGCAAGCAGGTGATGGCAGGCAGGTGCTTGTACTGCTTCAAATAGCAGGACAAACAGTGGTACAGCAGCCAGGCATTCAGGAGAGACATCTCTTGCAGAAGGGCAAGCAGGAAGGATGGCCGGAAAGACGTCACAGGTAGTAGAAGCATTGCAGGCAGCAGGGTAGTCAGAATATCTTGATTTTGGGGTAAGGGAAATAAAAAAGTGCATTAGCCAAAGTAAGAGAGGCTAGAGGCAGTAAAAACAGTCAAGTAAGTGCAATGTGTGAACTACAGCAGATAAGGCTATGGCAGCATAAGTAGGAGGTAGAGGCAGGTGGGAACGCAGGCTTGGGGAGTCCCTGAAATGTCAGCACTCCAAACCCACAAGGGACTGTGAAGCTAGAGTGATAGCACTGACAGTTCAGTTAATCCAAAGCCAATGGCACCGATCCCCACCCAGCTCTACACCTCACACTATAGGGCTGACTGGGAGTGAGGAGTTAGCTAAAGGTAGAACTAGTGTCCCTAGCCCTATAGGAGAAAGCTCTGCAGCCTGCCGTAGCTCTTTCTACCCTGGGTACTAACAGATATCCTGTGCCTTGACAACAAAGCAAGCGTGGAGGGTTGTATGAGGTCAGCAGATCACTGAGGTATTCTGGTGCAAAGCCATTCAGTGCTTTATAAGTTAATAGCAGTATTTTGTAGTCAATCCAAGACTTAACTGGAAGCCAATGAAGGGAGCGTAGAACAGGGCTAATATGATAAATTTTTTTGTGTCTATAAGAACTCTGGCTGCTGAATTTCATACTAGCTGAAGTTTGTTTAAGGATCCAGGTGAGCAGCCAGAAAGGAGGGAATTACAGTAGGCAAGTTATAAAGGCATATATGTTCATCTGCATCATGAAAGGAGAACATCTTCCAAAGCTTGGCTATGTTCCGTAGATGGTAACTGTGCATCATCAGCATAACAATGAAACACCAACACCATGATGTCTAATAATGTTGACAAGTTGTAGCATATATAAACAGCAGTGGGCCCAGCACTGATCCCTGTGGGACACCATGTTTGACTTTAGTGGGCTTGAAAGATTCATTGTTCACGTGGACAAACTGATAATGATTAGTTAAGAGAGTGAAACCATAGGTTCTAGCCAATCCAAGAGAATATTATGGTCCACAGTATCTAATGCAGTTAGATCTAGTAACACCAAGAAAGATATACAGCCACAGTCAGAAACCAAATGCAAATCATTCACTATTTTGATTAAATCTGCTTCTGTGCTGTGGTTTGGTCTAAAGCCAGACTGATATAATTCCTTAGCAGTATTTTTCGGTAGGAAAGAAGACAGCTGATGAACAGCAGCTTTTTCCAGAATCTTCGGATTGAAAGGAAGATTTCAGAAAGGTCTATAATTTCCTAAATTACTAGGTTCAAGATTTGGTTTCTTTAGAACAGGTCTAATAACCACTATTTTAAATGGGTTTGGAACATATCCAAGCCTAAGAAACGAGTTTAACAAGTTTTACAGGGTGGTGCTAATCAGTGGTCGAATCTCCTTGAGGAATTTCATAGGAATTGGGTTTACAAGGCTAGTAGAGGATCTGCAGGAGGAAACTAAGCTTAAAAGTTCTGATTTGTTTCATAGGAAAAGATTCAAAGGTGACATTATATCAGTACGAGTAGGACTAGCAGAATGCTTGTAGCTGTACATAGCTACAGACGTGCTCTGGGTGGTCTGTCTAATCTTAGTTATTTTACCAATAAAAATGTAATAAAGTCATCACTCTTCTTGAAGAATTCTGTGTTAACCTAAACACGGATTCAAACAGGAATTTGGGATTGTTTTTGTTCTCTTCTACTAATCTGGAGTGAGACACAGATCTCTTTCCCAGCTGATCTTAAAACTTCTAGATTAGTTGAGTGCCATTTGCGCTCTAGCTTGCGTGAAATGTTGAGATGCAAGCAAAACGGTATCCACTGATACAGTTAATGTAATTGAAGTAAAAAAAAAAATCCATCTTCTCAATTTTTTTACCCGCGGTGCTTGTGGTCAACCAATCAGCAAGCTGTTACTGTAAGCACCTCTCCAGTAGTTCATATTCGAATGAAGTAAGGACTACTAGAAAAAGATTTGTAGAACTGTCTTTGAGGAACTGCAATCGGGCCGACTCCCTGAGGTGTGAATGCGAAAATGGTTCTGGTTCCTGAAATAAGTTCTTGCCATGTGGAACTACCCATAGATACCTAATCCATGCATGTGTGCGCATTTGTGTATGTAAATGAAATAAAATATAGCTTTATTTTCCATTTGCACAAGTACAGGCACATAGGAAATCTTTAGTTTTCACATATCCAATCACGCTGTCTTTTGAGGCATACACATATAAATGTGAGAATGAAGCTTGGGGGTCCAGACACAGCATCAGCCGGCACCTCTGCAGCATTTTTTTTTGTTGGGGGGGTTAAGGGCCTTGCTCAAAGGCTCAACAGGGATGTGACTATTTTGCTGAAATTGGGAGGTATGTGAATTCCCCGATTTAACAGATGAAACCGAGTGTCGTGGCATGACCATATTTGTTACACACCGCTGGCGCACTGTTCCAACACACCTCCCGCTGTTCTCAGGTGCGCTACTGCAACTCCCTGGATGACGAGGAGAAGCGGGAACTCAAGCTGTTCAGCAGCCAGCGCAAGAGGGAAAACCTGGGGCGGGGGAACGTCAGGCCCTTTCCGGTGACCATGACGGGGACTGTCTGTGAGCAGGTGGGGGCCCTAATCAGAGGACTCGCCTGGGACCAGCACAAGACAGGGGCTCATTTTGGCTGTTGGGTTTTTGGATATACAGTGGGTACAAAAAGTGTCCAGGCCCCTATTAAAATGCCAGGTTTTTGTGATGTAAAAAGACGAGACCACGATAAATCATTTCAAAAGTTTTCTCACCTTTAATGTGACCTATAACCTGTAAAATTCAATTGGAAAAACAAATAGCGACGTTTGGAGCAGTTGCTTCTGTTAAATAACACCGTCACCCCCTGTTTTGGTCTCCCAGTGCGGCGGGCAGATTAACGGGGGCGATATTGCTGTGTTTGCATCGCGGGCTGGCCACGGCGTCTGCTGGCACCCTCATTGCTTCGTGTGCAGCACATGCGACGAGTTGCTGGTCGACCTCATCTACTTCTACCAGGATGGCAAGATTTTTTGCGGCCGACACCATGCAGAGAGGCTAAAACCACGTTGCTCTGCCTGCGACGAGGTGGGTCTTAGGGCCTGGGGGAGTGTAGGGCGGACTCACCGGGAACTGACATGTCTCCACCCCCTCGGCCCGAAACCTTGGCAACAAGCCTTTGCAGCAGTAATGGGTCATTTTCATGAATACATTTCCAGATACAGCAAAAGCTGTCACGTTCAGTATTCAACTAATCGGTGCACTCGAATAACTGTTAATACTCTAAAACAGGGGTTCTTAATGGACCCCCAAGGGGTCCGTCAATGGGTTTTAGGGGGTCCATGACCATTAATTTTCAGAAAAATATTTTTGTTCAGATTGTTTATTAATGTTTTGTGCATGTATGAGCGTAGGAGACAAAGTACAATGTGCTTATGTGCATATTTTCGGTAGTTTTTACCAGATTCAAAATGGGGTCCATGACTCAAAAAAGGTTAAAAACCAAAGTTCTAAAACATGCATATAAACAATAAAAATGTATAATGGGTAATAGTACTGTTCTGTTAAAAACCGACTTCATCTGTCAGTGACTTTGTAGTATGTTAAAAAAACAGTACAATGTTCATTAATGTGTGTAAAAAAAAAAAAAAGGACTAAAGTTAGTGTAAGAAATGTGTTATGGTTCCGTGCTCATAGTAAAGAGTAACATTCAGCTGTCATGAGAATTGAATTATCCAGCAGTTTTGCTCCCAGTGTTGGATGTGACACCTTTTTCTGTAATACCAAAGGTGGGAGACCGGAATCAATTGTTTATGTAGTTATTAGCATCAGGTGGTATGTTAATACATCTGTGTTGTTTATGTTGCCATAATATGATTGCTGATGGCTGTGACACCATACACACCTGGTGTTCCTTAGATAGAGACCCCAGCCGGTGCTGCTGTTTCATTTCATCAGTCTTTATTGACCTCTATGAATGTTCTCGCCCCACTTTCTTGGAGGGAGATCTGGCCTTTAACTAACTGCACGCTTCCCCCACCCCTCGCAGATCATCTTTGCGGACGAGTGCACGGAGGCGGAGGGTCGCCACTGGCACATGAGCCACTTCTGCTGCTTCGAGTGCGAGACCGTGCTGGGGGGGCAGCGTTACATCATGCGGGAGAGCCGGCCCTACTGCTGCGACTGCTTCCAGTCGCTCTATGCCGAGTACTGCGACGCCTGCGGAGAGCACATCGGTCAGCCCCGCGCCGTTTCCTGGGGAGTAAATACACGCAGGCGGCAGCTGCCACATCAAATCTGGGGGGCTCTTCTTAATTACGGCCTCCGAGTCTGCCTCCGAGGCCTGGCAAGCAGACAGCCGGCCTGTAATTATTCGTTACTCTGATGCTTCCTTGGTCGCATGTGAGACTAAATACAAATTAAAGCGCACTAACGACATGTGGAATCCCGTGAGGCTCGTTAAGGAGATCCACGTGCAGGGTATTACGGTGCTAATCAGCGTCATGGATCCATATTATACAAGCATCAGAGCAGGATGCAAAATAACCTTTTGTTTAGTGTGAGTTTAATCTGTGTCTGGTGGGCTTAGCCCTGGGTGGGGTTTAAGACTAGGTAGCCGTGTCCCTGTTCATGGTTTAACCCTGGGTGTTGCCTCCGCAGGTATCGACCAGGGCCAGATGACCTATGATGGGCAGCACTGGCACGCCACCGAGTCCTGCTTCTGCTGCGCCCGCTGTAAGCGGTCCCTCCTGGGCCGGCCCTTCCTGCCCAAGCAGGGTCAGATCTTCTGCTCACGTTCTTGCAGCGCCGGTGATGAGCTCGATGGCTCAGACTCGTGCGACTCTGCTTTCCAGAGCGCCCGCTCCCGTGAGTCGCGCCGCAGCACCAAGGCAGGCAAGAGTGCCGACGGCCCCGAGGCCCGGCAGCCGACCGGGCCGGGCCGCTTCTCGGCCGACATCGACCCACTCTCGCTGCAGATGGACCTGCTAAGTGTGTCGAGCCAGACGCCCAGCCTGAGCCGTGATCCCCCAGCGTGGAAGAGCCGTGGCGAGCAGTACGTGCAGGAGGGCCCCCCCGAACCAGCGCCCAGCCCCCTGCAGTTACTCAGCCAATGCAACGTGAGGACGAGCTACGGCGCCACCCTCAGCCCTGGAGGCCCGGCCAACCCACGCTCCCCGGAGCCGGCCGGGTCCAAACGCCCCCCCATGGGTGCCCTGAAGGGCCGCTCCCTGAATGAGGACTGGTTCCACGCGGAGCAGGGCGATTACTACCCGGCAAAGCTGAAGAGCCAGGCCAGCTTCAACGATGCCGCCCGCAGCGACTGCCTAGACAAGCGATCCGTCAGCCTGCATGGCTTCCAGAGAAATCCGGAAGCAGGGTCCCAGCTGGGCCGCACCCGGACCCCCATCAGCGCCCTGGGCTTTACAGAGCAGCTCACCCCACTGGAACAGACACCCAGGGGCTCCATGGAGTCTCTTGCCCTCTCCAATGTGACAGGTACCCTCCCACCCCCCCATTTTGATGTACAGTATTGTTCAAAACTCTTAAGCAGTCCGAAACGCGGAGTAATATCTGAACATAATTAGCAAATTAGTAGTAACATAATAAACACTAATGATTTCTTCTGTTCTTCAAATATTTATCACTGTTTCAGTTCCTAACACATCTCCTCAGGGGCACCCGAGCTATTCAGTGTATTTCTTACATTTTACCACCAGTCTTCAATTAATTAACTTAATTAGTTAAATAACTTAGTGAGGTATTGAAACAAGGGCTGTTTCCCAATACCAAGAATGTGAAGATCTTACTCATGGTCTTGGCAAGAGCAGTCTTGCTAAGTTGCCTTCCAGGAATAAACTTCAGGCACAATGAATCATGGGATTAGTCTCAAAGGTACAGCTGATGTATCCTTGACAATTTGGGCGGGGCAAGAGCGATATGCAGGGATTTTTGCTGTCCTCTGTACATTTTTTCTTGAGTATTAGAACCAGACTTTGGAAACGGAAGTTGACGTAAAAAGTACTCATATCGAAAAACACTCAAGGTGGGGTAGTGATCAACTCAAACATACATTGGTGTTTTGGACAGTTGCTGCAAATACTGGGGTGATGTGAGGAGAGATTTTGAAATGGCTAAGCTGATACACTTTGACAGACGCAATTTTATTTATTTTTTACACTAACATTTGCACTGTACTATAAATCCTTGGGTAAAGAAGCTAAATATTTTGTGCAAAACATCTGTAAACGTTCTCATGGGGGTTTGCGTAATTATGATTTTACTGGCTTAGTCTTGCAAAATATGAATGCAAACTATAAGTGCCCCTCATCAGAATGTCAGACAGTGTTATAAATGAGCACTGCTCCTGTTTCCCGGACCTGAGGGTCTCACCCCTGCGGGGCTCTGTGAGCATCAGAGCGTGACTCAGGATCTCAGACTCCAGCCTTGGGAGATTAAAAAGCCCATTAAATGGGTGTCTGCTGGCATCCCCCCGGCACACTCCTCTCTATTGCACACTTCTCTCTATTCCTGGCATCCCAGCGTGCTCCTCTCTATCCCTGGCATCCCGGCACACTCCTCTCTGACCCATGCACCCTGACTCGCTCCTCTCTGACCCATGCGTCTCAGTGTGCTCCTCTCTGATCCTGGCATTCCAGGATGATCTTCTCTGACCCCGGTGTCCCAGCACACTCTTGTCTGACCATAGGCATCTTGCAGTTCTCCTATCCATTCCGATTGTACCTGCGCGCTGTCGATCTCTGGCATCCCAGTGCACTCCTCTCTGACTCGAGTAACCTGGCCTCCCACTGTTCCCATCTGTAACACCGATGTTCGTCTGTGTCCCACGCAGGCACATCCGTGGATGGGGGTAGCCGGCGGCAGGAACACCTGTCCCGCTTCTCCATGCCCGACCTCAGCAAGGACTCTGGAATGAATGTGTCAGAGAAGAGCAATATGGGCACCCTCAACTCCTCACTGCACTTCCGCAGCACTGAGTCCCTGCGTAGCCTCGGCTCCGCCCAGCCATATTGCAACCCGGAGCTCCGCCCCCCACCACCACCACAGCTTAAGTACCCACCGCACCGCCGGGAGTCCCCAGGCCGGCTCCACCAGCCACATGGATTCCCCTTCCAGGAGGAGGACCGACGGAGTCTGATGGGTGGGGCAGGGGTGCGGACTCGGCGGAGGGCCGAAGACCTGGAGGAGCCACGCCGGCGCCACCATCACCGGAGACGCCGGTCCCGTCGTTCGCGGTCTGATAACGCACTACACCTGGTGGCGGAGCGCCGGGGCCCCACCTTGGAGCGCCCCCTGCTGCGAGTCCATGAAGACTATGATCGGTTTGGGGGGGGGAGGGGCCCATTTGGCGGGAGCGCCCACTTTCGGCAGGGCTCCTACCGACAGTGCCCGCGCACCACATCGGACTTGACGCTGCAGAACGCGGTTGGTCATGGGCTTGGGCCCTGCCGCTGGGACGACTATGAGGATGACTGGTGCTCCACCTGTTCATCCTCCTCCGAGTCTGACGACGAGGGCTACTTCCTGGGGGAGCCTATCCCCCGGCCCGTGCACATGCGCTATCTGAGTGGTGAGGAGCTGCTCCACCAGTACGCCTCCCCGGCCATAGGGGGCGCCGGTCCGCTGGGGGGCCACGGACAGCTCCATACACGCAAGCGCAGGAAAAGCAAGAACTGCATAATCTCTTGACACCCCCCCCCCCATTTCTATCCAGTACAAAAAACATGTATAAACATCGCTGCGTGGTCCCACCCCATAACAACAAGCCATAACGCCCCGCCGCTTTGTACCCAGCCAGTGAATGATATTCAGTGAGGTGTCAGTCGACAGCAGTAACTTTGCATGCTCTTCGTTAACCGTCCCAATTACTTCTTAATTATATTCCTAACCCGGCACTCTGTTAAAAGGCCAGTGCTAATCCGACAAACGCAAGATGCGTGTTCTCCTTACTCAGGCACTGTAAGAGTTTAGTGTAGTCCTGCTTCTCCCAGCTATGTGTTTACCACTGAATAAAGCTCTATGATGTGTATATAAAGAAACCCCTTAAGTTAAGAATGTTTTAATGTAAATATGTAAATGAGGTATTTTTATATTTTGTATCGATAGAACCATTTATGTATTATATAATGTAGAAATGTAGATGTGCATGCGTGTCCGTTCGCTGATAATGTCTTGGCTTGGAATTAAAGAATATTTCATTGAACATTTTAAAACCGTTTGACCTCTGAAACCTTGGTTTGCTCTGATTCTCTATGCTCAGTAAACGCGATCCTGGCAATTCTGGTCGTATGCAAACGATACCTGCAGCCGAAATGTTCGTTTAAAGCACCGTTGAGTCTCCAGATCTCATTTGACAGGCCTGTTCCTGATTAGCTGACCCCCTCCCCTGACACCTCTGGATGGATGGATGGATGGGTGGATGGATGTATGTTTGCCTTTATGTTAAGGAATGTTGGCAGTCACCCTCTGGAACCCATGTTACATCGCCGGTTAGACAGAAAATGAAACAAAAAGTGGTGAAATGAAAACCTCCCTAAATTTCTCCGTTGGTTTCCTTTTCTTTGAGCCTTGCGGCTGTCGCTGCTGAATATTTCATACTCCTTAGAAAGTCATATTGTCATGTTCGCACCACTTCTGCAATGACGCTTTGGAAGCCCTCCCTCTTTGAGCGGTTCTGGCATTGATCCGAAGAGCATGTGGTTCTCCTAGGGGATTGGGACCATGGAAACTACAGTTTTTTTTAGACTCATCAGTCTAGACATCCATCTTACTGCCTTGAGCCCCCAGGCCACTTACTGGGCTGCTTTTTACTCGTTCAAAGCGATTTGTGGAATTGATGGTCATCAGACTGGTGCACACAACACATTTGGGTGGATGGGGGCGGGGGAGGGCGTATAAGCCCATGGAATTTAAAGTCATGGGGTTCTGTGGCGCTGGTCGCTTGAAGTCTGATTAGCATTAGCTAGTGTGTCTTGCATACCTGTCTCATGTGGAGCAGTGACCAGGGAGCAGTGGGCTCCTCATTTGACGCAGCTTACTTAGACTCCAGGGCGAGTAACTCCTACGTGTGACCCACTGGCAGCTCCTGCAATGTAGTCCTATTTTTCCTGCGAACCATAGATTGTAGTTTGTACTTCCTTTTTTTGAAACATGATTTGCATATTAATGACTGAGGAAGTTGTGTTGGGTAGCAATTAGAAGGTGCAACTGTAGGTTTAAATACAAAGCATGACATTAAAGTACTTCCCAAGCCTAGTTTAGGGTAGCTAATCCATTAAATATAGTAATTAAAGTGTGTATTTAGCAGTTTACATTTAAATATAGTTGTCTGATTATAAGATGCTGGAGTGCTGAGCTGTTTGCTGGTGGAGTGAAAAGGGATGGAGTTTAAATGGACCCCAAAGCTAAAAATAAGACCATTGGGTATAACTTTAATGGGGTTGTGGCGATTCGAGCATGAGATCCCTCCCCTTCTTCCAGTAGGCTCTGCATGTCATGCCGCCTGGTTCAGAACCTTCTTTGCCCTTGAACAGAATCAACAAGCTGCTGGCTGATGCCACTCTGCTAGCTAACAGCTGCTGAATGACGCCATGCTGATAGCTAACCACTGCTAGAGGATGCTATGCTGCTGGCTAACTGCTGCTAGCTGGTGCTACACTGATAGATGACGCCATGCTGCTAGTTGACACCGCGCTGCTGGCTGATGCCATTTTTATAAATGACGTCACGCTGCTGGCTGATGCCATTTTTATAAATGACATCACGCTCTAGCTGATGCCACACTGATAGATGACATCACGCTGCTGGCTGACGCCACGCCGCTAACTGACATCATTTACCCTTTCTGATGGAAGGCAGATGTGCCCTTAGAAAGCACCATTAATCCTTGTGCTTTCTGCATTAATTGCAGGCATTGTGTGATATAATCCTCTCGCGAAATCGACTGTTTGAAAGCTAGACGTGGTAATTAAGGGGCATCGAAACAGCAGCAAAAGGAAGAATGTGTCTAAAATTCAACAGCAGTCCACATATTCAATCATTTTTATCATTGTGTGGATGATGATGCATAAGTTTGCTTTCTGGAGCTTGTTGAAATAGGGGCAGAATAGGGATTAGTCATTTGGTGATGGTCGTGGTGAGGATGATGGTGATGGTGATGATATTCCGGTGGCATGGTTTCACACATGCGTGGCTGTGGGTTTGAATCCCACCTCTTCTGTGTGTGTGAGTTTGCATGCTCTCCCTTTGTTGGGAGGATTTCCTGTCCAGGCTGTACCTCAGCCATGTTCCTGGTGCTGCCTGGGATAGGTTCCATGCCCCCTTTCACCAGCTTAACCAGTCAGAAGATGGATAGAGTATTAATATTAAAGATTTCTGTCTCAGTTCACCACTTACTGTCCAGCCATGAAATGGATGATAATTTTAGCAATGGATAATAGCCTAATAATATTCAGCCTAAAGAAGGGAAACTGCAGTGACCTCTTTGCCATCCAGTGTCTTTCTCAAGCTTCCTGCCCTTTTCAAAAAAAGTCACACTAAAGTCTGAAATCCTATTTAGCCAAAAAAAGAAGCAGTGAAAACAGTATTGGTATCTTCGCTTCTTGCCCCCATTGGACAGGAAAAATTGAAGTGTTAATCTGATCCTTATTCTGGAATATAATCATCAGAACACTGATTGCATTGCATGAATAAGTTCATTTCAACTAATCATCCGGCACAGTTAAGAGAGAGAGGCCAAGCATATAAATCATGGATAATCAGGGAAATAATATCCAGTTTTCGGCCTTCTGTGATGATAATTATATGTTCATCCACACTGCCATTGTGATCTCCGTAGACTAAGGTAAAATTATGCGCTAATTACTTCTACTTTGATTTCTTGGAAGCTGTTTTGTTACTCTTTTGTTTTTCTATATGTTATGAAATATCTATTTATGGCTAATATAATTCCATTTTTTGTGCTACACAGTGCACTGTGGTGACTTAGCAATTAGCATTGTAGCCCTACACCTCCCCATTGAAATGCACACCACGATCTCTCCATACATTTTTCTACACTTCCAGCACTGTTTTTCCTCTCTTCATATAGTTTCAGTGCTTGTGTTTTTAAATATCTTTCCGAATAATTAGAGGTGCATAAGAATAATTCATTCTTATTCTTATAAAAATTATATATACTCTCAGGCTGGTATCTCACTGTATGCTCGCATCAAAATAAGTGATGTGATGAAATTGATGTAGGTCTTTAATACCAGGAATCTAATAATCTAGGGGGTGTTGGCAAGTTCACTCTTGATCAAGCAAGGAAGTATGAGAACTGAATTTTCACCACATAACAGAACAGTACTCAGATGATCGCATGAAAAATGAACGTGCAACGACGGATGAAGCCTTGTTTCTTTGAGTAAGGTTCACATGGCAACAGCAGAAGGTTTCTGCCTGACATTTGATGATTCACGCCGAAAATAGAACCGATCGTTTGCTGACTCACTTGTGAACCTTTTCAAGTTCTGACTATAATTTTAAGTGATTAAAGTTTTTAATTTTCTTGTAAAGGATCTATATTTGAAAATACAGAGTTTGACACTTCGTCGTGTCACTTCTGGGTAATTTTCAGCATAACAGTCATTTGTTCCATTTAAGGGAAAGGTTGGAGCATTCTGAGACATTTTGGAAGTCGCTGAAAGCCATAATTACCAGCCCTTGGGAGAAAACTGCGGCAAATTACGGTTGAGTGCAGATGGACTAAAATAGTGTGATCCAGTTATTTGCAAATGAGGAATGCTGGTATGTTATCAGTGCTGAATTGAGGGCCTGGACTGGCAAATAGGAGACGCGTGACAAGAACGGGAAATTCTGATTGGCTCTCTTCCCACTGTCATGTGTGTTCGATTACTGTAGACTGGAGTAGCCTGACAGCTTTGGAGAAAATAAACAGAGGCTCTGTCACATTTAATACCTGGAGCTGGGACAAATAATGAAAAGTTGGGACGTGGAGATTAGAGACGTTGTGTGTTTTGTTGCTGATACCGGTGTGATCTGTGTGTTTGCTCGTCGGCCAAATGTCATGTGCATCTACTGTAATTGTCCATAATTATGGATGATTCTTTCAACAAGGGAGTTTCTCATCCAGGTCTTCTCTCCATGAACAGGAATGATAGGCATTCCTCCCTGATGGATCTGTGGCGGTGACATTGTACTAATTCTGTGTGACTGTGAGCCTCTTTGTGGTGTTTATCCGGGATTGCCCCAGCTCCATGAGCACTGTTCCCAGACATTCCCAGTCCTTCTGTTTGGTCAGAGAACACAGCCCCCTCCCATATGAGTGCTGAGAAACAAGACAACCATCTAACGGCCAGAGGTGGAGAGTTCAGGTTCATAAAGTACAAATCCAGACCAGGATGTTGTTTCAACGAAACAGGTGAGCATAAAGACTCTCATTCACAGAGTACTCAGCTGGTTGGTTGAGACTTGGTCTGGATTTGTACTTTCTGAACATGAACTTTCCTTCTCTGTGCCTGGCAGGCAGTCTGGGGAGAGTGGGGAACACCTGAACATCCCTCAGTGGGGTGTCCCTGGTCACCTTCATTTTAATATCTCCCGGAGATGGATAATGCCTGGGATAGATGAGACAGCAGGATTATTGATTAGGAGGGGGTAGGTGTGGCCCCTCTGAAGGAGATTCGCTGGTGTCACATCCCTGAGTGATGCATTTAACCCGAGTTTCCTCAGCGAACATTAAGCTTCCTGCCTCTGTATACCTGCATTATACTCCAGAGAATGGGTGTCATTAATCATTCTGATAAAAGCACTGGTGGAACAAGTAAGTAATTGTAAGAATGGTTGCAGTCAGAAAGGAAGGCAAAACCACGAGATGGGGGAGGGGGGTGCAGGGACTTTATTTGGGATGGGGTTGAAATGACTCAGAAAACACCAAGGGGGAATGGAAACAAAAGAGTCAGTTTGGAATCTGGACAGAAACGTACAAGCAAGAAGAACAGCGGCATCAGGCTACAGCCAGGAAACAATCGGGCAGTGGAATGGTGAATAGCTGCCGGGGGCTGAGTGAGATTACTGAGGGCAGGACAAAGCTGAACGCCGGCTTTTATGGTCACGTAACCCCTCACAGACAACAGCGTACTCATTCTGAATGAAGATTCATGATAATGGGTATTTGCACAGGTACACTGGAATTCTTCTGTATTCTGTATTAGCCTGCCCCGCTTCACTCATCATAGCCTGGGGGTCACGGCGCAGGGGCAGCCGTCGTGTGGCACCCCGGGAGCTGGGGGTTAAGGGCACACAGACAGGTGAGTGTTCTGTCGAGGCCGGGGCTCGAACCGGCGACCTTCCTATCACTTAGACTACTGAGCCACTCGGCGCCTCCGCTGCCCTTGGACATGACAAGCAGCAGAGCTTCTGAGCGCTGTCTCTGCGTGGCCAAGCAGCCGTGCCTCAGTGCTCGGGGATCTCCTTCCTTGGAGGAGCTGGCCAGCTGACTGCAGTTGTTGCTCATCAGCCTGGGTCCCACTAGCAGACACTGGGTGCCATCTGTCAGCCGTCCATTACGCTCATATAAGGAAAGTGCTCGGAGTTGTCTGACACTACGATCCATGTGTGAGCTTCCCTCAGCACCCCCCTCCCCCACCCAAGGTCTCCCCTTGGCAGCGCTTGGACGGGCTGCAAACTAGCGCCCACCTCTTCCAACGTGTCTGCTGTCAGCAGCCTGCTATTTTTCCTGGCTCTGTGGGCGGTACAGAGTGACGTAACAAGCCTGGGTAGGAGAGAGCTATGCGCCCAATTCCGCCCACAGACTCGGCGGCAAAGGGCTAACTGCATACGTCACTACAGAGCTGAGAGAGGGAGACAGGGAGGGGGGAAGAGCAATCTAACCTATCCGACACAACACAGGCTAATTTGTGTTTGCTCCTTGCCGCAGACAGCTGAAGTGGTATGGCAGGGAATCGAGCCTAGGTCCCAGCTGCAGGCAAATATTACAGCACTTTGCTGCTCCATTGAACAGACCCACAGGTTGGCCTGTTAGCTAGGCAGTGTTCAGATAGCTTTTGGGCTCGCCTGATAGCTGAACAGTGTTCAGATAGTATTCAGGCCAGACTTGCCTGTTAGCTGGGTAGTCTTCAGATACTGTTCAGGTTCTTCTGTTAGCTGGGAACTTCAGAAAGTTCTCAGGCTCGTGTGTCAGCTGAGCAGTGTTCAGGTAGTGTTCAAGCTCATGAGTCAACTGGGCAGTGATCAGATGGTGTTCAGGTTCATGAGTCAACTGGGCAGTGTTCAGATGGTGTTCAGGTGTTCAGATTCATGAGTCAACTGGGCAGTGTTTAGATGGTGTTCAGGCTCATGAGTCAACTGGGCAGTGTTCAGATGGTGTTCAGGCTCATGAGTCAACTGGGCAGTGTTCAGATGGTGTTCAGGCTCATGAGTCAACTGGGCAGTGTT
>JAODJX010000129.1:14688240-14701241 GCA_026776945.1 Isichthys henryi | reverse complement strand
TCAACCAGGTACAGAGTGGCTACTGTGTGTCGCCACGGACATTGTCAAACATCTAGGATGGGATGTTTATAGTCCGCACACACACTCACATTCACACATTAAGGGCAATTTAGAGGCACTAGCTCAGTTTAGACTGAGGACAGAAACCAGAGCACCTGTAGGAAACCTTTACAGCACAGAGAAAATATACAAACTCCGCAGGGAGCCCAGGAAGTGCCCACTGAGCCACCATACTGCCCTTCAACATAAAAGCAATTCATCATCATCGTCATCCTTCGTATTATGGCTGGTCTTACTATGGAAAAGTGTAATCCTTCAACAATGGTCAAATTGTACTTATAACCCTTGCTTTAGCTCGGTAATTGTGTGTATTGCCTGGATACAGTGTCAAACTGTCAGGATTGAGCAGGTCTAAATATTTAAATGTCAAATGTGTCAAATATACACAGTTTTCCTTCTTTTACATTTGGTTACCAACCACTTTGGCTGTCTTTCTAAATATAATATGCTCTTTTCAGGTACAGCTCAGTAAAGTAGGACAAGAAAATTTTTTTGTTTTTTAAAAAAAGAAATCCGAATTCCGAAACGAGTAGGTCTGCCAGGACATGTACTCAGAATAGACCACAGATCAAAGATTTATGGGCGATCGCATTTAATCCTGGAATTATTTTGGTTTCTTAATTCAAGTGTATAAGACGTCTTGTCAAATTAATGTCACACTGAATTTTTTTTTGTTGTTGATTCCCAGGGGCTAAAAAGGTAACAAACAAGGCCACCCTTTGGTACGTCCCATTCTCCCTTCAAAACGTGGACAAGATCATCGAAGTCCCCCCCATTGAGGTAGGCAGGCTCTTTTTACCTGGGTAAAAACCTGCACGGTGCTGTCCAAAGCGATTAATCTCTACTTGCAGAGCCGATGTTTCTGTCAGGAGCGACCTGTACAGGGAGCAGCTTCTCTCACTAATACTTTCAGATATTTCACTGAATCAATTCACCCCAAATATCCACTCTGAGGCACAGCAGGTGGCCTTATGTTGAACGTGACCTTTCAATAAATATTCTTTTATATGATGTTACTTGAATTTAGCTTGAATCTGCACACTTCACCATGACCCTGCACTGGATAAACTGCATGAGAGATGGATTGGTGGACGGATGGATGGATGTTACTTATCTTATGCTTTTATCCAAAGTAGTATTATTCAGGGTCAGCCCAGCTGACAGGAAACCTTCCCAGAACTTGAGCAAATGTTATCTCAAAGTTGGCAGAGCACGTTTTCACGTGTAGCGTTAATGTCACATTCCCTCCATTTTAACAAAGGTCCTGTCGACGTCGACACAATAACATTATTACTTGGTTATCCTTTTAATGCAGTTCTTGAAAATGATTGTTTGATGATAAAATGCTATGTAATAAAAGTGTTATATGCAAGCACACCAAACAGCCCTAAATCCATTATCTTTGATCCGCAAAGCAATACTGTTCCCAGCTGCCCTACCATTTTTAATCTTAGTTGTAGTGATAGTTGTAGTAGTGGGATGACATTTTGGGAACATCAAGAAAACTGGACACTTTGAACGTTTCTGTACCTTAATTGTAGAGTTCGGTAAACGTTCCTAAAATGCACAATTGTTAGCGGAGAAGTACTCAAGGCTACATTAGCAAATGCCCTTCTAGTGCCTGAACTTGCAACGTATTTGCAAGCACATCATTTCAGATTATATTCTGCACCACTGACTTGACATTGGGACCCAGATCCATTGGCCTGATTTATCCACATCTGGGTTTTGCTTATTGATCTGAGTATGGCGGAGCCTTTGTGAAAAGGAAGGTTTTGTTTTGTAATCCATGGTGGCCATTTTGACTCTACGCTTATGGGGTAACAGAGGCTAATGCAGAACGACAGAGGAACAGGAAGTTCTAGACAAAGAAGGAGGTGAACTTGGCCCTCTGGGAGGTGTGATTGTACTGGCCTGGGTTTGGGGGGGGGTGTCTTTGTTCAACGGGGAATAAAGAGATGATAATGAGGTTTATTTGCCTCTTTGTTCAGTGATGAATATGACCAAAGACAAGGATGCCTACTTCACCAACACGACGTTAATGTGTCTGTTCATGTCGTCATGGTAATCTTTACCCTGTTTTATTTGCCGGATGTAAATTAGAATTATTACAACACAGCTGTGGCTGAAAGGGGCCGCAGCGAGGAACTAGGTGGTATTTATAGACATTCACCTGAAAAAGGCCTCCAGAAAAATGGGGCTGTGTGCTGTGTAGGTGCTGCTTGTAACGACGATGCAGCCCCTCAATGGCAGATCACCGGTCTGCCACGGGGCATTGGCAGTCATGTTGTCCCCGGTGCTGGACAGTGAAGTGTAACACAGTGCAAGAAAAAGGTCTAATTCACCATGAAAGACCAGTTATGCTAATCGTACACAGAAATGGTTTGCATGATTAGCTAATTATCGAGGTAATTAAATCAGGGAAGAGGTTCAGTTTGGGTTCGCCCCGGGGAACACGCACTGGCACCGCAGACCGTGACCAAAGCATCGGGGTTCATTTGGCGCACCGTGACATCACCCTTGGCGTGGTCGCCGTGTTCTCGCCCCATTTGCCAGCGGACTGAGAAGTGCACCATGTGGACGAGGTCTTCCTCAACCGCCTGATTCAGTGTTGGGTTTTTTATTAAGCGTCTTTTGCTAAGGATGTGCATGTCGATGCTGAAATAGCGATCTTTCCGTCTGAATGCGGGAATTGATTCTAACGTTAAACTAACATTTTTAGGGAGCAGGACATGAACTACTCACCACTAACTACTCACCACGAACTACTCACCATGAACTACTCACCGTAATGGGGGAGGAAAGGGAAATAAAGGTAGAATGATCACCTAGTTTGAAATGATCATCATTAGAAAAGATTTTCTAGAAATGATCCCCCACCCTGCCACTCATTTTAGTTTAACACCCCCCCTTTAAATTTTTGTTTGGTCACAACTAAAAGCTATTACTTGGTATTGGATCAAATCCCCCCCCTTTAGAACTAATTCTTAAATGTGGCTGACTGGTTTTGTTACTGAAACTGGGAGATTCTAAGATCTTTTTCAGTCATGATTAATACATTATATACAAATCAATAAATTTGTACTGAAAACTATAGTACATGAAATAACATTTACATTGCGAAACATCCTTCTGGAAGGGGGGGGTGTTGTCCATCCATCTTCTGATTGCTGATTCTGAACAGTGTCACAGTCACACCTTACTGGCATTTTACACACATCCATTTGCCTAAGGGAGGCAGCCCACAGAGAGCAGGGAGCTCATGCACGCTGCACACGCTGAGCCCAGATGGGACCTAAATATTCTGCCCCAGAGGTGTGAGGCACTACCCTCTAAAGCCAGTGTTTCCCAATCCGGTCCTAGGGGACCCACAGCAGTCCACATTTTTGCTCTCGCCCAGCTCCGTACCGGGAAAGAAAATGTGGAATGGCTGGCAGGGAGATCGGAGGGAGCAAAAATGTGGAATGGCTGGCAGGGAGATCAGAGGGAGCAAAAATGTGGAATGGCTGGCAGGGAGATCGGAGGGAGCAAAAATGTGGAATGGCTGGCAGGGAGATCGGTGGGTGCTAAAATGTGGACTGGCTGTCGGTCCCTGAGGACCGGATTGGGAAACGCTGCTCTAAGCCACTATGCTGCCTGAGATTTGCAACTAGAGTAAAGTATGTTTGCACAAAGACAGATAATCTGGCAACAGATGGACATACAGTCCAAACAGCTTATTACTCTGGATTAATGCAACAGAAAATGCATATATTCTCAGTATGAAAAAGATTAAACCGTTTCAAGGTGAGTGTAACCCACTACCCTAGAGGGAACTCTCAGCTGTAGGTCTTTTAAGGTAAATAAATATTGAAATGATTTCCCTGTTAGTCAGAACCATGCATTAATACGATACATGGATGTAAATGGAGAATATTTTCAGGCCATTAAAGATAATTCGGTGTAGCTGAGCTGTCCTTAAATGGAAAGGATTGTGCAGGAGCAGTGTAAGCGGGGAAATGTATTATGTTTCCGTCGCTGCACTTCAATTGGGCAATGCCTCCCCCCCACCCCCCATCCTTATCCCAGCCTGAATTTTAACTCTTAAAATACTGCACACACACTTCCCCGTGCTTCATGGCAGATGGCGACCTCTCGGAATCCACTTCATCCAAGCCGAGTTCTTTGCACGCGAGCATGTCAGAGAGGAATATGAAATGAGACAGACGAGCTAGGAACTCATTTTCTCGGTACATTTTAACCGGCCATAGATAAATGTGGGGCTGGCCCTCGACTCTCTGATACTTAAGGGGGGTGCTGAGGATACGGAAGCAGCCATGAACAGCAGTTCCTGTGCGACGCAGTGAGTCGCTGGTCACAGGGAACTGTCTTTACTGACACCGTCTGACAGTACCTTGGTAAACCTGGGATCCAGTGGGCAGACACTGCAGGGCTGGGCCAGGCTCTGGGGGTGGAGCAGGGGACAGTTGTCAGGGCGATCCCCAATGCAGTCATTCCTGACACATGGCGAGCGACGGCCCCATCAGGCTGGGGAAATTCTCCATTGCCTCAAACATTTTCACGCCACATTGATCTTTGTTTTACAAATTACCTGGAATTGATGGCAACTTATTCAGCAGCAGATTTCAAGATGCAAGAATGCAGGGAAACCAACTGGAAATTACACATCCAGGCAGGTCTGTGTTAGATTGACACACTGGGCTGTTTTCTAATTTAATTATGCATGACTTGCAGTGACAGACACACGTAAGGAGCAATAAATTCTTATAACTGAAAACAGAGTCCCGCTGAAACGCAATTTAATAATCCAAGATAGTTATTTATCTCTGCTTACAGCTAATAGGTATATCTTAAAAAAGACAAAATGAAGAATAATGGGTATGATTCCCTTAGACCCGAATGTCTGGCAACTGGTGTGAATGATGCGTGCAGTATGCAGTACTACCTGCGGTATGTAGGGAAGTGTGGAAAAATGTTGGTGACCAGGACTGAGGTCTAGGGATTGGCCGCTATTTCTTCATAGAAGTATATTTTATGTTTTCCATAAGCTACAGGGGGTAAATAGTGTAGCTGTCATTACACACACACACACACACACACACACACACACACACACAGGTTTGTAATTATGTCTTTGTGAGGACCATCCATTAATTTCTATGGGAAAAACTCTAATCCCAGCAATGATGACCTTAAACCTACTCATAACCATAAGTAAGCAATAAAATACAACAAATTATTTGCATTTTAAATTTTTTGATTTGCAGTCATGGATTTTTAGAAAATTGAGTTTTCCGTTATGGGGACCAGAAAGCACTCCTTATAAGGTCAAAAAATGGGATTCATCACTTTGTGGGGAAATTTGGTCCCCACAAGGTAAGTTATATTTGAGCCCCACACACACACACACACACACACACACACACACACACACACACACACACACACACACACACACACACACACACACACATTGAACCAGATATTCAGTCTAACAAACAGATACAAACACAGTATGGCTTTTATTTTGATTCTGCCTCATTTGGGCCTCATTGGTAGAATCTGTAATCAAACTGATCTTAGGAAACGTAAGTACTGTATGGTGCCACATTAATAAACATTTTTTTGTGATGTGTTCACATGTACATTACTTGGACAAGTGTTGAAATTAACTATCCAACTTTACCGTGATGGTAACCAACCCAAAGAAGTCCGTGGTCAATTTGTGATGTTTTCTTTTTAAACCAGTAAAACCCTGACTCTAAAAATAAGACAAGAGCTTGATGTTTATGGCATTTTAAGGATTCTCTTATTAACACTGAATGTAGACACTACATAAATGTGAAAAGAATCACTCTGTCCTACACACATAATGGTGACCCTCAGATGTGAGCACATCACGTTGAAAAGTGTTACATCTGTGAGGTTGCTGGTTTCACTACCCATGACGGATGAGTCATTTTGGCTTTTAGTGGGAAATGAGCCGTACAGCACTCTCCCTGTTGTAATTTCTCTGCCATTTCTCACATTTTAAGGCTGGCTGACTCTTACTGGACCCATTTTGTTATTCAAAAACTCCATATAAACTGCTGTAGGTCTTTAGACTCTCACCTCTTTAGACACATTCAGTGGAATGTGGAAAAGACCAGGATGACCTTGATTGAATATAATAATAATAATATACTTATCCACATTTTCATGAATGGAAATAAATGATTTAAAATATTCGCTTTTCTTGTAGAAAAAAATGTGTCTCAAAACTGAATGCGTACAATTTAATTGAACTATGCGTAGGCGTGTAACCATATACTAAGACATAATCGGATTGAAGTCATCTTTACCTGGTAAGTTGTTCACTGGATTTGACACTGGTCACAGCATTTTAGTAAAAGCCAAAGTAAGAAATGAGGCCCTTTAAATGCAACACTGCTTGCCCATCCTGAAGGTTTACATAATCACTTCCACACCTCTGATCTCAGCCCCCATGCCAATTTTAAGTCATAGCTTTCAATTGGCTCTGCCTTTATTCTACATCTGTGACGTTCCAAACCCCGCATAACAAAAATATTTTAAGGGAAAATTATTTTCCCTTAATCTCATTTTCTTTGTAATATGTGAGTGGTGTCTGTACACCCTAAAAGCAGGGATTTGTAGTTCCGGTCCCGGAGGGTCAGTCTGCAATACTGTTTGCAGGTTTCCCTGCTCAAGCAAACAGCAGACCTGCCAAGTACCAGGTTTAACACTTGTGCCTGAGCAGGGAAATCTGCAAATTGTGACACAGATCTCCAGGACCGGAATGGGGGAACACTGCCCCTAACTTTGAGAAAATTAAGGCAGAGGTAATAGGCATTTGTTTTTACTCTTTTCCTCTGGAGATGACTTTTCTCAGCGATTCAAAAAGCCCAGATAGCAGAACCCATTGCATATGTGATTTGTTTTTGTATGTCCATGTTCCTGGGCCTCACCAAGCTCATCTTTTATTCAGTAATGTACCCTTGGTATGCCCAGTGGAAGTTAAATGATTTACAGAGTTTTCTGTGGTTTTACAGTCCTGTCCCAAGTAATTCTGCCAACTTTTTATCACATTAATTGGGAACAAACATTATGAACCACAATGTGGCCCCCTACTAATAAAATAAATACCAACATCTCTCGGAGAGGCACACACACAAAAATAGCTTTTAATAGTACTAGGTGGGGTGGGGGTGGGTTATTTCAGGAAGAAGTAGGAAGCAACACTCCCTTAACAAATCCTTTTTTTCTTTTTTTTTTTGGGCGGGGGCGGGTGAGGTTTCAGCCCTTATTTCTGGCCTGTGGTTGAATTAGCATGACACATAAGCCTGTGGAGTCATTTATTTCATTACTGTTTCCTGCAGCCCACATGCAGCTTGCAGATTAAATGCGACCGTCGCAGGCGCAGTCTGTATAATCCAAAATAATGCAAATTGTTTGGACGATTGATTCAGACGGAACAAACCTCTGAACCAGCCTGACAAATGATCACCACAGTAAGTGTCTTACTCCAGCGATTCTACAACAGTCTCTGCGACTAAAAATAAACTCTGGGGTAGAACTGGATACTGCCGTCTTACCCGCAAACGAACACGAGGCAAACCTGTAAAACTGTAGATAGTCAGAGGCTTAATCCATTTACTAAAGATCTAAAGTACCGGCAACGATTCAAAGGCGTAATTGAACTTGTCTGTCACAATCAATGGTTTAATGCTATCCTGTCCTTAATGGGAATTATATCTCCATATGAAGGATTGTGATGATGTAACCGGGATCTGGCTGATGATTCAAACTATTTGCTTGGTCCCTCTCTAACCGTAACAAAGACGTGTTACATTTCTCATCCAAGCCAGGTGACAAGAGCAGTCTCCAGACCTAAGCTTGGAATGTGTCCAATGGGCGGCTGATGTCTCACACTCGGGACGTGATGTCACTCTTCCACCGATCATGCGTGTGTCAGACAGCACTAGCTGAACCCGAACACGGTCACATTAGAGTTGGTTATGGGTTAGCTTGTTTTAATCTAACTACAGGTGGCCATTTATGAATCTGAGAATTATGTTTCTGCAGATATTTTCCATTGGGTTCAGTGCTGAGCTGCATTGGTCTTAAATGTGGGGTTAGTTTCTGCTTGCTGTCGCTCATTATGTATATCTGGCTTGGTGCCAAGCTATCCTGTCACAAGTGGTCTCTGAGTCATCCCACATTTTTGCCGGTTATCTACAAAATAGTGTGTATTGTAGAGAAGAACACTGCACACTTCACTCGGTTACAGAGACAGCTTAAGGGCTTTGACCATACGAGAAAATAAACAAACGCCATGGTCGACTGTAACGTCAATTTGATCAAATTTATCTGACGCTATTCTGGGGAAACAGTTAAAATGGTTCAGTACACCGCATATTCAAGAGCAGATTGTAAATGCCATCTGCTGACCAAGAGGTGTCAATGCAAGTTTTCTAGCAGGGTGAAGGTGATGTTGATCCCGGGGAAAAATTGAAGCGCAGTCATTATAAAAACACTTCGCTGCCAAAGAAGCTCGCCAAACACACATGCATAAAACTTACTGGCGTGGTTTCTCAGTGCCATTGTTTATAATGGGAGACGTTCCCATATTCTGTGGCATTAGATCACGTCCTGGGAAGAAAAAAAATTTATGTTGCGGAGAACGAGCGTCGCTCGAACAAACGACATCATCTCGTCGTTTCAGACAGAGGGAGCGGGGATTTCTAGTAAGACATTTTTATTCAGCTTGTAAGGCTGGGCATGGATTTACTTCAGAGTAAATGTTGGTGAAATGTTGACGCTGAGAAGTATAAAGTACACAGAAATCATTAACAAACTGTAATAAATTATGTTTCTCGTTTGCGGAGTATTCTGTAGATGTTCGTGTCCCAAGCACAGGGGCAAACAGGTAAATGCATACTGTATATTTGTTAAAATTAAACAAATACCTTTCAGGTTTAGTGCAGTACACACGTGCATATTTATACAGACGCGTGTATCGCCGAAGTACAAAATTCAGTAAAATCTGGTAGGTCGTCTCACACTCCGGGTTAATTAATTCACTGCAATAAGCTGTTTTCCAGCCTAACCAGTGCCAAGTTGTGGGCTGCGATGAGACATCGTTCTTCTCATGGGCATCAGCGTGTGACCTAAAATCTCGCTATCAATTCTGGCTGTCACTGTATCGCAGTCAGTGGAGCGCAGTCACTGTTCTGCAGTCACTGTACCGCAGCGCCTCTTTGGGGGTTCAGACATACTTTCATCATTTATACACACTGCTGAACAGACCGCGTCAATAGCGATAGACGTCCCTTGTCGATTGCCTTGGCTGTTGGATCTGCATGAGGGGGCTGGTTATTTGGACACCTCTGCTGAATGTGTAAGCAGGTGCCTATCATGACTAACATGCAGTATGAGTACGTGATTATGTCAGTATATGCTAAAAAAAAAAAAAAAACGTCAAAAGTCAATTCATATTCCAGCTGTGGTAACACTGGAGGCCTTACAGCATTGTTTAGAATTGAATTTCGAATCAAATTTACAATAAATGAGTATATTTTGAGTGAAACTCTGACCTGGATTATTGGTTTGAAGATGGATGGATGGATGGATGGATATTTTCAGGTAAACAGTATACTGGTTGGCATGGTAGCCTCACTCCTCCTGGGTTCCAGGTTTGAAGTCCTTCGGTCCAGGGGGTCCCCAGACCTGAGCTTGCTGGGAGTAGCACCAGGCTGCTCACAGCCCCACACTGCATTATGGAAAATAGACGGATGGGCCTTTGTAGGCTGTTACAGAAGGCAGATCAATGCATGCACTTCCTCAGGAGGTCAAGGGGGATCCTCAGGAGCTTCTCTAAATGCAGTGTAGAGAGTGTCCACACACACTGCAGGAGTGCTGACCTTAAGGGGAATCGGGCGCCACCTATCACTGGATCACCAGCAGCCTCCGTTTCTAATGTGTATCTCCCTCGAGGAGGGAGAGCTCCCTACATTATCTAGGATGCCACTGACCCTGCCACAATTCCCTGCTAGCACATGGAAGACAGTGCCGGCACACGCGGACCACCACAAACAGACCCTGTAACAGCGTCTTCCTCAAACTCTGCACAATCTAGATCATAGACATAAAATTAACACATGATACACTGTGCACTGCAAAGATTGTACTTTCTGTTATCATGCAGTGTACAGTACATCAATCAGAGTATCCCAGTATTTATCAATCCAGTGCCCAGGGTGGGACCCCCAGACAGTCCACACTGTTGCTCTCTCCCCGCTCCCAGCACAGGGACTGGGTTGAGAAACACTGCCATAAACCTGTATACTGTGTCACCACTGTTACTAACCACTGCGCATTGATATTGCACATTATTATCATAATTTACACATTCTTATATCATTTTGCACATTGTAATATACGTCTACGAGAAAACATGTATGTCGATGTGCGTGACCATATTGTTATATGCGTTATTTTTCTTTAAAAAAATCTTTGGACATTATAGGTATTATTTAACATTTTAAAATTCTCTTATAAATGTTATTGAGTTTGTCTAATGTATATATTACATTTCACTTACAAGTGACCGTTCAGAACACGTTGACCTGGGGAATATTAGTTTGCATCTGTCACACACATCTATTACAGGGAGCCCCAGGAAGGAGGCTCCAATAACTTAAAGAGACAACCGTGTGAATGCAGGCGCTGTAAATATTCATGCCATCACCTAATTCAAGCTTTTTATGTAGCACACAATCTAGCAATGTAGTCAAAACACTATCATAAGATCCTGAGCAACCATTTGAGTTATTGCTCTTGTTTTCCGTCTTGGGAAACATTCTGTAGTTCTTAACTGTCATTTAAATTCCTGTCCCAAAGCTCATGGTTTAAATCAGCTTCCCCTTTACTTCAGCTCTCAATTGTTTCATTGTCAGTTCATTAAGGAGTTGATTACTTTAATCTGAGGCCATCTCACCTGGAGTTAATCAGTGACTTATCCAAAAGTCATGCATGAATGTCTGGATCTTTGACCATGAATTCCTCATCTCATTCAACCTTAATAGATTGCAGAGACGAATTTACTGAACCAGATCAGTAATGACCAGTAATGCCCTGATTTTGGAAAAGTATCGGCGTATACTGACAAGACGTACATACATCGTCACTCTTGGAGTCTGGGGTCTCCCTTATAATAATCGTTACGCCCCCAGGACTTGTGATCTTCTCAGTCATACGTTACTTCCATTTCCCTACAGAAAACCATCTGACCTGCTCCTTGACTAGGCAATATGTCATTGAAATGTAAGGAAAGTCTATGATGTTTCAGCGTCAACACAACCAGCTAAGAATTTAATCCTCTAATAACTATCCATCTATATAATATCGAGATGTAGGATTCAGACAAGCTTGAAATCATTCACATTTTTTAACCTTCGTTGTAAAATAAACGCCCAGTGTGTTTAATCATTTGACATCCATAAAGTAAGGAAAGCCTCTTAAACATCTGTTCTTTCCAGATCGCTTAGTGTAAAGTTTGACTTCCTTTGACCCAGACTAGGTTACCCAGTTCACAAAGAGAAACTCCTGCCTAATTAATGTTCATTCATTTTCATGGTTAATGTCACATCCTTTCCTGCTCAGATAATGTCAATCATTTTCGTCCTTGCACGCAAACCACATCTGGGATGCAGTTAAACCAAACAAAATGCTCCCTGACAGCTGGTGAACATCGATAAGAAATCCCTCCAAAGACCTTCCAGGAGGTTCCGACATGGCGCGCTGCACAATCTCTAAATGAACATCATGAATTCTGAGGTACACACACATTAATTGATTGGGGAGAATCACACCTCAGGTCTGTGTGTTTTGGAACTGAACAACAGTGTCTGTTAGAAGTTGATTTTATTGTTTGCAAAAACAAAATGCACAATAAAGTAAATCCATTAATTATTTGAAGGCAAATATTTTTACAAACTACAATAAAGATCTAATTTGCAGGCAATTAAATACTTAGGGCGTCAGGCTGGCACAAGTTTTTAATCTGTACTAAATAAAACCGAACAGGCTGCATTCACAGAAAGGCGCAATGTGCCGAACTGCTAAAATGTTTCAAAATTTGCTTCCAGTTAAATTTGAGCCGGAAAGTCAGAGATAAATGGGCAGGAACTTAAAAATGCGTGGCTTTCGTGTTCTTGTTGCCATGGGAACGTGCAAAGAATACCATTTAAAGTATGAATTTTTAAGAGATTCAAACCCTTGGAATTGGGTCTTTCACGAGACCCTGCATCTGCAGTTTTGGCACAAAGCAAACAGACGGCTTGTTTTACAGCCTCGTCTCCAAAACCACGTCTTTACCCAATGAAGGCCTGTATATGTGGATTTTCTTAAACTCCTCTGATATTTCAAGGATAGTTTTGCCCTTCGTTTCGGGCACCAGGAAAAAGACAAACAGCGCCGCCAACAGACAGACACTGGCAAACAGCAAAAAGCTGAAGGACTTCAAAGATGCCTGAAATGAGAGCAGAGAGGAAGTAGTCAAATACAATAGTAAAACACGGTGAATGATTATCCTTTGTCCAGAAAAGGCAGAGTTAAAAATCCTTTACAGCAATGTCTTGTTTTAATTAGACCTTCATAATGATTCATTGGGTTGAAAATAAAAGGCTCTGTGTAAATGAAGAAATTCTAGTAGCTTATTAGCCTGACAGAGAATGGAGTTTTAATTACAGATATAAGGATTATTGAATTCATCTTCAAATACATGATGTGAGACAAATACAATCTACAAGGTGCTCTATTCATCTTAAAGTCTTATAATTCCTCGACTTCAAATGGGCTTCCATGTCAGATAGGTCCCTTTGTTACAGTTCCTAGCTGTGTCGTGTTAATGAGAATGAAAGAGTAACTTAAAGAGCCCACAC
>JAODJX010000129.1:14664037-14687447 GCA_026776945.1 Isichthys henryi | reverse complement strand
CCTGCCCCCTTCCCGCTGCCCACTGGCCCCTGTCCGCTGCCTCCCTGTCCCTCCATACCTCCCACAAGGAAGCAAAGGTCTTCCTGTCACCTCATAACTCAGCAGAGTTTATGGGGCTGAGTTACTCACACCGGTGTTAGGATGCAGCGGAGTAACACAGGCAATAGCGTCAGTCGGGACGGATATAATTTACAGACGTGCTGAGCCATGCGATTTCGGAAGTTGCTTATTAACTTATTACATACATGAAACAACACATCAGTTTATCAGGGTCACTTTCTAAGCTGAGGTACATGGTACCAAACCTGACATACAACCTTATAAATCAAATATAAAAAGTCAGTAATATTCTTAGAGCTTACAACAGAATTTAAATGCAGCTGTACAGTAAATACAGACATGCATTATACTGCAATCCCACACAGAGCTGGATCTTCCTTGGTATGGAGCCCCCGGTGGGATGCCCACAGTCATTATCATCCTGACGGTGCCCCCCACCCCCCTAGCACTGAACATTACAGCAGTGACTTGTGGGGGCTGGGAGCCCTGGCATGATATCTGATATCTGTATGGACTTGGCTGTGAGATGGCGTTCCGCTCCGGCTTCTGCTTCGAACTTCATTAATATCTCGCCAGAGTTCATTATACACATAAGACAAAGTGATTTAATGTTAACATTTATTAACGAAGTGGGTGAAAATGGGATATTTTTTATTTTAAACTAGAACAAGCAGAGACTACTACAGGTGGCAGATGGTATCGGTTTGCATGCAGCCCCTACTTTAATCTTCCAGGAAATGCATTTTAAGCTTTTTTTAATATGGTTTTATTTGTATGTCTTGATTAATCGAAACCTCCCACAGCAAAAGGCAAACTAAAAAGGAGAATTATAAAGAGGAGTAACAAGTAGCCCCCTGCTATTGTTGCTGTTGTTATTATTATTATTATTATGATCGACATTATTATTATTTGAACTGGATTCCAATAACATTTTGAGGGATAGCCGACATGGATATAAGAGAGGCAGATCCTGTTTAACAAATCTACTTGAGATCTTTTGTGAAACTATGAGGGAAATCGATCATAAAAAGGCCTTCAATGTGATCTACTTAGATTCCCAGAAGGCCTTTGATGTTGTCCCCCACAAACGGCTCCTGCTTAAGCTCAAAGGTGCAGGGATTTTACGAACTGCAGCAGCTTGGATCGAAAACTGATTAACAGACAGGAAGCAGTGGTTAGTTATCAGAGGCACAATTTCTCAGTGGGCCTGAGTTCACAGTGGGGTACCGCAGGGTTCAAATTTTAGATCACTGTTATTTTTAATTTACATTAACATTATTGACAGCAATATACACAGCAAACTGGCTAAATTTTCAGACCACACCAAGGTCTAGCAGATACTAAACTAGCAGCATAGATGCTACAGCCAGATCTTGATTTAATTAGTAACTGGACTGATACTTGCCCAATGAAATTTAATGTGGACAAATGTATGGTAATCCATGCATTCCTTGGTAAGACCCTACTTAGAATACTGTGTGCAGGTTTGGTCACTTTACCTTAAAAAGGACATTGCTGCCCTAGAAAGGGTTCAACATAGGACTATAAGAATGATTCCTGGTCTTAGAGGAATGTCTTATGAGGAGAGGTTAGCTGAGCTGAATTTATTTAGCCTTGAGCAAAGGAGACTAAGGGGGGACATGATCCAGGTATATAAGATTCTAACAGGTCTGGATGCTGTTCAGCCAAATGGCTACTTCAATATTAGTTCAAATTCAAGAACTCGTGGCCATAAGTGGAAATTGGAGGGTGAACATTTTAAACTGGATTTGAGGAAGCACTTCTTTACACAGCCTGTAGTTAGAGTATGGAATAGTCTTCCTGTTATTTTAGCACAAGCTAAAACCTTGGGGTCCTTTAAATCAGAGCTAGATAAGATTTTAACATCTCTGAGCTATTAGTTAAGTTCTCCCCAAACGAGCTTGATGGGCCGAATGGCCTCCTCAGCCAATCAGCTAAGCTTTACTTAAAGCATGAAACCGAGCAGAGAATCAGTTTGGGAGACACGCGTCAGCTAAGCTAACGGCGGGATGTTACCAGACTCACAAGCAGGAAGGGAAAGACCATTCCCATTATGAAGAATCCCAACCACCTGAGTATCCCGGAGAAGACGAAGGCGGCCGGCCGGTAGGACTGTACGAATATCTCATGACCGAAGGGAGGCATCACTCCAGCTGGAAAGGAAGGACACTACGGTCACAGCACTGCTGTGTGCCGCCCGAAATCACGCACCGCTATGGCACTGTCACTCACAATATTCATACTCAGCCACCACCTTCTGCCTAAACCAGAATCAGCACTAGTGTTGCATGTGTTCTGTAAACTATTATTTACAGTGCTATATGAATGTTACGTGAATAATATGTGCAACATTCAAGCTTATATTTTAAGCATAATATTTGGACGTACAGGGCTGACCAATCACAATTAGTATTTTTATAAATCTAGAATTATTGGCAAGATATGAATAAAACAATATACTGTTACTGAAATTAATGTCGTGCACCTACTTGGTCCACCGCAGAATATCATAAAAAGGAATATCAGGCCCACTGTACAGTATGGAATCCAATAGCCGTTCCCCTGTATTCCAAAAAAAAAAAAACCCAAAATGAATACACACACACACACACACACACATGTAGGGTATACCTATCCTTATGGGGTCCGCTCATTCACTCCTATGGGAAAAATGCTAACGCTAACTATGACAACCGTAACCCCCACCCTGCCCTAACCATAACCATAAGTATCCAAGCAAAATACAAGAGTTTTTGCATTTTTAACTTTTTCATAGCAGTAACTGATTTTTATAAAATAGAGTTTTCCCTTATGGGGACCAGGAAACCGGTACCTATAAGGGAAAAAAACATATATTTATCACATCATGGGGACATTGTGTCCCCATAAGGATAGGTATACCCGCTCACACACACACACACATGCACACACAGACCAAAGGAGTATCTCTGCCATGTCCCTGTGCTGTCTGGCATAGGTTCCAAGCCCCCATATGACCCACATGACCTCTGACTAGAATACGTCAATGGAAGAAGCAGCAGTGGGTAATGACCTATAGGCACCATTCAGGCCAACAAGTATGTGTTAAGCCATCCAGGGAACCCCACGACTACATGGGCAGAACATGCAGACTCCACGCACGTGAGGCCATGCTGGAGACTCGAACCCTGTGCTAAACCTTATGTGTTTAAATATCATGATTTAATTTCATGTTATATGCACTACATTATGAGGCTTACAATCAACTAAATTAACTCAATTGAATCCTAAAGTAGCAGCATAAATTCTATTACAAACATATGGATGAACAGCGGCACAGTGGCTCAGTAGTTAACACTGTCGCCTCACACCTCCGGGTTTAACAGCCTGCCTCCGCTCTTCATATGTGCAGTTTGCATGAGCTGTTGGGTTCCTCTGCCAGTTCAAAGATAGGCAGGTAACTGGCATCTTTAAATATCCCATTGTGTATATGTGGCCTGTGATGGACTGGCATCCCAACCATGGTATTCCCTATGCTGCCTGGGATAGGCTCCACCCACCGTGATAACTGGGTAAAAGATCGATGAGATATTAGCATTTGTGGTTACTGGCTAATGTGCAGGCTATTATTTTTGTCCTGTGTTTTTAAACACGCTGCCTTAACTGCAGCAGGAGCTGCACTGACTCAACTAAGAGAGAACTTTTATTCAGGGATCGGAAAATGATAGTCCCAAGGTCCAGGAAGCTAACCTTCAGAAGCTGTGTGAGTCCAACCAGCGCCATGAGTGCAGACATGACGACAAAGCCCTTCCACAGAAGGCTTCTCCTTCCCAAGTTCTCAATAAGAAATCCCTACGAGACATGGCACAGATACAGCACTGTCTTTCATCTTCCAAAGAGATTTCCCCTGACACACTAAATGTAACTCTCTTTGTCGCGACTTACACACACGATGGAGGTCATAACCTCTGAAACTCCCAGCCCCAGGGTGACATATCGGATCTTATCCGTCGCGATGCCCGCTTCCATCAGGACTGAGTAGGAGAAGGAATTGATCTATACCAGCATTAACAGAAGAATCACCAGATGCCTCGACCACCTGACATGGCCCTGTATGAACATGTGACCCTACGTGTGTCGCCATGATGATGGACATGTGACAAGCGATATGCTCACCGCAGACAAACCCGAGAACTGGATGGAGAAAGTGATGACCATGATGGTGACGAGCTGCCAGCGGACGAGGTGATCCCTCAGCAAGCCCACTAGGCTCTTGGATGGCTGTCCTTTTATAGCGATCTGCTCCAGCATCATCTCCTCGATTTCCACCTTGTATTCTCCGACACCCCACAGGGTCTGCAGAGCTGGAAGACATCCCTTGGGGCTTAAGACGTTTCCTCACGCTCGTGTTTCCGGCAGGAAACTCGGGTCAATTCATGCTTCACTTTTCCTGGTGCGCTTTGGGGCTGCAGACTATGGGGCATGCAGCAGCTAGTGTTCATTGTATATTTGGCTGTGGATGGTCGCGGTCGGTGCATGCGTACTGCAGTGATATTTCACCGGACCAGGAGAGAGCAGGTGAATTGCAACAAACACAAGTAAAAGCAGTGTAGTGAAACTGAAACTGGTGAACTGCTATGAAGATACTGGTCACGGCTTGGCCGGTACTGCATTAATACGACAGAGCGCACTATTTTGAATTCCTTATGACAAAATTTGCCAATTTTATGGGCAATTTTATAAAATGATGGAATAGTGTTGCTTTTGAAAATACTGCATACCTCGGTAACATGTCTGGACGGTATGAAAAACTGGATATGTGGGTACCTCCAACCCTTCTTGTATAGCTTACCATAACCTACTACAACAGCAACAACTACTCTTCCTCTACTCTTTTGTCCTTGACTGCTGATTTGTTAAAAAGTCCACACTGCCACCTACTGGAAATACATAATCAGTTATCACACACAGGAGCGCATGGACGCGCATGATTACTGACAGACAATCTGGGCTGCATTCGCACCGACCGCAGCAGTGCGCAGCCAATCACTTATGATGAAAAGTGAAGTATGCATTACCAGGCCACCACCAAATAAATCAACGAAACTCACAATCACAGCAAATGTAATCTGTATAAACTCTGATAAGCTCCGATTCTGGAATGCTGTAATTACATAATTGGCATATTACATGTATGACGACTGCAAAATGTTTTTAAAACCAAGTATATGCTACAATAAGTCCAAGAGTGTAATGTAACTTAAGTAAGCTTGTTTTGTTGTATTTTGCAATTGTCATTGTGAGCCTGGGGTAAATAAGCAGTATGGAAGATGGATGGATGGAGTATTTGTACAACTAGTCTATATCGAGCAATAATAATCATATTTTTTGCTGTATTTTATTAAACGGTGCGGCGGCCCGATCCCACAAAGCAGACTAAACCCACCTTTTTGACACATTTCCTTGTTGTCTTTGTCTATCAGTAAGTACCTGGGTGCCTCTGGAAGGAACTGAAGAGCCACCAGCTGAATGAAAGCGAGAATCCCAGGAACAGAGAGCAGCACGTTCCACAAACTCTCATGGCCTAAGAACTCCCTGTAAGAGAGCAAACCAGCGCATCAAAACGCCACGCACTGCATCGCTTTGAACTCTCTCTAGAGAATTTCACCCAAACTGATCTGTAAAACCCTTTTTTTTTACTAGATGTGAATGAGTGGATACTTTAGGCCAGCAAGCTGTCCTGACAGTTTTCCAACGGCGAAGAATGTGGCAGATGTCAGGGTGACCATTCCTCTGAGCTTTGTAGGAGAACTCTCCCCCAGGTACATCATATGAACAAATAACCCTAACCCTGGACAAAGAAAGAGAGGTCCGTCAGGCCAAATGATAAAAAAGGACAAGAGAAACACTTTTCGATTATTTTTAAACTGTCAGACAAAGGAGATTTACTTTAGAAGACATTTCTCTACCCAGACAAGCCTAAAATAAATTTGCATCTCACTGTTGCACTTTCGATCACCAACACTGTACGTCAGAAAACTTTGTTTGAAAGGTCAGCTGCTGTCCTTTAATTCCACTTCCTCGTGACATATAAAATACCTTGTGAAATGTAGAAACTCTGAACAATGTCTTATCTCGCCTATTTCACAAATAGAATAGTTCATCTTCCGCGCTTAATTTCTAAGCAAATATAACGTTAGTTTACGTACCTGCTGCAAATCCGTAAGAGAACCTCGCAAGAATAACCATTTCAAATGAATTCAAAGATTTACTAGAGAACATTATCAGTGCGGAGAGGATGCTGATCGCGTCGTTCCACATCATGGCTCCCTTCCTAAAGCACATAAATAACAACGGTTAAACCAACATTCAACTGAAATAACAATATCCTGATATCGTTTTTCACTTGATGATTACCGAATTAATGACTACTGGTGAGCAGGGTGGCGCAATTGAAACGTACTGAGCCCATAATCCCGAAGTCGATAGATCGAAACCGTTCTCTGCTAACGTGCAATGTACTTCTAGCAAAACAGTCCTAAATATCTTTATGAATTATCTCTAAATCAAATGATAAAAAAATTCTCTCAGAGTAAGAAATATAAAAACCATCATACAGTTCTTCAGTTGTTTTCCTTTCTTAAGAAGTGTTACGGTTTATGTATCGAAAAATAGGTGTATGGAGAAATGCATGCTTGATATCGCACAGTTTTAATGTAAAAATGGTTCGATACATATCTTGAGTGCATTTTTGGGAACCTCACCTTCCGAATCTACCTGCAAAGTACTTGACGCACATAGAGCCGATGAGGCCGCCCACGCCGTACACACTCACGGCGGCGGACCAGATGAAGGTGCCGCTGTATTTCGGCAGCGGCTCCTCATAACGCTCGAACCAGCTCCTATTGATGAAATCCTGGATATACTGCAGACAGACGGAACTGGCTCAAGCGTTCGTCGGAAGCTGCTCGCGTTTCTAATCGATGAGTCATAAATTACGGCAGCAAAATGAATTCAAACAATGGGGATTCATTTGAATGTGTCTTACAGGTGAAGGTGAACTGATTACTGTGACGTGAAATCCATTTTGCAAGGATCCTCCAATGCCAAGCACTATAATGAAAAATAATGCTTTCCCACGTATCTGGAAATTAACGCATGAAAGGGAAGGGGTGAATGGAAATGGCGAATAATAGTCTTTATCACGGGCCTTGAAAAGAGGGAAAAAAGCTATAGTCATATGCAAGAACCAGTGTATTATCTTTGGTACTGTATCATTGTTAACAAGTCTCTACAAATAAAGCATTTTCAGCGGTTATCAGTTACTGCTGTCATGTTCATCCAGAACTTGGTGTGTAGGTATATTCCATGAATAAATGGCACGTATTCACCCACAAAAGGCAATTTTAATATAGGACGAATCGGAGTGCGTCTCTGGGGGGGTCACACCTCCGCGTTGTGGGCTCAGTCTCTGCCTTGGCTCTGTGTGTCTAGTTCACATTTTCCTCTGACTGCAGGAGAATAACCCAGTTTCCTCCTGCATCCTGTTGCATATTATGGTGTGAGAGTGTGCGCCTTTGTAAGGGCCAGCACCCTGTCCAGGCTGTCCTTTGCCTGCTTCTTTGGATATATTCCAGACTTTCCCTCTCTTGGGAAAGCAGTCAGCTTAGATGGATGGATGGGTGGATGGTTGATTTAAATTGAAACGAGGGATTTCAGTTAATGTATCATTTGCGCGGTCATTTCAGTTGGTGTTTAACGCTCGGTATTTCTGTTTCATTTCTGACTAAATCTTTATTAATATATTTAAAAATAGTTTCTATGACCACTGGGATGTGCGAAAATGAATCATGTTATAGCATGTTGGAAAGCTTTCCTTAAACTGAAGGAAAATAAATCGCAAAATATGTAGCAGCTTTACGCTTTGCTACATTGTTCCCTGCAGGTTTAATACACAATCAGAGCTATAAATATGTTATATAGGCCTAATCAATTGTATCTTCGTTTATTCAAGAATGATATAATGAGATTGAATATGAATTAAAAAGAAAAGTAAATTTATAGCATTGTTTTGAACATCCAATATTTTTTTCAGCCGTTAAATCCTATTACATGCTGTTAAAATGCAACGTGAAGCAGCACCCCCCTGTTAATGAAACAAATTTCAAGACGTAAGACTATTTCTTAACAACTGATCATTTTACAGCCATTCCCACAAGACTGTGAAGACCGTGTATATAAAACGCGTCCCACCAACAAGGAGCCGCGGCAGTTATTCCAGTCAACGTAACAACACGCACAACGGAAGCATTTTGAATGAGGGGGGGGGGACACACTGGCATAAAACTAATATTTTATCTTAAATGTGGGGGAGTCCAAACGAATAATTATGAAATGTGCCCCTCAGATTTAATGGTGGCGACGCCCATGACAGAAGTGAAACGATGGCATCTATAGCTGCAGCTTACTGTATATTACAGGGAATTCCGTTTGTTCTGTTGATTAATTGAGAGTATACTTATTTTTGGTTAATCTAATAATAATAATAATAATAATGATAAAAGATATAGAGCCTACCAGTTCTTTCAGCATAGCTTCCATTCATTGCCTGTATAGAAGCAACCTTAACAATTTTCGAGACGAGGGTGACTTGACAAATTTACGGTCTGTTAGATATGTTGAAGATTTATAGAATCGTTAAGCAGCTTTCCTTTTAACCAATATCTACATTTTACATAATTTTATTCACGTCATTATATATAATGATTACCAAGTACTGTACTTCCATCCAGCTGTCATAACTGCTTATCCAGTTGAGAAGGTCCTAGGAAGACCAGGACAGGGGACAACTTCGGTTTAGGAGATGTTCATCATAATTCGACTTTGTGACGAATAACGTTACTGTTTAACTTGTTTAACCACCAGATGGCAATAGTCACACACTATGATAACGTGTTTTTCAATTTGCCCTTTTTCTCCTTGCACGGCCACCGTAGTTAGAGTTCGTAGTCCGCGTCCCTGCTGACAAAGACGTTGACAGGGTGATACCTAACGGCGGGTCGTATCTAGCTAGCTGTCGAAATGCCGCTAGAAAACCTAGAAGAAGAGGGCTTACCCAAAAATCCGGATTTGAGGATAGCGCAACTGAAGTTTCTTCTTGCGCTGGACGACCAGAAGCAAGATGAGAAAGTTGTATCGGAGCTCATGGAGGCCATTAAGGCGAATAGTAAGTGGTTGGCGAGCTTAAGGCATATCTGCACCGTCACTGAAGGCCGCCGTTCATCCTCGGGTTCGATTTCCTCAGAGTGACGGGGCTGTGCGACGGTCTGTGGCTCATCATCCACGGCTATAGCGCCGTAGATGTGTAAAGTAGTGCCGTACGCTGTACATTCATGGGTCAGATTGATGCAGCTTTCTTCCATAAAGACTCGAATTTAAATGGACTATTAATTATTTGTAATATTATTTGGAAAATACAATTATTTGTTGACGAGACGTTGAATGAAGCACGTCCATGACTAGCCATTAAAATTAACGAGGGTATACGGGCAGTCTGCTTAAACAGTAAATACTTTGAATATATGAATTCTCACATTATTGACGTTAAAATGCACGCCAGTATTATATTCACTAAAGGGGAAAAATGCACGAAACATGCCTTGAGATTTGACCAAACGTTTTTCTTTTTAAGACATGGCTCCTTACTACGAGTCTCTGTGCAAGGAGCTGAAATGGCAAGTGGATGCGGAGCTAATGAGCAAGATGAAGAAGGAAAACGAGGAGGTGCTGAAGCGCCTGGATGACGTGCTGGAAGATGCCGAGAAGAACCTGGGCGAGAGTGAAATCAGGGATGCCATGATGGCCAAAGCCGAGTACCTGATCCGAATCGGGGATAAGGTATGGCTCTCACCAGCTGTCTGCGCCACGCTCCTATACTTAATGTAATCATCTTTAACTCTGTTATCTAGAAAGGACGTCAGGCTGCTCTGCCTGGCTACATGTTCTGATCGTCAACCATCGTAAATTTGTGTGTGCGTGTGAAATGTACAGGAAGGGGCATTGACCGCGTTCAGGAAAACCTTTGACAAGACCGTGGCTCTGGGACACCGGCTGGATATTGTATTCTATCTGTTGAGGATAGGTTTGTTTTACATGGACAACGATCTCATAACGCGCAACACTGAGAAAGCAAAGAGGTGAGGTGGTGCTTTTCACCTGTCTTTCTCTTGTGTTTCTGTGGTTTGCGGACTTCTTGTCTGTCAAACGGCTGCCTTCATTGAGTATGGAAGAGTTCTGCCAAGATGAAAAACTAACCCGCCCGTCCCTTTCCTCTAGCCTCATCGAAGAAGGGGGTGACTGGGACAGAAGGAATCGGCTGAAAGTGTACCAGGGGCTCTACTGCGTCGCCATCAGGGACTTCAAGCAGGCAGCAGAGCTGTTCCTGGACACAGTGTCCACCTTCACGTCATACGAGCTCATGGACTACAAGACGTTTGTGACGTACACCGTGTATGTGAGCATGATCGCGTTGAAGCGGCCCGACCTCAGGGAAAAGGTAGTGCCCTCTGCTTGTAGATCGTCTGTGTGATCATATTTGACTGGACCCGTTTAGACATTACATGATGATTTTTGACCATTCATGAGATCCATCTCCACCTTTGCTGTTGGATCTCAGGTGATAAAAGGCTCAGAGATTCTGGAAGTTCTGCATGGGCTGCCCGCTGTCCGCCAGTACCTGTTTTCACTGTACGAGTGTCGCTACTCTGTGTTCTTCCAGTCCCTGGGTGAGTCTGTAGTCTCCGTGTCAGATGTGCTGGGGAACCGGGCTTTTATTGCTCGGCGTTCTACGACTAAGTCTTTAGCAGAGCTCCTACATTCTCATTGGCCAGAAGGTGCTGCTGTACTTGTCAAGCTGTTTTGCACATTGTTTAGCGCTTGTGTATATTAGTAATAGCAGGTATGTAGTCTTCTGAAGGCTGTTTGCTTTTGTGTTTAGCTCTGGTGGAGCAGGAGATGAAGAAGGACTGGCTGTTTGCTTCTCACTACCGTTACTATGTAAGGGAGATGCGGATTCTGGCCTACAGCCAGCTGTTGGAGTCCTACCGCTCGCTCACCCTTGGCTACATGGCGGAGGCCTTTGGCGTCAGCCCAGAGTTCATCGACCAGTGAGTTTGACTCCTCAAATAAGTTTTCCGGAGCTCAGTTTCTACTGGCTGCATGGTCCGCATTCTGTTATTCATTCTCTCTCTTCTGCCGCCACAGGGAATTGTCACGATTCATTGCTGCAGGCCGGCTCCACTGCAAAATTGATAAAGTGAACGAGATCGTGGAAACGAACAGGTACGGAAATGCTTGCCTGGACGCTATGGATTTAGCAGCTCTCACTAACACTTGGCTTGACTGTGAATTACTGCCTTGACATTTTACGTAGAACCACCCCCGTGTTATGCTGACATGGTTTCTTCCACAGGCCTGACAGTAAGAACTGGCAGTACCAAGAGACCATAAAAAAGGGAGACCTGCTGCTGAACAGAGTCCAGAAGCTTTCCAGAGTCATTAACATGTAGTTCATACGTTACACGGGAGCCCTCTGAGTCTGGTGTAATGGTTACTTTTGTCAAGCTGATGTTGTATGGGAACAACCCAAACTGAAATCATGATTTTGTGTATATATTAAATTTTCAGTGAAACTTTAGTTCTTGTGCGTTCAGTGATTTGCAACCACACACTGCGCATGCTATCCCCGATCTACTTTAATGAAGTTCTGCGTAGCTGTTTGCCTGGATCAGCTGGCGCAGCACCGTGGCTAAATGTGTTGTACACACCCTACACCCCGAATAAAACATGCCAGAGAAGAATTTGTTTTTTTTGTTTTTTACTTATAAATAGCTGTATAAATTATTTTATTTACAGAAACTTGTTAAAAAAAACAAATATCTATACAATCTTAAATATTAAGGAGTCTGTCCTGCTTGTTCCCCATTAGTTCCCCACACAGCCACTGAAGTCCGGACAGTCAAATGCATCGAATCTCATATGTAGAGGAGTACAGTGCCCCCCCCCGGGCCCCTCTGTCTGAAATTCACATTACACAACTGCGGTGCATCACCGTGGGATATTTCACAAGGTGGCACTGGCAGAGCAGTGAGGGGGAGGTTCGGAACACGGCAGGTAAGGAAGCGAGTCACACTGCATAGCTGAGAAGCTGCTTTTCTGTGACCTGGACATGAGCGGGTTCCAGTCTCGTGCTGGTGTCAGAAAGACTTCACAAGCGACACTAATTCATGGGTAAAAAAATTGCAAATAGCGTATATTTGTTTGCACTCTGTATGTGTCTCTACTGCATTGAAACACATTCAGCTCCCTCTAGTGTAGTGAGACGCAATGAACAAGATGGCATAATTTTAAGTTAGGGAAAGATCATTCTTGCCAGCAGGCAACATGTTCGATTTCCAGACATCATTTGAGGTGTGCAGCCACCGTAACAGCGTTATAAGGGAGGGTACTCAAGGATGGGGGGTGGGTCTTTGTCAGCAGGACAATTGTCTTTGACAGAAGATTCTTGCTGCCAGACCCAAGCTGCTGTTCAGGAATAAAATAAGCTGCTAAATGCCCTTAGACAATCAAGTAGCTCTGGTTTTCTGAAGTCAAAATCAGGCACTTTTTCTCCCTCAATGTTTGCGTTTAAAAATCTGCAAATAAAACCTTTAGTTACGCATGTAAAATGTTAGTTTGGCAACAGTGGTAGAGCCCTCGTCCTCATTCTTACTGGCATCTAAAGGCGAGGAGTGACATTTCCCCATCCATCCCAAACTCGTGCAAGCACCCTCCAGGAAATCATGACGAGATGCCGATGGGGGTCGCGTTCACGGAATCACCGGCTGAGTACCAAGCTGCTGATGACAGCGTCCGGGACCAAACGCGGACCGACACACGTCGCGCGATGCCTCACCTTCGAGAAAGGGATGTAGGAGATGAGTCACCTGGCTGTTACAATAATGTCACATTATTGGCTTGGCAGTGAACCACTTCAAATAATAAAAGTCTTATTTTAATTAATCATTTAGTAAATAAATAATGATCTCAAAATCGTACCAAAATCGTATGTAGGAAAAAACACCTGTGCAAAAATACATATTTAAATATGTACACTTAACAAAATACGTATTCTGAAATAGGGATACTTCAATATTTGTATAATACAAGAAAAAAAAAAACCATACAAAACACTTCTTGTGGCTACTGCCATCGATAGGGTCAGGAATAAGCGTTATAATATTATCCATCGGTACATGGAACCCTTTTCCACCCACGGATCTGTAAGACGCAAACCAAAAATACCCAGAATGCAAAGCATTGCACACCAATGGTGTGAGAACCTGTCTGTGGCAGGTACGAAGATTTCAAAGAACTCGTCTGTTGACGAAGGCTTAAGGAGAGATGCTCACAGAAAATGAATGACAGCAGTAAGTACCTGCCTGCACACTTCACACAGTGCCACTCTTTGGGGGCCGGGAGGGGCATTATCTATGTACATATAGTGGCATTTTGCTTTAGATCAATACTATTCACAGTATAGGGAGTCTCTCAGTTGACTGGTTGGTGGCGCTGGGGGAATATTTTGTCGAAGTTGATCTGAAGTTGTTCTCCAGTCTCTCCGTATGTTTATCCCATGTTTTGAAAATTTTTGAATTACTGAACAAGGACTCTGCAATTAATTTGAACAATCGGTGTTAAAACTAGTCACAGAGCCTAATGAACAGAGAAGAGAAATTAGGTAAATCTCCAGATTCTGTGTAAGGTAATCGGTATCAAGTACATGCTGTGATGATTTAAAGTCCAAGGGGAAACAAGCCCAGGCTTTCATCCTGCGAGACTGACCTGTCAAGCAGGTGAGACCTCCTGTCCAGCATATCAGGAGATGCTCTCGATTACTTAAGGCTGACGTGCATCTCTCTCCCTCTTTACGTGGGCTTTCTTCACAGGGACAGGCATAGTGTAAACTAAACACAGAGAACTGGCGGCACTCAGTAACCTCCCTTGCATAAACCAGTGATGAAAGTTTCAACCAAAAACACATTTGAATGGATCAACACATCAGGACAGGAATCCTGAAAAAAAAAAGCAGGATGTCAGCACCCTCAGCGTCAACCTGCATCTCTCAGAGCATCCAGACTGTCCCCTGTGTCACACATCAAACTAACCAGTATTGTGCTGCTAGGGGAAAAAAATCTTCTTTTAAGATGAACCAGTGTATGGGGAATAAAAGTAGTTTGTGTCCATTCTGGAACTGCACCCATCGTGAGGCTTTATTTTAGGCAGTCCGGGGTTTTAGTCGCAGTAGTTAAGCAAAGTCTGACCTGACGAATGCACAAACAGTGCACCTCCATCCACGACTGAGTCGCCCCCTAGTGCTTGGATGTAGGCACATCACTGCGAGAAGCAGCCCTTATCTGTACCTTAAGTCGAACTTTGAATGGGCACAGGGACAGCTCACGGATGGCTTCTAATGTAGCACTGCAAAGGCCTGACCCCATCCCCAGCAGGGGGCGCCGCTCCGAACAGGATACCAGTGACTGTCCAGTTTCTCTCCACCCCTGAGGATCATGGGAAGCTGAAATTAACAGGTAAAAGGCCCTGTGCAGTTCAGAGTGCTGAAGCTGGCACCGTCCTGCTTACATCATCGGGTTCGGGCAGGCAGGAAGCGAGGCCCTTCGTCAGGGACGCGCCTTCGGCTGCAAGAGACAGCAGACAACTGTCAGCACTGCTGAGAGCGCGACAAACTCACATTTTAACACTTAACACTTGCCACTTATCTCATGGCTCTCAGCTCCTGCACTGACTGCGGATTAATGGAGACTAGCTCACACACTTCCTCCATTCAATAAATTCACTTTGATGCAGGCTGTATGGAAGCTATAAAATGTCGAGTGACCATTAGGTGTTGTTGTGGAGCCCCCTGCCAAACGCCACAGTTGGGTTGAGCTCTGACACTCCCATTCTTAGATCAGCAATCAGTCGTTTTAATAACGCATGCCATCAAATGTTCCTGGTTTGTGATCATAGCAGGCTGGAGGGTACACACAGAGCCGCCGGACGACACGCACCCTTTCCATACCTGTTGTATGAGTGAGCTGTTCGTCAGGCCCTGCGTCCCTGGGATACCACGGCCATGTTTGCCATGGATGTTGTTGATGGACAGCGACTTGGCCACCTTGGGTCTCCCTGGGCCGCTGTGGATACCACCAACGCTGGGGGGGCCCTTCCGCTTCCTACCCTCCGGCTGGCCGTCGGCAACGCCATGCGTGTGGCTGAAGCCCGTCTGCTGTTCCGAGGCCCCTTGGTGGACGAAGGGCCCAAGGGAGAGGGTGGAGTCACTGCTGTTCATCACCACGCTCATGCGCTTAATGGACTCGGCGGGGCTTCCCGATGTCGGGACCCTGCCAGGCTGGTCCTGCTTGAGACCAAGAGAGTTCGTCCTGCTGGGGGCACTGTTGAACCCCAGGCTGTGTATGCCACTGTGCGAGGAAGAGGAGTAGCCAAGCGGCGGGTGGAAGGCGCTCCCTGAACCACCCGAGGTCACGGCACAGTTTTTCTTGAAGGAGGAAGAGGGGGATGGCTCCGCGGGGTAGGGGGGGTACGAGGGCAGAGGCGAGCTGTTCTTCCTCTTCTTGGCCGAACCCCCCCCACCACCGGTGCTGTTACAGCCACTGCCCAAGGACTCCTTGGACCTGAGGGACTTGCTGCTGGGTCTGGGCTTGGGCGGCCGACCGGGCACGGTCGAGAAGACCGAAGGCATCTGGGGCGACGAAGACACTTGTCTAGGAGGTGCACTGTGGGCGGGGTGGTCCACGGCGCTCGGGGGAGGCGTGCGGGCAGTTAGGGCTGTCCCATACGACGGCACGGATTTGTTGTCGAGCGACTGTGCGTAGAGGGGTGGGGACAGGCTGGTGGCTGGATAGGGGGTGTGGGACTGAAGCAGGGAGCTTGTGCTTGTCCTGTGCGCCGTGGGGGATGGTGAGCTCTCTGAGGCTGGGGGGATTTTCCTAAGGGAGGTGGGATGTGATTAAATGACTCATCATTGCACACTTGCTTGGCCCACTGTTGTAGTGGAATATGTCCATGCAGGTAAAACCAAATTTGAAAAGATGTGAAAGTGGTAAAAGAAAAGCCTGCAATGACTCTGGAGGTATACCAGTCCTCAGTATGTTCAAACCCAGCAATGGCCACACACACCCACACAAACAACCATATCCACATACAGTCACACATATATACAGCCACGCCCACACACCTTGCCATACCCATATATGACCCTAACCACACCCACTCACCTTGACATGTCCATATATGACCTTAACCACACCCACACACCTTGCCATGCCCATGTATGTCCCCAACCACACGCACTCACTTTGTCATACCTATATATGACCCTAACCATACCCACACCAATTCAAATGAGCATCAGGCAGCCTGGAAGCATCCCCAAGTCCCGGAGAAGCCACTCACTTCCACAGGTGGGAGTTGACATGTTTGTCCACCATGGTGCTGAAGGTGCTCCGAACTCGGTCCCATCGTCGGCCGAACACATAGCAGCCTCTCCCAAACAGTCGGCCATCAAAGGTGCAGAACTGTGGTGGGGAGGGGGGCACTGCATTTAGACACCTCCACAAAAATATGTCTCCCAAACCTCCAGTGACCCCTCACACTCAATGGGGTTATACACAAGCTACGAAACTCAGCCCGTGACACCAAAGCCCTAGACAAAAATACTCTACTACAATTTACACACACACAAACAAACAAAACAAATCCTCAAATTTCAAATAATTTTGCTTTCAGGGAGCAGGGAACAGGCAGAAGTCAACACATCCCAACTGGCTGGCTGGGTACTGAGGGACAATGCAGGTCATGGGAGAGGCACACTCTCCTGAGACATTCAGCTAATGCTGTGTAGCTACCAAATTGAGTAGCACAAGAGATATTGAGCAAGCCGGAGGGGGACTCCCAAAGCGCCAGAGAAGCGGGGCTCCCAAGGTGGCGGAGAAGAGGGGCTCCCAAGGTGCAAGAGAAGAGGGGCTCCCAAGGTGCAAGAGAAGAGGGGCTCCCATGGTGCAAGAGAAGAGGGGCTCCCATGGTGCAAGAGAAGAGGGGCTCCCATGGTGCTGAAGAAGGGCAGCAAGGTGTAGGGGCGGCAGGGGAACTCACAGCTGCCGGCCGGGGGTGGTAACCCGAATAGTGGCAGTCCAGTTTCTCCAAGCCCTCTTCCCGCTCCTCGTTCTCGCCCTCGTCACTGGAGAGGTGGGACACCCCGTCAGCGATGCAGGTGGGCTGGTGCGGTGAGCACTGGGTCAGCCTGGGGTCTCCCTGAGAGCTTCCGACAGTGTGTGATGAGCCACTGGTCAGCCTGCGGAGGGGGACAGTGTCAGAATGGGGAGGACCAGAGTCCCAGTGCCAGGCCAGGCGGGGGTGGTCCTCATAGTGACCCCACTCCTATTTATAGGGGGTTATATCATAAGGAAAGGCAGGAACAGCAGTAGTAACTGTTATTGCTGGAAACGCCCTGAATTCACGTGCAGGGTCAGTTCATATAAATGAGTACAGAGTCAGTGGTCATGTTACCCCAAGAATATGAAGCATTCTGAGGTGGGGCGTTAGTTAATAACCAACTTCTCTTGGTTATAACTAACTTATTACACACAACTGGGGCAAGATGGTGGCTCAGAACGGCTTCACCTACAAGGTAGGGGTTACGGTTAGGGCTGGGTTGGGATTAAGGTGAAGGGTTAGTGCTTGGTACGGGTTAAGCTTTGTGTCTGTGTGCTCACACGCCCTGTGAGGGACTAGCTCCCCAGTGGGTTCACAGGGCGTTTCGCCTTACGCCAGATGACCCTCTGACTCTGTATGGAATAAAAGCCAGTATGTCGACAGCTGCTTCATGCACATGTACAATTTTGACACTTTGCGACTACAGTTATTATATTACGGTCCAGTGACGCTGCCTTTTTAAACATGTGCTGCTAGGTCGCTTTGCTGTATCTGAGGATCTGCTCATCCTCGTCCTTTTGTCTAACGTTGTGGCTGACACAGACATCAGACCTGGCCTTCACGAGAGCCAGCCGGACCGGTTCACAGGAGCAGAACCACGCTCACAGCGACTCACCGCGGAAGACTGGGGTTGGGGGTCTTGGGCTCGCTGGTGCCCGGGGGAGCAGGGTGGTGCTCCAAGCTGGGCCGGGCGGGGGAGGGGTGAGGGTCCCTGAGGGGAGGTGTCTGCTGGGGGAGCTCTGAGCCACGCTGTAGCTCCCGGTCCCGGGCCCGGCTCTTATGCTCGGCCAGCAGGGCATCGAACCGCTTCCTCCTGCCCGGCACGGCCCTCCGCTGGCTTAAGGAATGTGTCTGTGGAGAAGACACCCCCCCAGCCTCACTCCCATGATACACAGCAGCTAAGACACCCCCACTTCCATAGCACGAAACACATTGGTGTCTCGTAGCAGAGGGCCCCCCCCCCAACTGGAGTCTGCAGTGTAACGCTGAGGGACCCACCTTGCATGTGAGAGACCTTGTGCATGGCTTTCGTGCTACTAGGTCCAGGACTCCACAGTGGACATCTGGATTGAACTCTGCTGGGAAGGAAAACGGAAAGATGAGTCAAAGGCAGCCAGTGTGGCTGAGCACTACACCCTACAGCAGACAGAGGGAAGGAACAGGGCACTTTGTGCTATAAACTGCTTCAGCCCAGGCACGTCCGTCAAGGTGAACAGCCACATAGGAAAGAATATGTCATTCTGGGAAGAGGCTTTGGTTTTCGCCATGGTGTTTACCAGCATTCAAACCATATACTTTGGGGGGAGGGGGGCAACCCTGCTGACTGCAAACAGTCACTGGGGGGGGTGCCAAAGTCATAAAAAGAACCCAAGAATGACAAGCTGATCAAGTGGGCTCACCAGCTAATCTCTTGTGCAGCTGTCTCCGGTTAGTGTCCTGCTTCCTATCTGCATAAAGGCCCTGGCCATTGAGCACTGGGCCCGGGCATGACAGGGGCGCCTTTGGTATGGAGGAGTAGTTAAGGCTGAGCTTCATGGGGGGGCTCACAGTGGCAGACAACGTGGAGCTGTGGGAGAGCTTCAGCGATGGCTCTGGTTTCTCCACTTTTGCGGCTGGAATCAACCTGTAGGGGGGCGATGGTGGGAGGGGCAGACACCGTTCATTGACCAGATAATTCCACCCTTCACATTCCAACGGCGTTTCCTCCAACCGGTAAACGTGTGCCGTTTCTCACTACCAAGAATGCAAAGACCGTGTTTGTGGTGTTGGCAAGACTGGTCCTGCTCCCACTTGCCTCCCAATAACAAAAGTTGGGGCGCAATGAATCATGGGATCATTCTCGTTCAGCAAGGATGTCACTGACGAATCCTAGAAATTTGGGGTGAGGCAAAAACGATATCCAAGAATTTTTACCATTGTCTGTACTTCTGTTGTTCTGTATTAGAACTGGTCCTTGGCAACGTACAATGGGTACACAAGAACCCAAGTATGGGCAAGTATGCACATTGAGAAACACCCATGTTTCTTCTAAGAATATTCTAGAATGTTCATGAGTCAATGATCAGCCGACACATTATGTTCCAAGTATCGTGTGCAGACACATGGTGAGGGAGCACGCTGGATGCTTACGTTTTGTCAGGAAGCACCTTAAACGGAAACGGGGGCCTCCTATGCACCGCCATCTTCTCTTTGGCCACCTTGACAACTTTGGGTGGAGGCAGGGCGGCTCCGTTCCCGGAGGCAAGGCGTCCGCTGCCTCCCCATCCCATCCCCGTGCCGCTCTTCGGCAGGCCAGACAGCGGATAGGCCATGGAGGTCGTCATGGGCACTAAGAGAGGCTTACTGACCGAGCTGTGTCTTCTCTCTGTGGAGACAGAAAATGCTCATATGACAGTCGCTCCTCAGCTGGCAGATCTTATCAACCCATTCTGCTCCCTTACATACTTGCAGCACTCGTAGCAACCAAACAATCTTAGGAGACATAAAACCCTACATTTGTTTCATGACAAAACAAGCATCTTCATTACATTCTATTGCATTACAATATGGGATAATCGTCTAATCTCTCCAATCTCCCAAGGGCACGTTAGAACTCATTTCATCCCGTTAGCCTGATTTGAAATGCCTCATGTTTATTATAATGCTATGCTATTTCAGACAAGTGCTCCTCAAACTTACAGCAATATAAGTTCTCCTACCAATTAGCATAGACTGTTATGTTGCACAGCAGTATATTTACTGCATGATGGCTTTGGAAACTGAGCTATGTGGATATGTACCTTTAAAACTGAACATGCATCAGGAAAAAGAACAACTGAAGCTAATAACTTCCTGGTTCGGCACATAAAGACAGCTTAGACAGCTTTTCAGTCTGCATGGGAGTCAAGGTTCTGCCCCCATGTAATTACTGCCACAGATTCCCCTGGGAACCTGAACGATTACCTAGATTATTACAGAGAGACATAAGAGATTAAGAGATTGTGTCAAGGGACAAAAATACACGCAACATGAGGCTTCGGTGTAAGCTGGGCTGCACCCTTTTGTATAAAGATCAGACTCATTTCAGCCTGGTGTGTTAGGCTGTGATGGTCTCTCCCCCACCACATCTACAGAGTCATTTAATGAGTCAGTGATTGAGTCATACCACCTCTAAAGGCTTGCCGGAGTGTTTTGCAGGAACTGGAGCCAAGCACTTTTGTCATGTTCACACCGCAGGAACTCGGCCCGATTACAGTTCCTCAGAGGCAGTTCCGGAAACCTCTTTTAGTACCTATTCCAGACTATTCTTTCAAAAACTTGCCAATTTGTCAACTGCAAGCATCAGCAGTAACTTGGAAGTTACACAGAAGTGTAGAAAAAGGGAAATAGCAGAACAAAAATTGAGCAGACAAAATGATTTTTGTACCCCAATTACACTTAATGCATCATTTAATACATTTTTGTTTGTCTCCATATTTCTGCATCAGAAAATTCGATTGCTAACCAATATGCTTTTGTGTAATTTTGCCAGCAGTGAAACTTGCAAGCTCTTATTAACCGGATGATGTTACTTATTTTTTTACTGTGGAAAACAAAAGACCGATATGAACATGTCAAGGGTCATACAAGTATAATTTAAATAGAGGTTGTGTCCCATTTTGATTGTGATCAATCCCCCAATAACTAGCAAAAACGACATATATCCTTCATTGTTCTAGCATGTCGATGTAGTTTCTTTTGAATGAAATTATGTGTGAAGTTTGACCTACGAACTTTTTGCATTTCCTATGCTTATTTAGCATAATGGTCCCAGTTCCTGTTGTGTGGTGTGAAAGCGACTCAGGAGCTACAAATGTTCCAGGCTGAGAGATCAGGGACTTGTGAACTGGGACTGGGTTCCGTAACTTCGGTGTGAAAGCACCTTAAGAGGACTCTGCTGCAAAAACCAGCACAGCAGGAGCTTCTGACCCAAGTCACAGAGGCTGAAACCACCTGGAAAGTAGCCCGGATACCTGTAAGAGCCTGAGAATCATCCCAGAATGTGTCAGATGCACTGAACCCCACACAACAGCAAACATGCGGTTTCTGTGATCTGAGTTTTTAAAGGAGAAAAATCCGTTATATTTGACTGACGGACACATTGAAGCAGAGTAAGATACAACAGTCCAGCAGGCAACCTGAAGAGAAGGGATGTGTGTAATGAAGACGGGCTGTGACTGCCGTGATATGGTGGGGGGGGGGGGGGTCGGTCCCGGAGATGGTGAGAAAATCCTCCAGACAGGGACCCTGTTTTCCACCCGTAACGAGAAGCGTATCTGTTATACACACCGGGCTGACCACTGGCGAAGGTGCACACACACGCACGCTTGCGCACACATACACATGCACACACACACTCTCGCACACACACACGCATGCACATGTAGGGTATACCTATCCTTATGGGGCCCGCTCATTCACTTCAATGGGAAAAATGCTAACGCTAACTATAACAACCTTAACCCCCACCCTGCCCTAACCACAACCATAAGTAACCAAGCAAAATACAAGAGTTTTTGCATTTTTAGTTTTTTCATAGCAGTCACTGATTTTTATAAAATAGAGTTTTTCTGGTCCCCATAAGGGAAAAAAAAACTGATATTTATCACGTTATGGGGACATTGTGTCCCCATAAGGATAGGTGTATACCCGCTCGCACACACACACACACACACACGCATAGTCTGGAGGCCTTCCTTTCTAACGAACAATTTCTTAAAAGGTGAAATCAAAGGTGAAAAGCTAAGGAGTCTAAACACCCCCCCCCTTCACCCCCACCACAGCCACCGCACTCTTTGTTTGCATGTAGCTGCCCCCCCACCTGCTCGGTGTACCCCCGTCCAGCTCCTAAAGACGGTCAGCAAACCAGCAGCAGAAAATGTAAAAAAAAAAAGAGCAGGAAGACAGTGGAGGCGAGATTCCGGAAGGCTCCGGCGGTCCGCAGGCTCATTTACCAGATCAGGGCCCGGGAGGGCGGCGGGCAGCTTCTCCGTCGGCTTTGCACAGGGCTGCCATCCAAACAGGCCGTGTTATTTAAAAAAAATAAAAAAAAAAAATAAAGAAAATCGGCGGCAGGGTGGGTGTGGGGGTGTACTCAGCAGCACGAGAGAAAGGAAAACAGAGCTGAGGTCTAACCGTCGATCTGTGGCGGCGATGCCAGCCTTCCGAAAACGCAGCACAGTTCTGGGCGTCCGGCCAAAAGCTGCTGCTTAGGGAGGAACTGTGGCTGTACATGGCCCCCGCCCACGGCGCAGCGTCTCTGAAAACCCCCTCCCCACGTCTAGCACCCTCCTCGCCCCCCCGCTTGCTAAGGCTCAGAAGCTGCACACAGCTCCCAGTTCAGCATGCGGGCCCCTGCTGTTGGGTAACCGGGCAGGCCCCCGGGTGACACACCCCCCCCCCTCTTCTCTGAAGGGACTGGCTTTAGGAATTTGACCAGCAAGCTACTCATAAAATAGAGAATGCAATTTGTGATAGTTTTAGGGGAAATGTGAGATCAGAGCTGGTGGATAATTCAGAGAGATCAGTCAAGGAAACTGGTTGAAAGTGATATTAAGATGGTACCTGCAATGCTGTGGGTCACCACTGAGGGACAGCTCACAACTTGTATGCCACACAAAGCTACCACTTACCCTGACCCAAAACCCTAATCTAAACCCTGACCCTAAACCCAAACCCGAATTTAAACCCTGACCCTAAACCCGAATCTAAACCCTGACCCTAAACCCAAACCCGAATTTAAACCCTGACCCTAAACCCGAATCTAAACCCTGACCCTAAA
>JAODJX010000129.1:14628419-14655130 GCA_026776945.1 Isichthys henryi | reverse complement strand
CTGGGGTACACCCTGGACGGGATGCCAGTCCATCACAGGGCACGAGGCTGGGGTACACCCTGGACGGGATGCCAGTCCATCACAGGGCACGAGGCTGGGGTACACCCTGGACGGGATGCCAGTCCATCACAGGGCACGAGGCTGGGGTACACCCTGGACGGGATGCCAGTCCATCACAGGGCACGAGGCTGGGGTACACCCTGGACGGGATGCCAGTCTGCCTACTTACACACTTTGAGAAACACACATTCACCTAATTACATGTCTCTGGACTGCAGGAGGACATGCACACAGACTGAGCCTTCAGTGTGAAACAACGCCACGGGTCACCGAGGACACACACCATTCACACAAACATCATATTTCTCAGATTCCAAGTGTTACTTAAAACCCCCCAATCATTACACAACTTTTCTGGAAAATTGATATGGTGGTAATTTGATACAGATTTCTATTCCTGGTCCATCTACACTAGATACTCATATACTCACACCAGCTCAACTTTACACTCTTGATTCAACACATTAACATCAAACATCACCACTGAATAAATTCTGCTAATTTACTTTATTTCTTTGCAAAAAAATCTTCAATATAATTACGCTATCCATTTTTTTAAATCACATCCTCTAAATTAAGTACATGTACTGCCAAAGGATTTACTCTTAAACCTAAAATAATTTGGATCCGTCAAGAAAAATAACTGACAAGAGAAGATGACACCGCAGTAGCTTAAAAGCCAGTTACGTCACAAAAAGATCTTCCAGCTATGCCACCAGAAAGGGCGGTTAGTGTAGATCACTAAAATGTATCAGGTTAAAAACAATAACAGGAATAAATCAATAAATGTCCTTAATGACAACCTCCGAAGTCTGCTGCTAACTTCGCCCTACAGTCTCCTCCCCTGCTTGACGGCAGAAACCCTAACAGTTACTACCTGCAGCCACTCAACACTCCAATGAACGACAGCAACTTCTAATCCCAAAGAGTGAAACTTCGGTCTCCTGGGGTCCAATTGAGGCTCCTGCTGTTCTCAGACCCCTTCCCCTGATGTATATCAAATGCACTTGCTTTAAACGAAGATGAGATTTCTGCCCGTGCGTTTAAGTCTATGCAAACCACCAAAATAAAAACGTAGCTCTGAGCAAAAAAAAAAAAAGCCACTCACCGTCTCTGCAGAGCCTCATGGCTTCTCGATTTTTCCCGAACTCTTTCAAACTTTCTTCCGATTCCGCACCTAAACAAGCGATCGCATACAGTCAGATAAATAGTTACACTTGCGCGCTGGTGTTGGTGCTTAGCTACTGGCGGCGATCTCACACCGACGAAGCCCCCTCCCGCGACAACTGCGCGCAATCTGAAAAGCTTCCTTTCACCGGGATCGCCACCGAATGCTTTTATTGCCCTCCCGACAGAGGAGACGCACCGTCGTTCCCGTGGAGTTTCGCGACATCCAGCCAGTCGCTCCAAGGCTGTCCCAGCACGATTTCTGGACTGGGTAGAGATCTGCGCTCCCCTACAGTCGCCATTGCTGTAGAGGCTTCTCCCTGCTGGATGTGCCGCTGTTGCTGCTTTGGCTGCCTGGCCGCTCTGCGCTGCTCCTTTCTGACGTCACAATCGGCCCTTTCCGACATTCTTTCCGCTACAATGTAACGAGACGGCAGTCAGCGCTCCAGAATCAGAATGGAGTTTATTACCAAGTAGGTTCACACATACAAGGAATTTGCTTTGGTGGTTGGTGCCAGACATTGAGAGATAAAGGTGCTTAACGAGGATCCCTCATTAATCCGTGTCTACCCCCCTTCGGACACGGCTCCTTATGCATAAGCACTCAGTCCGGAGGGCTGTCATATTAGGGAGGCCTCCCGTATTTGGAACGATGCGATTGAGGAGAAATGTCACGGTGATCCCCGACACACAGACGCCGAGCGTCCCCATCGCAGAGATTAAACTTTAAGGGGGAACAAATAACTTTGCCGAATTGCGCGAGGAATACAAGCAGCCTGATCTGTTTAAGTTTAAAAAGTGTGCTGTGGGGGGGGGGGAATCCCACTATTTAACTGGCAGCTAATTTCACGATCTTTCACATAAGACACAGTAACTGCCAAATAATGCATTTCGCCCTCATCTGAAACATTTCCGTTCAGGCAGTGTTTAAAGCCATGTTGAAGGCACGTGGCAGTTAGTAAAAAGAAGGAACTGTCAGGAAGGCGTTTGCACCGTTCAGTGCGCAGATAAAGGAATTTCACTTGGTCAACATTTCTGGTCAGAAAGGCAAACGCAGGAAGCAAAACAGTCACTGAACTAACATTTGTTGTGGAAAACTGACTCAGAAATGATCATTTAAAAATATATATTAGAAATGGTATTGGAAGTTAGAAATCATGTTTGATTACCATTTCAAAGGCCCCCCAAAAGGGCTGCAGACTCCTGCCTGCCGTCAGCTGCTCCAAAGCTGAAACTGAGTCCTGATCTGTAACGTGCCGGAGCTCATAGCTCACTAGCTACTGATGGTATTCATGATAAAGAGTTTTATGCATCGAGTTACATGATGTCCAATTATGGGTGAATGAAACTCCATTTTACCATGATAATTAAAATAACTTGTGAAACACTAAGCTAATCATTTACCATAACGTTTACATATAATACCCAATATGCAGATATCAATATTCTGACTGGTTTGACAAATATTATCTATTTTGGCACATCTGTGTCAGCTAAATGGGTAGATGCATAATAGATAATGACGTTTTATCAAAATCTGTTTGGAATGAGCCCTGTGAATCTCCAGGTATGATAAAAATAAAAATACAAAACGTCTGTGACCCTATGTGCGTGCGTCTGTGACCCTATGTGCGCGCGTCTGTGACCCTATGTGTATATGTGTGCCAGTGTTTTTGTGTCTCCCAAACCGGATGGGTGGTTTATGATAACGGGCAAACATTAGGAATGCATAAATGCCAAATATAGGTCAATGATATGGCTGGAACCTGACTGTCGTTCCAGCTGTCTGAATTAAGTCCTCATATATTACAGGGTTCACGAGGAGGCCCTGTCAGGAGACTCAGACCCAGCTGTGATCTTCAAACCCCAGAGAAAGCCAGAAAAGTATCACCTGGCCCATACCTTCCCAAATATGAAATAAGAAAGCCTATTCGTCAGATTAGCTCCACTTCATCAGTGTGACTGCTCCGAGTCTCCTGTGCCAATTAAAAGGCAGAATCTGAAAGAGATTAATATTAATTTTGCCAACAATAATAGTAACACACATTTTTGGCAATAGCCACCTGATAAAACACTGATCATTCTGACGACACACTTTTACCTTTTTTTAGCTGTAAATTTAGACTGTATAGTTTGATTCTCCAGCAGTTCTAAATTTAAAAAATGCTGAGAACCACAAGCCACATTAATTTACAATAATGTAAAATCTCACACATTATTTAAAATTCGCACCTCAGTCAAATCATTGTATGCAAAGAGTTTAGATACTGTGGCTCTTGTATTACAAACTGACACCTTCAGTTTAAAAACACAATGCTTACAGTCCCATTTCTTACAATCTCCTATAAGTTAATGTAAAGAAATGTGCCACCGGAACACACACACATACACATTTCTACACTCTTCCATTAAAGAAGATATATCTATTAACTTACCAAGATGAGTTACATACTAACATCTTATGATATCTGAACACACCTGCAAGACAAAAACGAATTTGATACTGTGAGAATAATGGAATAAGAATATATAAAATGACACTTTATTTATACTTTCTGTCATAAGTAAATCTGTGAGATCAAATTATAAAAAGCTATTTTTAGCATATTATGATGCAGACAATGTGTTTGCAGGGTGTTTTATGTCACAAATATAACGCAATACTAATATAAAGTTGAGCTATGCAATATTGTATAACACAGGCCCATCCATGAAATTATTATTAACATACACATTATATGTCACACAAAATCTATACTCCAAAACAGTGGTCGCTATGCAGTCGCACAATGTTATTCTCACAGCAAGTATATTCCTACTGCTCTGTTTTTTGTGAGATGATGCTGAATTTCCATTTCCTTTAGATCATTCTGAGCAACTCAGATTCATTCTTACATGCATAATGCTATACTAGAATTGTCTTATCGCACTCCTAATAGTTAACGGGTGCAAGTAGCAAATCACTCAAGCAAATGTAATGACAGCTGTACAATTCTCGATTCTATAAAAAATTGGATTTGTGGTTGGAAGTTTTGACGGAAGGACATAATTTTGAATTTTCTAAGTAGTGCCATAGAAAAAAAATAGGCCTACTAACACAACAGTCACTTATCGAGGTGGAAGAATTCAGTGCGGTCAGCACACGAAATTTAAAGTCGATCAATACCTACATTTTAGTGAGAACCACTCACATAAGTACATTGTATATAATTAAACACCTGTCACCTTCTTCCACAAAACTTCAAGTTTTCCCACTCAACACCACCGCATAACTTCAGTTAATGAACTTACGCTTGTTTAGGTTTCGCGTTCTTTCTCATTTGTTGGGCAACGCAGTTCTGTTAATGTCAGTACCCACAATACAGCGTCTCCGGTGTATACTTACGGTAAACGACATCTGTAATCACGATGCCATACAATTAGTGGCTAGGCTTAAGACAACCATGTTGACGAGCAATACAACTACATTACTTCATTGTCATTCCAAGGGAAAAGAAATTTAAAGTGGGTCCCTAAACACAATAATTAAGAACTACAAGCGCAACCTAACTTTTTCCCTTACCTGATTATAAAATGCCGTAAAATACAAATATAGTCCTTGGCAGACCGCAATCCGACGACCGCAGGTTATATTAAACGGATGCGATCGTTAAAAAAATCGCGATTGCAGTGCTCACTGACTGTGGAGGTCCTGACCAGGTGCTTCCATCTCTGTTTACCAGACTGCATTCTGGGACACGGACGTCACTTTTCCCGCACGCATTTACGACAGCCGGTTGAAGCGACGGGGGATGAAACTGGGACCATTTTGGCTCAGCATCCGGCTTCCCGCCGGGAGCGCCGTAAGTGAAGCTGGAGCCAACGTGGCGGAATAAGCGATGCAGTTTCTCAGATTTCAGCACCCGAGAACTATCATTCTCGACCAATCAGCCCCATCGAGCTGTGCACGTGGCTAGCGTCCATTAAGGGAGTGTATGTCAATATAGGACAATAAAGTTTTATTTGAAGCAGACGGGCACCATTGAACAAATGGGGGCCGTTACAGATGGTGAGTAACTTTGATCCGACTCTGCCATTAATCAATTATTCCGATTGCTCTTTAGTTTGTTAATTGGCAGTTGGATATGGCGGTTAAAAGGCTGTGTGCGTGTTGCGCGAAGAGGGTTCTTGAATAGTAAACCCAGATTAGTGGTCTTTCAGTTGGCAGCTAGCCACACGGTTAATAGTAATTTAGCATGAGTACGTAAGGGTCCTCTATGGAAAAAAATCGGGCTAGTTTATTTTATTAATTAGGTATAAAACAACAGTTCGATATTACTGAAAAGCTGCGTAGTCTGTTCGTTAAAATAATAATCGTAGTTGGCAAGGTGGCGATATGGTGATTTTAAATTGCCCCTACGGATGTGTGATGTGCTCGTAGGAACATATTGACCTTTTTTGTTGATTTACAGACGAAGTTATTCGGAAACGCCTTCTGATTGATGGCGACGGAGCTGGCGACGACCGGCGCATCAATGTGCTCCTGAAAAGCTTCACAAAATGGTGCTACTCCGGCGGATCTCCCGAGGAAGGGTAACGTAACTGGAAGTGTGTTTATTTACATATCCAGCCCTCTAGACTCACACTTGTAATTTTTTACAGTTTCGCTTACAATGGCTTTGTTGTGCGTCTTGAGATATGAGAACCTTTGTAACCAATCACAATGTAACTATATATTCTGCCCACAGTATTTGTATCCCATGAGCCGGCTGGGAATATTGTTCTCTGCTATAGTCTTGATGTCGTTAATCGTCATGCATCTCTTTGCAGGTTTACGCAATACCAGCGAATGCTGGGAACTCTGGCGCAATGTGAGTTCTCAATGGGAAAGACTGTTCTGGTCTATAATATGAACCTCAGGGAAATGGAAAACTATGAGAAAATCTATGCTGATATTGGTAAGTTGAGCGTTAGTGCCTTGAGAATGATATGCAGACTATTACTGTATGTTTGGTCTTTTCTTAAAGCTAAACTTTTTTTTTTTTTTTTTTCTCTCCCCCTGTTACAGAACAAAGCATTACATCTGCCCATGAAAAGATCGCAGAATGCAAAAAGGAGATTCTCAGAGCCAAGCGCATCCGGAAAAACCGACAGGGTACGATGGTGCCCAGACTTGCAGGGGACTTCATACAGATCATTGTGTTATCTTTTATCTCTGTATAGCTGAAAGATTTGGCCTCATACCCTGTAGGGTATTCAAAATGTGTTCCAGATAAAGCATTATATCTGGGTTCCTTCGTATTATGGAAAAGTATGAGATTTAATTTTGGTCTGAAGGTGTGAGGAAAAAGTGTGGAACTATTTCCCTGTTTCCAGACAATTGCAAAAAAAAAAAAAGATTTTACTTTTTTCTTTTGAAGGACTCAAAAGGTTCATTATCCTTTACTAGTACTTAGTACGATGAGATGCATCCCTACCATGAGTAATGATATGATGAATATTCAGTCACTCAACACAGGACAAGACTTAGTTAAAATAGATGTATGAATAAATATGAACTTTGCAAACCACCAGCACTAACTCCGCTCCCCACAGTCAACATTTTATATTTGCATATTCCTATTTATACTTATTAATGTTTGAGATGTAGTCGGCGTTGTAAGCCGCTTGTCCGTGTCCGATCATGCACACTGGTCATGCTGAGGAGTGATATTCAAAACCGGCGGGCTGCAGCCTTCATTAATCCCAGGAAAGGAATACTGATGTAGGCTGCCTCTGCATTTGCAACAGGGAGAACATGAGTGTTCACCTGCTGGGTCTGGTTAGGGATCCCAAGTGTGGACGGAAAGTAAAATACAAAGTATATGTGAAGCTGCTCGAAACGGATGAGTAGTTGGCTACGTGGCAGGCAGAAGCGTTGGTGTCTAGTCATGGCCGGGGGGGAGGGCGGCAGGCAACCGCCAGCGTGGCATTTTGTGGGGTGGCGGGGGCCACTTGGCAAACCACCCATGCTAATCTCCCCATGTCGACAACATTTATTGGTTTCACCCCCGTAAAGTCTGCAGAAGTATCTAATTTTAAAATGGAAAGTGACTGTTTGCATTAGGTCGTCTTGTATTTGTGCATTGAGTTTTACTGTATTTACTGTAATTTGTTGTAAAATGTCTCCCCTCTTTTGTATTTTTGGCTTCATTCTATAAATCTTCTCAGTGTTATTTTTAAAAGAGGAAATGTGTTTTTATAGAATATGATGCCCTGGCCAAGGTCATACAGCAGCATCCAGACAGACACGAAACTATGAAGTGAGTATGTCCCACTCTGGGTGAACCTCTGACCGGGTGAATGCTAACTAAGCAGGAAACTTCGCCATGCAGCTAACCAACTAATCCTGGAGGGGTGGGGCTGTCTGCATTAAATGAGTGGCCTGCTTAAATAACTTTTACAGTCAAATGGAGCACAAGGCCCCTTAACAACCTATAGTAATTTCCTCGAGTATAATTGTACTAATTTTGAAATCCCCATCGGTGGAGAGTAACCCAAAGGCAGGCTATTCCCCAGCTAGAGTAACTCAATGTCATCTCTGACTGAGTGAGGGATCGCAGCTGGGAGTAACGTCTGCGTGCGTCCGCTTGTGAAAATGTTCTCTCATATTTTATGAGAGCTCTGCAATGGAGTGCAGGGCGGGTTACCTGTGTCGCTGTCTTTCAGGCAGCTCAAGGCGCTAGACAAAGAACTGCAGCAGCTGTCCCGCATCAAGGAGAACGTGGAGGACAAGGTGACGTAGGAAGTCCTGTGCCCCCCATCACTCGTGGCTCCCCTCACCTGCAAAGATTTAACCCCCTGGCCTTTGTCTCCCCATCCGCAGCTTGAGCTGAGGAAGAAGCAATTCCATGTGCTGCTGAGCACCATCCGTGAGCTGCAGCAGACTCTGGAGAGTAAGTAATGCCCCTCCTCTGCTGAAGGGGGCGCCTGGTTTTTGGGCTGTGATCTCAAGGGCACGTTGGCAGGGTGTGAGTTCTGCCTCCCCAGGCCTGCCACGCAGATGCGAGCTCTGTCTGTAAGTCAGCAGTAGCAAAGGAGGTAAATATCAGGGCTGAAATATTTAATTTCCCGGTGGGTAGAGTTCTTAAAAATCACACACAGGGGAGACGTGCTCAGTCTGGCTGGCTTGAGACTGGGAATCGTTAAGCGCGTATCTCTGGTGGGTTCTGCCTTCCACCATTGACTTGCTGAAGATGATCTTGGTGTCTAAGCTCCCCCCCCACCCCAATCTGGGGACTCGGGAATGTTTTGTAATTAGTGCAAGTGCAGTATATATGATATTCTAGCTTTTCAATAATGTGCCGTTGCTGTGTCTGAGTTGGTTCTGTATTTCTTCAACAGATGATGAAAAGCTGGAGAGCGATGAATCCCAAGACTGCGCCATGGAAAATGGACAGTAGACCCCACATGTTGGTTATGTGACCCCGCCCCCCCCACCACCTCCTTTCTTAAATATTGTTGCTACAGGTTTGCAAGATCCCCATCAAGCTTTGATTATGCCACATTTGATGTTTTTATAATTTGTATTTTTTGTGTATAAATAAAATGCCATGCTTTCACATGCTTTGTCCATGCTTTCGTATATTTTTGGTTAAGCTTTGGATGGTCATCGTCTCCTACATGCCGGTGTGGATCCAAACGCATAATTTGTCCAGACGCTACACAAGTAGGGCCTCTAGCTTGCCATGACAAGCAGTATATAAATCTTGCAGAAATTCAATATGGGATCCCTGTGTTGATACCGAAACGATCCATTTTATTCTTTACGTCGGACATGTTCAAAGAGGGCCAGTAATCAAGGGCATTCTAGCTGAAATGTTAATTGAGCAGTACACTGTTCTGAGAGGAAAGTACATTGTATTTTCAAACAGGTGACTTGGCAGGATGTACTGCAAACCTTAAGAGCAGACTGATGGGCTGATAGAACCAAGAATAGGTAACCTGCCTCTGTTTGTCTTAACGATTTTTCTTTTTGCTTTGGTCGCCAAGCCCCATATAAAAGTCTGAATGTGCCTGGGATGTTTGTTGGCGTAGCCTGTCGCTAGGGGGCTGTTGTATGCAGGTGTTTTGGCTCTTTTCGAGCTGCTATTATGTACATGAAACAAAACAATGAGGCGTTCCGGAGCCCGAGATGCGTGGCCGTGGTGTGTTTTTGTCTCCTAGCAGCACCACCACCAGCAGATGGCGCTTGCGTTCCTCCAGTGATGTCCCTGCACTGCCTTCCTAGAGCCCCTCTGGAACTGGCTGCTGCACTGCAGGATCCCCCGGCCCACTTCCTGGCACTGCTCCAGCTCTGACTGGCGCTGCGCTATCAGGCGTGTGGAGCTGTCCACGGCGTCGATCAGGCCGTCCACCTGAGGGTGGCGATAGAGGATTAAGCTCAGGCTCTCTCAGTGCTCTCTGGGCTCAGACCTTCAGTCACTGGCTGCAGGAGGAGGAGGAATGGGCACGTTGTGTTATGTTCTGCTCAGATAAGACAATCGTGGGAGGTGAAGCATTAACGTTCTAGTAGGAAGTGGACCACGGCCGCGGTTCCTGCCTGAACATCTGCATCAGGCATTTTAATCATGGTGGGGTCAGGACCCCCTAGGCCTCATCCTTGGCCTCACCTGACCCTGCAGCTGCTCTAGTGTCAGCCTTGATGTCCTCCTGGTTCTTTCGGCTGGTTTCCTCCTGGATTTTCCTCTCCAGAATGCATATTTCTTGTTTCCCTTTTTATCTGCTACCTGGAAGAAGGATATGGAATCCAAAGGGGATCAGAGCGGCTGGAATCATGGACGAGCTGGCCGACATTGGCCTGCAGACGTACCTTCTGGGTGTGGGTGGCTGGCCTCGAGATGGAGACCCTCCGGGACAGTCGCCTGGACCTTGGCACCAGCTTTGACCAAAAGTATTTCTGTCTCTCTTCCTCCACCAGATACATCTGTATGGAGGCTGGTGTCCAAGTGGACAAATAAACCAAGAAGCCGCTGTCAGTGCCTTTGACTCCATGAGCAATCAGACCGCAAGAAGACGTTAAACATGAACGCTGAATCTAAATGCTAAATTACCACATTAATGCTAAATTACCCCCATCTGATTAGCACCCCCACCCCCCCTGGGTGCAACAGTTGTTTTTACTGGCCTGTTAATTGGCTCTCTCCAACTAATTAAAAGATATAATTTGGGATTATAATTTTAATGGGCCTGAATAATATGCCAGTTCTTCCAGTTTGTCCCACTGTATCACTGTTAATGGCCAATTATAATTAGTTGCCCAAGATGGAACGATGTACTGAAGAGAGCAGCCAGCTGTCGCAGCCCCTCCCACTGTCATCCCCGTCTCTCCTCATGCTGTTAGAGAAAAATGCTCTGACTTCAGAATCGCTTTCATTTTTATAATCTGCCCCCCACTTGAAATGGATTGGGCAGCTTACTCTAGGCAATGAAATTTAATAAACATGATCGACAACTTGTTCAGCCTTTGCTGGTTTTGTGCATTATAGTCCGGTTTGCCAATTGTAAGAACCTGAGAAAAAAACAACAAATAGCAGTTCAGTTTATATAGCACTAGGTGGCGCTGTGTCCACTTCAAAGGGGCTAAATTCCACTTATTTCCTCGTTCGAGATAATCTTTGAGGTATTATTATTTTTAAAAAGTTCCCTCAGGAATTTTAACATTTAAACGAAATAATCAGAACTTAAGCCCTTGCACTGCATAGGCAAAATGCTAATTTATGTAAATCCAACTCTGTGAGGTGTAGCTGCCTGCGCTTCTTTCAGAGATTTAAAAGATGAGCTTAAATGCGGCTTTAGACGTCACCAGCGGCTCTGTACCTGAACACAGTAAAGCCAGCAGGCTTCTGTCCTCTGTTTGTGCTCAGAATGTATTCTGCCTTTTAAGTCCATCATTCTCTAGAGCGGGAAACCTCAGAGTGTAGCATTTCAACCTGGGGTCTGCAAATCGTTACCTTCTCAATTAAACAACACAAAAAATTTCTAACAGGACCTCATATTAGGTGTATGGGGGCCCTACCTTTGGTCTGTTTTCATTTGTAGGATCTTGGTTGAAAACCCCTGGTCATTACGGACCTAATGCACATCTAACAACTCACCAGTATCTTGTGCAGAAGGGCTGAGGCCTTTGCTCATGCTGAGGCTTGTCAGATCATCGAATGACGACGCCAGTAAAAGCCTGTGGCACTGGCTCCTCCCCTGGTCTTGTGGATGCAGAGGGCGGCACCTAGATGGAGGGTGTGGCGGATCAGGGCTTTCTCTCGCGACGTGGCCCCCACCTGCGCGTCCTGCGTCCCGGCGGAAGGGAGGCCACAGTTTCTGGAAACATCTCCGTAGCTTCTCTGTAACATCCTCTCGCCTGAGTGCCGTGTGATGCCCAGCAGGAGGGGACACTAAGCAGCGGAATGTTCTGAAGCCACCTGCTGCTTTCGGCGATAGCTTTCTCAGGAACCTCGGAAGAGAAGGTCTCCAATGTACACACTGCAGCCTGTGGGATAGAGCCGTACGCACACACTCAGGAACTGTTGATCTGTATTCATCAGCAAGGGTCAATGGCCTAAAGTCTTTACAGTTTTTTTTTTAATGTTTAAAAATTAAATGTCTAAATAGCTTTCAAATTTTTCAGCAAAAATTAAGAGTAACAGAATTGTGAGAGGATTGGTGTGGGGGGGTTAGATGGGTGGGTAAATGGATTAAAAACAGACTAAATACCAGGTTGCTTTTAATGTGCTTAATTCCTACATATAAAATGTTTTTATTTTCTTTATTCCAAATTCCAGAATTTATTGGTGTGATATTTGTATTTCTACAAATGATATAACTTGAATCTGTTACAGTAGCCCCTTTGCTATAGTTGCCCATTTCTTATAGTAATCCATTCGTTATAGGAGGCCATACCAAACAGGCAGCTAGAGAGCAAAGTTTTTAACAGATTGTCCATCCATCGATCTTCCAAGCTGTCATGCTGGTCAGGGTCGTGGGGTAATATTACAATCCATTGCATTTCATTTTCCATTCACCATTTTTCTCTATTGCTTTGGCACATTTTATGAAAAATACTTAACATCTGCAAGACTATAAGAACATTTCTCAAAACACTTCATGCATAGAGCACAACACCATAGTTTAGCTGCAAAAGCCTGTAATTTACCCAAAACAATTAGCTCATGTCTCAAAAGCAAATAATTCCAGCAATGAATTAGTCAGTGCCACCAAAATGAAGCAATGGGAAATGATGTTCTGATGTACAGAAAGCTCAACAAATGCATTGTCCTGACCCCAAACAGAGCTCTACAGTAGACTGTATGAGGGTGCATGAACATGATTAAAAACAATAACGTATTGTATTTTTAAAATTGATCACAGGTGTTAATGTGCTAACTTTCATACCCCTGACTCAAACATTTGTGTGAAGCAATTAGAAATGCTGTTCTGCTGTACAAAAATGACATCACGATGTGGGGATTACACTACTTGTTTTGCGAATGTCGCTTGCCATTTGAGGCATGCTTCAAAACAACCAAGAAAAACTGTAAAAGCACAGTTTGTGGTTTTTGTTGAGTGTGAGGTATGATTTCTGCCTGCAGCAGTGACTGGCAGAGGGCGTGTGGCTGTTCTCAGTACTACCTGGACGTCCTCATCCCGCTGCTATGATCTGCGGACCCTCTCTCCGTCCCCTTGGCCGGGCAGCAGGACCCTGGTTTCCTCCAGTGCTCAGCAACCCCCAGGCTGCCCGCTTTTGTGGCTCAGCATGGAGGCTCTAACCTCACCTATGTTTGCTTGGGATCATACTCAAATTGGCTGAAACCCACATTAATTTGACAGTAGGTGCTAGATGCATCTTGACGCGTCTTCACTAAAGTCGTGCATGCCTGGCAACGAGCTCCGACTGCAGACTGCAGCTGTTACCTTATAATGTGTACAACGACGGGCAAAACAAAGTGCCTTAAAAGATAGGAATGCAATACGAAATTAAATTAATTAATTTCCGTGTTCCATAACCTGCTTTGGGCAGCATGTAAATCCTCCATTTTGACATCCTGTGATTTTTGCTGCCCGCTGTGGTGAGTCAGTGCACTTGCCTCTGTAGCTGCGGCTGCCGCCTTGCACGTTCTCCTCACTTTCTTGTGACTTCCCACCAGGGACTCTCATTTCCATTCACAGGTTAACAGCATGTGGTCTGCAGCATGAGGTCTGCAGCATGTGGTCTGCATGTGCTGATGGGCCTCCTATTCCCCATAGTGATGTCCTATGCATCTATTAATCAGTAATGTAAATGTCAGAAAGAGCTGTAGCCCTGGACCTATATTCACAATGCTGCTTTTGTGTTCTGCCTAGAACAACTGGATGTCTACATTAGACTGAAAGGACCTTTGCAATGATTCCTCCGATGTGTCCAGTGAATCACATCTAGCACTGCTTCGCTGAGATCAGTTGGAATGTCCTGTGGGGTAAATGGCACCTGTGTGTAGACGAGAATGAATGAGCAGATCTTGATGAAGCACACTGCATGCTGAAAGATTATATCCCTGGTTGGATGGCAACTGCGGGCCTTTGGGGTCGCGTATCCCACGAACCGCAGCAGCTCACTTAAGCATGGGTGGCCTCACACGACGATGATCATTGCAATGAAACTCCCATCAAGTGCCAACATCAAACAAATCAGGACGCTGTAGGCGGCGGGCCGTAGATGCCTTCCTAGAGTCACCCTGAGAGCTCTCTCTGTAAAAATGTAAATCAGTCATTTAATTTGCACTTTTGGTAACTATGAGAGATCTCTCCATAAAGTGACACCAATTCCGCAGAAAGGGGACACCTCTAGCATTTTCTTGCCCCTTAGATCTATGGTGCTCATTTGGTAGCAGAGAGAGGTGAAATTCAGCACAGCAATTAAAAACCAAAGCAGGGGACAGTGACTTCTCAGAAAACCACAGGACTGGCAGACGTCCCACTTGCTCATTCCACAGAGTGACAACGGAAAGTTTCAGGTCAGGCAAAGGTGCCTAAACTGCTTCAGTACAAGTTCAGCATCTAAAAAACTAAACTCAGAAGTTGTGAGAAGTTCAAGTCATTTTTTTGCTTAAATCGCTCATCCCAAGCAAAGGTTGAGTGCTACAGTGGGCTATTAACCAGGGATGGGAACAAGTCATACCTCGGCAAGTCTGAGTCAAGTCTCGAGTCAAAACATTGAAGGCCGAGTTGAGTCTTATGTCATTTGCCCTCAAGTCCAAATTGAGTCAAAGTCTTTCCATCATTTTCGCTGTCAAGTCACAAGTCATCAAATTTGTGACTCAAGTCCAAGTCAAGTTGAGACTCATGTAACTTGAGTCCCTACCTATGTCTGTTTTTTTACCTTTAGTGATTAAAACTTGCTGCAGCAAAAACCTGCCACAGTACATTGTAGGATACATTCTTCATAGCCAGAGAAAGGTTGAAAAGAACGTGTCCATGTGCGATTATCCTCACACAGTTTTATGTCCATGTATTTGCAGAGAGTGACATCTTTCTAACAGACTTTCTCAGGAGACTTTACATTCAGCCAATTAAAAATGTAGACAGCAGAGAGTCTTACCAAGTGACTTGAGTCCAAGGTGAGTCACAAGTCAGTGACTTGAATCCCCAACTCTGCTATTGACTGGGGTGTTTGATGGCGATATCCCCAAGTGGGAGCACAACAGTACCCTGAAGATACACTTACAGGGATTAGTGTACTGTCAGGTACTCAAAATCCATATTTGATTATGTACTGAAAAGTACTAACCAGAAGCGTTACTGGTTAATATTGAAGTCACACCGGGCATCATAAAATGAATTAGAATTTCGAAAGTGGTATAGTAGATGGATGGAGCAATGTTCTATGTCTTCCCATGCTAGCCATTTTTAAAGGAAGCCTCTAGTTTGAGCTCCGTCAAACTGCATTACCAAAAAGCAGGAACCCCAGGGTGTGTGATAAGCATCATTCCAGGAAACCATTACATCTGCCTCAGAGGCCGTCCATCTCTGCTCTCTCAGCGGGTATTTAGAATGCTACTGTAATGGTGGAATCCTTAATGAACCCTACGACACTGAGCGATCCTGCACGGGACACTGGAGAGCAGTGAAACCTGGCTGAACAGCCATCTGTGGGAAGTGAGCACAGGGCTTGCACTGCATCGATTACCTTGACTCACTGAGACAGAAAGCAGACTCATCACTCCAGGTTAGATGCCACCCTAAAACAGCAACAATTAGTTTGCAGCAGCTGTTAGAGGGTCGGTTTAAGTGCTTCAGTCAATAAATTACAGTTGCATAAAGGCAGTATCTCCTGCAAACGCTTCAAATTAAAACAATACAATTTAGTATGAATAGCTGCTATAATCAATGGCAAATCACTCTAAAATTCAAATCTGGCATTGTCAAAGTGGTTAGCATTTGTAACCTCAAATTCGTCTTATTTCAGTGCAAATAGCAGTTTAATTTGATCAAGGTCGGAATGCGAAACACTGGAAAATACACTGAATATTGTAAGAGATGTTAATGAGACAGCTGTAGGGCAGCAGTGAACATATCTGTGTGTAAAATAACAAGGTAAGTCTAATTAACACCAAAAAAGGAGTAGCAGGCAGCACAGTCCAGGAAGAAAATAATATCCTTACTTTACAGAAGCAGGGACAGTTGTTTATGTGTGATTCCTGCATAATAAAGAGAAATGTATTATGTACAGACAAATGAGTTTCTCTTTTCTTTTCTTCCCAACAAGTAACTGAAATAACCGAGATATCTTGATCTGGGGACCTGACCAGCGTTCGATGGTGAGATAAGCCATTGGAAATCCTCTTCACAGACAAAAAGAGAGACTTGGCCGGCCCATCTCCAGTCCAGGTCGACCATCTGTGAAATACTGACTGTTCCTTTGACTGGTTTCCATCAGGCCAGGAGAAAGAGACAGGCGGCCAGGGTGAGGAGAAAGAGACAGGTGGCCAGGGTGAGGAGAAAGAGACAGGCTTTCCTCTTGACAGACAGCCGTGGTGAGGAGAAAGAGACAGGCGGCCAGGAGAAAGAGACAGGCGGCCAGGGTGAGGAGAAAGAGACAGGCTTTCCTGTCAACAGCCAGCCAGGGTGAGGTGCAGCTTCCCTCTGCCAGTCTCTTTATAACTGTCACTATACTCAGTTATACTTTACTGATCTTTTGTGAATAACATCAAACATATGTAAATAATACACAAGCCTGCTTGATAGAATGAATCACAATAAACAGTGGTCCTGAAGCTTAATCAGTACCAACTCAAAATATCAGTGTGGAAAATATACCAGAATGACAAATATTAAGATTTAAAGTTCAATTGCTGATGGAATTTGCTTTAAGCGGGGAAGAAAAGGTCATCGAGATTTCGAGGGCGAGCAGGGAAGGAGCAGTGTGGGTGTTGGAAGGATTTTTGTTCTGCTACCATCATTTCATCAATTCAGCCATGTCAACTCCACACTTCTATGACTTATTTCGCTTCATTTGGCTGTATTTGTCTGGGGTGTTTTCAAAAACACAGGGTTTATTAAATCTTTTTTCACCCCTGAGTTTGCGGTAGCTGCTCTAATCTTTCTAGGCGAACGGCTGTAATGGGATTTTCAGTCAGCCAACATGGAGAATTCAGCAGGAGGGCGGGAGACATTCATTTCCCTCACCTCCCAATCACAGCGCTTCTCAACTCCCCCCCCCCCCCCCCCCGGGGCCCCCCGGCGCCCCGCGGGGGGGGGGGGGGGGGGGGGGAATGTCATTAGCCACGGCAGCTTTTCAGACCTGCAGCAGGGATCGGGGATATCCCCGTCTCCATCCGGACGGGCTCATGCTCCCTGTGGCCAGCAGATGTCCCCGCCAAGTCAGCAGCCCTCTCATAAACTTGCCGAACGGACCGTAAATTAAACCTATTTGCTGCCTGTTTTTATTCTGTCACACTGATGGAATATTTAACGAGGAACCATTAGTGCCTGGCACTAAGGGCAATGGGCTTATAATGAAGGGGGGGGGGCTTTTGGTAATTAAAATGGTGGGTTTTAGAGAAGCCAGCATGCCTGTGTTCGTATTTCTGCATACTGACAGTAAGAGTCCCTGCCTCTGTATATTACTGAGCATGATGCCGTGCATGACATACTGGGTTATGGATTGGTCCCGTGGGGTCTTCTGGGGTGGGTGGCATTGATCTCGTGCTTTCTTATGACGGCGGGGGGGCCTCGGAATACACATATACGCTTGCATAAGGATTTTCAAAAGGCGCGTGACAGGAAAATGTTTCTCATCATTTGTCTGCCATGAAGTCTATTAGGGCCAGATTGTTTTTGTGTCTGTGTGGCTTGGATGTGGACTTTCATCCACTTACTGGTTTAATTGGATTATGCTGTGGGTTCGTCTGAATGGTGGGCAGAAAGAAGCTGTTCTTCGTTGCTGTCCCTGAACTTTTCTTACCGGCCTATGAAAAGAGAGACCAGCTTGGGTTTTAAGGTACCTGTCGGCTGCTCTGAGAAGTGGGAAGCGGTTACTGCACTCCCACGAGGCTCACGCTGCACAGGGTCCTACGATCGTGCCACCTGAGTCCTCTGCTTTAATCGCCGGCCACAGCCTGGCCCCATGAGACCAACCCACTTCACAGGTGGCCGTGGAACATTCCTGAAAACCTCTGAGAGCCTGGTGTCCTTGGGCCATGGGGCGGAGCAGAATATGGATCTAAGCAGTCAGCGCCAGTCATTCTCCCCAAGAACGAGGACAGACACCAATTTACAGCATGTAGGCTCTTAACGATCAATCAAGCCATGGCACAAAAGCGCTGAAGTAAGGGTAAAGTGTCTCTTGATCCTGGCTGTGTTCTTCCATGCTGGGGTACAAAGTTCTGAGGTACGGTGGGCTGGAGGAGTTGCCCTTATCTCAGTTGGCAGGGAACCCAGATGGTCCAGATGGTTTGCATTCCCAAAGCGTGGCCCCCACAACAGGCGGAACCCCCCCTCCCAGCACTGAGAGCCAGTAACTCCCACGCCGATGGATTCAGCTGGGATTTTTCACCGTTTCATCTCTGGAGGGTATCAGCACCTCCGTGGCATCTCGTGTTATTCCCTGACGGCCTTTGGCTGGGATCTGGGTGCTTTTGTGGAGTGTTACAGAGATCTCCCACACCGAGTCGGCCTCCCTCCCCAAGCTTGCTTTCTTGATGCCTGGAAGGAGCTTGGATTCGCTCATGGGAGTTTTATTTACACAAAAATGTTCTGGAGGCCAAAGGAAAAATGAACCAAACAGATTGTAGAAGAGGTGGGTTCAAGCAACTAGAGGAGACTGGACCAATCAATCAGATGTCTTGGTCCCACCTCCTACAGTTACCTCTATAATCTGATTGGTTATCTCTCTGAGCCAATCATTTTTCCTTCTGCCCTCAGAACTTTTTTTGCATAAGTTAAACTCTGATGAGCCTTGGATTCATAGAAGTCGGTGGTAAACGTGTGGATTGTTATGGGTTATTACTCCCAGAGACCAATAAAATCCTGAAAGCCTGTGAAAGTCTCCAGTTGGGTTTGATTTGGTTTTGTTCACGATCATTTTTACCGTCCTGATGAGATTTCATCACGGTCTTGGGAGTAAAACAAATTCCTCCTAAGCAGAATGATGCTGGTTCCTCCGCTTGCCGTCCTCTCTATCTCTCTCTCTCTTTTTCTCTCTTTTCAGCTTGCCTTTCTCTCTTTTTTTCCAGCCACAGTTAAAGTGTCATATTTTCCCGTCGTGAAGCCGTATCCTTCAGCACATCTGCTAAAGGCATAAAGGCCTGAGCCGCCGGCTCACGCGCAGCGTTTGGCGGAGCTTTACGGCGTGGCGGGCGCCAGTGCGGAGTCGCCTTTCTCCACCACCCACGACAGACACAACCATAATGGCGTCGAGTGGGTTCGCCGTGCCGAGCCAGGGAGTCGGGGATTAGTGCTGACGTGAGCCTCAGTGTGGCTGGGCGAGTGGGGGTGTTTGGAACCTCTGGTGCTGCCAGGTCGCGGTGGGGGACGGATGAGGTCCTCCCGTGCTTTCCGTTCCTGCAGGAGGATGTTTTGTAGTGTATTGGGTAGGGGGAACAATGGATTAGATCCTTTGCGTGATCGCTCTGCATGAGCCGGCCATTTTAATTTGTTTTTCATATTAGCCTGCGGAAAAAAACAGGACTTTTCTGTCACAGGGAGAGAGAAGGAAAGAGAATTTAAATGAGTTGCTGGAGGAAAGATTCTTGCGTTAACCTTTTTAACCTCATTTGCATAGCTAATAAGACTGCAACTTAATTAGCTTTAAGTGGCACCTATCTTCTGCAGGGGTTGTGCAGTACTACTCATTTGTAGTCACTACCTATACAACAATCTCATGAACTAGTAAGCTATTGGCAACACCGATACTAAATATTTTTTAAGGACAAACAAACAAAAAAGGAACATTTCTATTATTTTGTATTAGTATTCGCTGTGTAAGTGTGAGAGAATATTGCAACCACCTCTGAGGAAAACAAACATTTGTAATCGATACCTTAACGGTAACTTTTGAATGTCGATAGTGTCGAGGCATCGATCTGGCTGTCGCTATCTTTGGCTGCAGTGTACAGAGTTTGATGTGTGTTTCTGGAAGTGTGGTGCAGAGCTCACCGTATTTACAGGGGGTTAGAGAGGAAAGCTTAAATACTGCATCAGATCAGCAAACTGTGCAACGAGAGAGAGGCGTACTTGGGGTGAGGTGGGTGAGGCTTGGGCGAGGGCGGGGGTGTCCGGGGCCAATGGAGAGGCAGTTCTGGTTTATTTTTCTGCTTCCGAGACTTTCTCAACATTGCAGAGGAGTCAGGAAACACCCAATGAGTTTTCTGTGGCGAGATATTCAGTGTATTACAAAGACAGACAATGTAAAAGTTAAATTATTATTGTTTGTCGTTTGAAAGCACACCCATTTCTGCATTTAGATTTATGATCGTAACGAGACGAGTTTGAATCGGCAAATAAGTGCCAGATGGACGCTGTTAGACGGCGTCGTAGGTGTCTTGCTCCTGGACGCTGGGGAAAGTTGTGTCGTTTTCTGTTTCGACTCGGAGCAGAATCATCGACTGGACCCAGCACCGAGCCGGGAGTAACAGACAAGGCCGTAGACCCTGCAGCATGAACTGAATGGAAAAGCATTAATGCTGATGGATTATTAAGCTGTATAGGACGGGGATTGCAAAAACATTACTTTTATTAAATCAGTAAATAGTATTCACTATGCAAAGTAAACGGGAACAGAGCTGTATGTATGGCCACACATTTCAGGATTTCATCAGGCATCTCGTTGGCAAAGTGGAAAGAAAGCACATTTGTTTAATTATCGTTAAACCGTCTTTACTGCCAAACACAAATGGACCGTGTCAGCTTTCATGCTGGACACAACAGTAAATAAAACTTATGTTAATTTGTATTGGCAGCTTATATAACGGAGACAGAAACATTATACACATATTCAAACAAAATTATTTCAAATTTCAGCTTGGATTGTATTCATATCCTTGGTTCTTTGCTTATATGTGAAAAGAGTAGTACACAGTCCCATCGGAAAGCTTACATTTTGCATAATTACCTGTCGTGTTGATGGAGTAAATCTTGCATCATGTGTGAGGAATAAGCAGCATCTGGGCACTAATGCTAGATTTCTTTTTCCATTGCTTTTCTACAGAAATAAAATGACATAGACTGTGTTTTAGGGAGGTTTTGATAGATTTTTAGCTAAAGCCTCCCTGTGCATTTTTGGTGCCCCCCCCTCCTTTAAATATCCTGTACAGATGTCAGTTGGTTGCAGAATCTTTTGTAAGTTTAATAAAAACAAACCTCCTGTGAGAAGAGGGTGGGTTTTTTCCTGGTTAGTTTATGAGACCCTTCCTTCAGGATGGGGGCCCCCCTCATCTTAAATCCACAGCTTTATCCGGCCCTCGACTTCCAGAAGGACGCCATTGGTGTTCCTGCAGTAGAGTGGATTGCAGCCTTGGTCCTGAGCCAGCCCAGGGTGAGGGGAAGTGGGGAAAGGGCCTGTGTGCTTCATCGATTGTTGGTGACCTTGCCAGAAACGATGATGCATGTCCCCCTACACCAGGTAGATAAAACCAGCCCCCCCTTCCCCTCTGGGCATCAGTCTGAGCATGTGAGACTCTCTGGCACGTCAATACAAGGCCTCCCGTTCATTTGAAATCCAACCGTCTCCTCTCTGCATGTGTAGATGAATCAATGACCCACTTCCTGTTAATATAGGTCATGTTCCATCAGCTGACCCATTATACTCTGCCTCTGGACAGTACATATATTAGTTCCTGGTCCTTTTATGAAGATGGGTGGCGCTGTGGAGGGCTACACTGAGGTGTAGTGATGTAATTCTGCATCTGTCGCTGGAGGCGGAGCTACTGGGGTGAGGGCCCCTGTAAGGCCCAGCTGAAAACTGATTGGCCCCTGGAGTACCTTCTCCCCTGTCACTCACATATTCAAATCATATCATTGGTTGGTCAGTTCCCTGGCCCCTCTTGTGCTACCACCTTAAAAAACCCTAGAATTACCCCTGTCTGTAGTGGTGGGATCTCCCGACAGTGGGATCTCCAACGCAGAGGCTGTTTTCCAGGTTCCAGGTGGGGGGGGGGGTGCTACAGAGGAGATGGGTGCATTTTTTCAGTACAAATTATCTGAAAACACCAAGGAGTCGTCTTGTATTAAGGCCTCACTGAAAGCCAAGCCCCATGTGGTCACTGAGTCTTTGGGGAGGAGTCAGGGAATGTTCTAGATAAGGCCATGCCTCCCGTGGTTCTCATTCCGGCTGACTGCCACGCCGGGTGGGGGGGGGAGGGTCACGGAATCAGCCATCCTCTTCATGCCTCGAAGATCAAACCACTCATCATGGAAAGAGCTGAGTCTTCTGAAGGGAGCTGAAAAAAATGACACTGACAAAAACCCGGATTTTCAATGACCCTTTCCCCTCCAAAGCATCCTCCTTTGTTGGGGAAAAATGTCTAGAGCTACTGGAGTTGACTATCTTGCCTGGTTTCTCTGATACGAGGTCTTGGGATGGATCAATGTCAATCCATGAACTGCTCCCACAGAGACATACAGACTCTTAAATTCCTTGGCCATTGTGATTCTGCCGTATTCCTCTACATCGAGCGTAAAGATCAATTGCATTTGGTGCGGACGTGGATTAGGCTCCCAGGCTGAATGAGATAAAATGGATTTGATTACTCTGTGTTTGCCCAGCTGTAAGTCAGGTTTCAGAGTCCAAAACGCTCACACGCGACAATCTGTGTTATAAGGGAGGGGTGTTTCAGGGCTTTGCCTGTTTATGAGTAACCGACGGTCTGCAGTTGTTATGGTTTCAAACCTAATTTGTGGTTTTCAGAAGGAATTTCGGGGTGTAGCGTTTTAGAAACTGATATGCTTGTGTTTTCTTTTCGAGTTCCGGGTTCTACTGAAAGTACCACAGAGAGTCAGCTGTAGGTTTAAAAAAAGCATAGAAACTGGGCCTTTAAAGGTATAAGAAAAGACCAGGGGGGGCTGACTAACTCAATGCCCCCTGACTTCCTGTGCCTGAACTTTCACTGAACTACCAAGCTCAGGGACACACAGGGGGCTCTTTGGCTGTAAACACCTCTGCCTCTGTAATGTTCAGTTCTTCGCCACTGAGGGCTGTTATGCTCACTGCATAAATGACAGCTGCCTTCGCAGCTCGCGCATCCTGGGGAGAACCTTTCATTTACATAAATGCCCAGCTGAATGAAGAATAGATTTCAGGGTTTAAGAAAGTTGCTGACTGGCTTGGCTCAGGGGCCGTCAGTCTAAACCCTTAGCCTCATACAAATTGTCCGAGCCTGATTTTGCCAGAACTGAACCGTGTTCTGGTTGCCCTTCCATAATGCGCCATTACCCCTTTTCAAGAAAAATGTCCTGGAAGCCATTCCCCTTCGCAGGCCCTGCCGTCGGTCGTCCTGCAGCCATGCCTGTCCAGAAATTTGACCCCGTTCCAGCAGTTGTGTTTCCTGAAATCTCACTAAGCGACCACTCTCAGTGGGTGTAATGAAAGTCCCTATTTAAAGTAGCTCATAATTAGGGATGTTTGCTAACAAATGTTTTCTTCTCCGCTTGTTTGGCGGAGACCAAAATGGCGGCTTTAGCGGCATGGATTAGGAAACCCGCTGTAGTGCCAGACAAAGGGGGGGCTTTGGAGTAGCCAGGAGCAACAGTAGAATTTTCCTCTGCGGTGGCAGCAATAGCTAAATGCAGCCGAAACAAAAAGACTTTTTTTAAAAGCATAATGGCCACCTTGTAAAAGCTACAGTCCGCTGCAGCCGAAAACATTTCACGGTCTGAGCTGTGCCGTTATATCGAACGGCTGCCAGCTGCTATGACGATGCCATGTCTGCCCACAGATAAACATCAGGTGAGGAACAGATGTCCTGTCAGAGCAAACGGAGGCTGAATTTCTTTCCACGTGTAACGTCAGGAAACACCTGTAATGCTTCATGCACATTCATAGCCTATTTGGGGGGGGGTATTTGTTTCTCTGCTGAAGAAATGTTGGGATTGGTTCTTTCTTCTTGAGAAACTCCATCAGCAGGCCTTAGATATTTGATAAATGCTGGATTATATTTCCTACACTGTGCATCCTGATGGAGAGTCCAGCCATGTTACCATGCACGCGGCAAAACTGACTGCTGGATAGCCCACCCTGAATATCACAGAGTAAACCATATAGGTGCCATGTGCAAATCTGCTGAGTTAGATTTTGGCATGAAATGAAACGATCGTACTGTTTATTTCAACAAGTTTCCTTTACAAGAGACTTTTTGCATTTTAAGTACCATTTAAAACCTCTGATGTCCAATGCAGATGTAGATTTCAAAATGCAGGAACTGCGCAGCCCTTTTGAAGCGGCTGATTGGTGGAGGCCTGGGTGAATGATCGCAACAGTGCCTGTTTGGCAGCCTGGAAATTGGCAGTGCCCCCCCTGCTGTTTGTGTGTGTGTGTGTGTGTGTGTCGTCCAACTCAGTGCCCGCCTGTTTACTGCATAGCTGGCATTGCTCGGGTCTGTGGTCGCTGTTCCAGAGCCCGCCGCGGTCTGAGTGTCGTCGCCGCGGTCTGAGTGTCGTCGCCGTGGACGACTCGCGCTCACCGCAGTGTGGGCCACACGGCCCTCATGGAGATTGCAGCCCCGTTAGCGCTATTAGTTGAGAACATGGAAGGAGCATGTGAGAAGAAAAACAAAGATTAATCTTAATTAATTAATCTTAAGCATGTGAGAGTTAAGTTACTGATCCTGTCCAGAGTGTCCCCCAGCCCTGTGCCCTGTGATGGGCTGGCATCCTGTCTAGAGTGTCCCCCAGCCCTGTGCCTTGTGATGGGCTGGCATCCCGTCCCCTCCCATGACCCTGAGCTGGATAACCAGTTGAAAAATGAATGGATTGGTTCCATAATTTAGAAAGCAGACAAGGCTTGTATGCAGTGATAACCTAGAGCAAAATTATCAGATAACAGTACTTTTTGTGTGCCGATGTTACAGAGAGATTGGTGGCAGTGTCTGGCGCCTGGGTGTGGCCCCCACATTGAAACAGGTGCTCCAGGTCATTGCTGGGCCCTAACCCACTGCCAGCTGTCCCAGTCTGGCCGGAATGCGATGCCATGCCTGTTTGTGCAGGGAGTGGGTGTAGCTTGAGAGCGCTGGATGGCAGAGGGGGGAGATTCCATACCCAGCACATGCAGTGTGCACATGTGTGTATAGTACCCAACATGTGTTGATTGCACAAATGTATGTACCTGATTCCAGATATTGTATGAATTCCATAGCAGGTCATACTGGTTCCTGGTAGAAGAATTTTAAAATACAACAGATTGACATTGTGGGTGGGGGGTCCACACTGCAGCTGTAGGGTTTTTTGCATAATAGCACTTTTCCCCATTGATTGATTTTGTACAAATAAATGACCCCAAATATCGATGCAAGCTGTGTAATTCACTCAGAAGACATAACATTTCCTTATTAACTTAAGTGCCCTTTATTCTGCAACTTACCTCTATAGTTACATGTCATTATATACAACAGCTTTAATAAAGATTAGCTTTTTTTTTACTTGAGTTGAAATGAAAATGCTGCTTTTCCCTGATGCCCCTTCACAGCTCCTGCCAACCAGGACGATTGGACCCTTTTGCCTTCCAGTGCCCCCATGGGTGATTGTCAGTTTTATTTGACTTTCTTGTTTATTGTTAAATAATTAAAAATGTAATAAGCTGCGAGTCTAAGATGCCCCCCCATATGGAAGTGGGTGAGGTATCTAGACTGTAAAGAGCAGTCAGACTAGCTGCAGCTGCCATCCCATCTCTTCTGTGCTGCACGTTAATCGGCTTTTCTTCCCCTAAATGCGAGGGAAGCTGCTTATTTGCACTGAAGAGCTCTCCTTCCCTCGCCTATGATACGGATCCCGCTTGAAATCGGCTCCTGTTAATTACGTGTAGCGATTGACTCATTGTCGGCATTGCGGGATTAATATCCTGTATGTGAAGGCTGTTGGTAGTTAGGGTTGATTGCTGTTGTCTTCCTGCTTGTGTCGCACAGTAAGGGCTGAATAGTCCATCTCCATAACGACGCAAACCACTGCCGCCTGCCAGCTGCCTTGTACCGGCACTGCATGTGTGTGGAGATCATTCACCAGTGCCACCCCAGGTGTGTGCTGTCAAACTGCAAGCGCGGAGATTAAGAGATTATTCTACCAGCCGAGGGCGGAGCAGGTCTGGGTGGCACTCGCACGCTTTATCGTCTAGTCTGTCACCCATTGTTTATTGCTACACCTACTGACAGGGGCGGCCATGTGACCTGGGCAGGTGTAAGAGGCCACACCCCCAATAATTAAGACATGACCATCTACAACTGGCTTTTTCACCAGATTCATACAAAATTGGCTGCATTTTATTATTTATATTTTCGTGTGTGTTGGTGTGAATTTTGCATGCTCTCCCATTATTGCATCTATGCACTCCTCCTTCCTTCTGGAGTCCAAAAAACAGGGGGTTTCAAGTATTGGTGTCTCTAAATTGCCCTCAGTGTTATGTGCATGTGTGTGTCCTAATGGACTGGCTTCCCAGCCAAGGTGCCTCCTGCCTTGTGCTTACTGGGAAAGACTCCAGGTTCACCACAATATTGGATAAGGGGTTATAGATGGATGGATGGATGGATGGACAAATGGATGGATGGATGGTATGTAAAGGTGTCCTTCTGTCCTTCAAAGCTTCTCCATTATATCGTGCAGCATCACAACCTGTTGTTCAGTGGCTTGTACTGGGAATGGAGCTGCTGTTGTACCCTTGATGTGGTTCTTACCTGAATTGCTCGAGAGAAATATCGGAGAATCTGCTTAGCTAAACGGACTGCTGAGCGAATTATTGGTATAACCCTTCCTACTCTACAAGAACTGTACTTATCCAGAGTGAGCAAAAAGGC
>JAODJX010000129.1:14568012-14582840 GCA_026776945.1 Isichthys henryi | reverse complement strand
GGAGCATGTACTGTAGTGCATACAGTAGTGCGTACAGGTGCGCGTACAGGAGCACGTACTGTAGTGCATACAGGAGCGCATACAGGAGCATGTACTGTAGTGCATACAGGAGCGCATACAGGAGCATGTACTGTAGTGCATACAGGAGCATGTACTGTAGTGCATACAGGAGCGCGTATAGGAGCACATACAGTAGTGCGTACAGGAGTGCGTACAGGCTACTCGACAGGCTTCTTCTGTGTCTACTGGCCATTCTGAGTATTCAGCTTACAAACTAGCAGGTCCCTAGAATTAGAGGCTGTGATGAGTTTTTTCCCTGATCCTTGATGCTTTCAGCTAAGACACTATTATCCACTTTGAGGCAACCTTTGTTCCCAGATATCTGCATCTGATTCTGGTTCAGTTTTGTGATGTCAGTGAAAATATAATTTCCTTTATGATTCAAAGCAGCCGAACCTGTCATAAGAATAACAATCATAATTGCTCATAATAAAATCAAAGGGATAAATGACATGGGAAAAGTGTTACATCTACGTGTTATGAACTTGGCAAATTCTGCTTGACAGTACTGCAGTAATTAATGCTTTAAATTTACTGGACAATAAAAGCTTGAGTAAGTGACCTATTAAGGTCTGGGTGGTACCAATATTCTTGGAGTTATCATATTATACAGTAAACAGAACCACTATTGTTACAGACTTTCCTGAAAGAATTAACCAATCATTCTGAATAAATAAGATTACTACATGACTCTAGCTGCCCACATTTAAAATGGGGCTTCATTCAGCGAAGAAACAGATTTGCACTCTTGACCAAGTGAACTGTCATGATGACCAAGGCTGAGGATATGCCTGCTTGCAGAGGACGGCTTGGTGAGATTGGTGTGAGACGACAGGAACGGAAAGCCCCAAATTCATAGAGACATGGCAGCTAAATCTAGCTCCCACTGGCAACAGCTGAAAATCCTCCAGTAAAACACAATGGTATATTATATCTACATCTTTCGCAGTGAATGGATTCATTTTTTTTGTTGTTATTGTTTTTGTGTTGTATTATCCCTGCATTGTTAAAGCAAATAAAATTATTTTAAAAGTATCGTTGATATTTTCGTAATGGTATTGTCAGACCGAGGGGCGAACAGGGAATCAGAGTCGCGGAGACGGACATCGAGGAACAAGGGAACTATTTGGCAGAATAAGCAGACGAGGCACAACACGGCGAAGACTTCCATGACGGAACTGGGGATAAATACGCTGACGTGGACTTAAATACCCAGGACTTAATGGAAAGAACAAGAATCAACTGGTAACAATCGGGATTTCACACGGGGTTAACGAGGGGGGCGTGGCACACAGGAGGATCGGGCGGGACAGGTATACTATAACTTCTTGTTATTGTTACTGTATACTGCATTGTCCTGTTTTTTTATTATTATTTTATTAAATATTTTATTCACGTCATTCCAGGACATGAAAGAGTTCGCATTTTGTTCCAATTCAAGTAGTTAACTTTAATATCAAAGCTAAATCTATGTGTCAAAGTCAGGGGAGTTTCACTGCACTGATAATATATCGTAAATATCCTCAGTCACATAAAAAATGTCAGTGTCAAGCCCCTGGTATAGAGTTTAATGTTCATTATTCTTGTTTTAGTAAGTACGGCATGGTGACTTAAGTCTCTGCATAAAATAACTTTTTTTGAAGAAACTTGACTTGCAGGTTTTAGCTGCTTCTGGTTACCGTAACGTTACCTCACTGTTAAAATGATTATGCCGAGTTTTGACAATCACAGCCACTAGGTGGCACTTGTTTGCTATGAAAGGTTAAAAGCCTGGGAGTTGGTCACACCGTCACTGTGAAAGCTCCCATTCACCTGTAAGCTAAGAACCTAAATACCCCCATTGTTTTTTTTTTTTGTTATTATTTATCCATCCATCCATTTTCCAAACTACTGGGTCGCGGGGGTCCGGAGCCTATCCCGGAAGCAATGGGCACGAGGCAGGGAACAACCCAGGATGGGGGACCAGCCCATCGCAGTTGTTATTATTTATTTATTTATTTTTGCTTTTGCTTAGAACCTAGAAAATTACGCTAGAAAATGGCACTATACTATGAAATACATGAAAGGCACTTTAGGACAGTAGAGATGCACATGTCATGTTTCTTTGAAAAGTGTGTTTTTTTAGCACTGCCACAGGAGAGAGTTGTGTTTGACATGGCCCGAGGGTCTCTCCTGCAAACCAGCACTGCCACATGACCAATAACCGGCCATCAGCTGGGAGATACCGACTTAAAGCAGGAGAGAGTTGTGTTTGGCATGGCCTGGCCTGAGGGTCTCTCCTGCAAACCAGCACTGCCACATGACCAATAACCGGCCATCAGCTGGGAGATACCGACTTAAAGCAAGGCTGAGTTGTCTTTGGCTTGGCCTGAGGGTCTCTCCTGCAAACCAACACTGTCGCGTGACCCCCCAATACCCCCAGTTACAGGAGTGTGATTGCCAACCCAGCGATGCCCTGACTTACGTTACTGCAAAGGGCACACCAGTTCACCTCCCCTCAGATCCACCTCAGCATTGGAGGGACTGTCACCAGACAGCCAATCATTTCTGCATGCATCGGGGAAAGTTGAAGCCATGACAACAAGCTTTGCCTTTTGGTTGCTAAGCAACTAATCTAGTCCATAACAAATGGGCCAGTGCGTTTTGACATTGCCACCCATTAGCAGCCTCATATTTACTTTAAGACGGTTCCAAATAAGCTCTTTGTCCCATTCCATGTGCTCTGGAATGTCATTACCTTAAATGTCATTTATGAAATAGCAAAAAATGTCTTTTTGAAGTAAAAATAAATTAGGGGCCTGTTAAGTTTGCCATGGCACAATACACCTATTATAATCCATTCATATATAATTTTTGATCTAATAAGGATGTGTGATTTGTTGCCGTGTCAATGGCTCCATTAACATCAACAATCTGCTGTCCTCTAGAGCCACATCAACAAGCGTAGAGCAGCAGACAGGCGAGAGTGGCCAATCACGATGCCGCGCCTCTAGACACATCTCACATGTGGGGAACAGACTGTCGCCGTGACAGAATCACAGCTGGAGGGGCTGGCAGAAGGTTCCGGAGCCTGTTTAAGGACACGGTGTGGCTTCCATATACCTAGAAGTTTATATTCACTTGGTGTGCAATCTCACCTGGATCAGTTATCTGTGTGTATTGGAAATACCCTAATCCTAAATCTCCATTTTCAAAAGCCCGTCCGCTTTGACCTGGACAGATTGCAACACTGTGCACAGGAACTGCATGAGTAAGGCAGTTCAAGCTTATAGACAGTGTTCAAATATGAAACATAATTAAAATAAATTAAATACTTTCTAATTAAAACGGGGGACATATTTTAAGTGGGTGGCATGGTGAGTAACATTATTGCCTCACAACTCCAGGGTCAGGGGTCCAAATCCCACCCACACTGAGCATGTGTACACTTTGCATGTTCTCCCAGTGCTGTGTGGTTTTTACCAGGTACTCCTGCTTCTTCCTGAAGTCTACAGACGTGCTTTTACCTGAACAGGCATCTCAAAATTGCCAGCTGTATGTGATTTTGAGTGTGTAACGGACTGGCATCCCGACCTCGCTATTCTGCTAGCTTTCTGCACCAGCTAGGATAGGTTCTAGGCCCCTTAGTAACCCTGAACAGGATTTAGCAGTCACAACATGAGTGGACCGGTCCGTTTATATATCGCTTTGATTCCTGTTGACATTGTTCTCATAACCTCGTATGACTTTACATTGTGAATCACACAATACCAATACAGCCGAGTAGCCTCAAATTACAGATATTTCATGCTGCAGCAAAATCAGTTGTTTTGCCAAAACGTGCTGGCAGCAACAAATTGTAATGAAAACAATTTTATAAGACACCAGAAGTACCAGCCTTTCACAAGTCAGTCAGTCTGCTCAGTCAATGGGACAAATATTCCTCTATCTGTGTTTATGTCATGTCATGATAAATTAATTTCTGGGTAAGTATTACACATCTGCACTTTCTCACTTATTTTTATTTACTTTAAGAGAGATGGGTGGTGCTTTGAGTAGATGGAATGGCAAACATTGGGAAGCATAGCAATCAGATCTTTACCTTGTTCATGTTACAGTCTCTAGTGCATAGTTTCAGTCCCTGTTAAAGAAAGATGAAATGCAGTAATATCAATTAAATTATTTGGAAATCCGAATCTTTGTGTATAAAACGAGGCAATGAAATCTGGGCACTCCCTCTGTTGGCTGTACTCCGTAATACCACCTAGTCCATCATTATATAATTCTCCTTTTAATGGATTTGCTACGGTCTTGGCTGTGCAAGCTGTCTGTTTAGCCTTTCCAGACAGGGGGGGAGGGTGTCTGTTACACCATCATAGTTAGACTGCCAGCAAATATTACTTCTTTGTAAAGAGTACTTCTCACCGTGATACATATGGCAGTTTAGTGCTTAAAATAATAATTATAATAACAATTCATAACAATGACAACAATAACAGCAAAATATGTATTTAAATATTACTATGATGTAACAGATCTGACGGTCAAGCTATATTTCTAGGTTAATGTGTGTCTCATGTATCGTACAGTAGTTTTAATCAGCCCCACACTCGCCACATACATACCCACGATTCGTTTTGCCGATTTTAAGCTGGGGGGGCGGTGTTACTTTGGGTTACTCCAAGCCGGGTTTTAATTCTGTGCTAGTCAGTATCTATCAAATAAGTCATAAGTAATGTCAAGCACTAACTATGTTGAGATATGAAACAGGCAAATCAACGTCGTGACAAAAGTCTGCATAAAACCGCGTTTTAAATATAGTCCTGTTCTGGATATGGGTCTGGAAGGCGGGTGGACGACCGTTAAACCGCGGGTTCCTCTGAAGAAATGGTCGAATAGTAATGGCCAACAGGGGGCGCCAATTCGCTGGTCCGCAGTAGGGGCCCATTGTCTTCGTTGACCTGTGGAGTACAATGAATCTGGTGCTACTTGACCTCCTTCTGTGTTACAGTGACAAAATAAGGGGCCCATTGGTGAATTTGGTTGGGGCATTTTACTGGCGTCATTTAAAATGAGTCATTAGATGTCGTTCCGCAGCACCACACTATGTACTGGATACAAAGAGCAGTATTCAGATGATTTAATCAGACTTTTGATTTCAGCACAATCTGGTTTGAACCATTTACTAAGGGGTTCAGGAAACCTTTAGATAGAGCTGACGCAGGTTTTTGGCAAAAATTAAGAAACCGCAACCCTCATATACGGTATTGAAAACTGTCGTCTGTCCTCTCCAGAGCAGGAATTCATTGCATTTTGACAGGCCACACCTAGTCAGCCCCATAGCTATTAAAACAAAGTGGGAGACACAGCAAGAGGTCTGAAAGACCTGCAGAAGTGAAAATACAGCTCAGCGAGAGTGAGGAAGCTGCGCTCCAGGAAGGCCGGAAGCAGACTTACAGGGATCAGAGAGAAATGCAGGAAGGATGATCTGAAGAGGCGGCCTGCTGTGTTCTGCTGATCACTAATGTATGGGTTTGCCAAGGCAAAGGTATAGGGAGTGATTATAATACGACAGAGGAAAGTAAGTTCTGGAAGAATGTCTGGTCGTCCAGAGCCAAGATCGACTTGACAGCTACTACCACTACCAATAAAACAATAATAAAAATGATAATAAGTCCATTATCAAAATGGCAGCAGTGTATTTGCAGGACCAACAGAATAAAGCGTAAAAATGACAAAAAACAGCGCTAGGATTCAATCGTTTGCCATAGCATGTCGAGCTACTTAAGCAGAAGTACTCTGTGACTGAACAAACAATCCCGGCTCTTTGTTCTCAAAAGCAATAAACTCAAGACACTAAATCCCAAAGCTTCTATATAAAACATTCAACAAAAGTATTTCATGTAAGAAAGTGATAGAAGAGTAGAGTTCCAAAGCAAATCAGCAGCATACATTCACCTTACTAATACTGCACATCACATCAGCGTCCAGCTTAAGACGCACCTCTGGTGACTAAGAAGCCAGGGTGACCAAAGGGCATGTCTGTGTTTATGGCGGCCAGTCACTGAGGGCACACTGAAGCTCGTACATTAAATCCTGGGCACTTTCCAGACAATTCGTTTCAGTCAAGATGACTATTTACAAACTGACAGGAAATGACAAGAATGAATAATTACCAATACACAGCTGTAATTCAAAAATACAATGTTGTAAGACATCGAAATGCTAGCGACAGACAAAAATGTCTTTTTGTAAAACCAGAAATGCTATATTTACACTTGCTCGCGAGTATCCATACATTTTCTGAAACCACTTTTCCTATTCAGCATTGCGGGGGGTCTGGAGCCTTTCCTGAAGGCTACGGGCGCATGGAATGGAACAACCCAGGACAGGGAAACAACCCATCGCAAGGCGCACACACACACAAACACACAGACACACACACCGTTCTCTTACACATGCACACTTACGGACAATTTGGCGACTCCAATTAGCCTCAGTTTGTTTTTGGACTGTGGGGGGGAAACCCAGAGGAAACCCCACGACGACACGGGGAGAACATGCAGACTCCACACACACTGGAACTCTAGTGGAGACACAAACCCAGATCACAGTGGTGCTAACCACTGCACCACTATGCCGCCCCCGTTACTGAGTATACTGTATGTACACAAATTTTCAATAGAATACTAAAACAGCTACGGATCCATTGAGGAATGTACACAATTTAATACGATTTTATTGTTTTGATCTTCTCATGTACATTGTCAGATTGCATTTAAAACAACAACAACAATAATAATAATAATAATAATAATAATAATAATAATTAATAAGAGGTAGAGTTGAGAACATGACCTTCATCCAGCTTCAAGGTTAACAACAAATGGAACTTCTTTAAAAACCAAAGTGCTAGAAGACATCTACATGCACTCCACCCAAGACACGCGTTCAGTGTGCACACAGTTTACAGATCAATCAGCACAAATTAGGTCAATTAATGTGACTGACTTTAGCTGATAGCATTTTCTAAAATTAAATTCATCTGTGGTTTGAAGCTCTAAGATGGGAAAGCCACACCCCAGTAGTTTCCAAATCGGTCCTGACAAAACGCCATACTTTGCATGGTCTAAAAGCACCCTTAAGATCGCCACTGAGAGGCAGTCATCATTAAAAACACGCTCTCACACGCACACAAATCTCAACCCTCCATTTTTAAAATGTTCCTTTAAAGGCTTCGACAGCTTTCATCTAATATATCTTTACTGAGAAGTCACATTTATAAAAACTTACAGAATTTTAATCTTAATTGGTTTCAGTCCTGAAAACCAAGCACATCAGCCCTCACCCTGTGAAACCTCATTTCTAACACATTTCTTAACAACATCCATGGCAGTATGTGTTTGCTAGGTTCCTCTTCCTAGCGCAGGCACGGCATAGGAAAAAAAAAAAAAAAAGATATTTTCTACTTGCCTATACGATTACAAATGATTTAGAAGAGCTAATTGGAGGGCACTCATTGGTCACTGGCAGTGTGTTGAGCTCCTCCTGCAGGTGGATCAGTGCACTGCATTCAGGATGTGCTGTTGCTCTGCCTGCAGGTCATCTTCGTTGTGCTGGCATGGGGTAATGTCTTCCTGCCAGAGCTGGGCATTCTTGCGGATCTCCTCCAGCGTGTATTCCTGCAGGATGGAGCCATTCTCAAACACGGTCACCAGCAGGTCCTATGGGGGACGCAAGAAAACGCCCTTGAGGACTTGATTGGGGAAACAACAAAGTTCCTCTTTCATTCAAGTGAAAATTTAATTATTACTAAGCAGAAAAAGCAGCGTAGAACTCCGTCTGTTCACAGTAACCTTCCAGAGCACCACCCGAGTACCGAGAAAACAAGCTGACATTCCGAAGCTGCTCACCTCCTCCGGTTTGCCAGCACCTCGCTCCACAGTCTCAATAAAGCCATCAGAGTTCCTCCTGAGTGACAGGCGACCTCTCTTAGAGCCTTTGGATGGGTCGGTGACTGGCTGCTTCCACACGTCCATCTGGGAGCAAGGAAAAGGGGGTGGAGATTAGCCAGCCGGTCGGCAGATGAGCTCGGCTCGTGGAAGCGGTTAGCGCTGACTTTTGATTAAGACCTTCAAAGGCTCTAATGAATCCAGCTAGCTAAGTATGACATGGCATTGTGTGGGGTGACAGTGAGGATGCGTGCAATGGGCGGCTGTGGTCAGACCCCTCGCCCGTTGGTCTCCACGTAGCTGCACTTGAAGACACAGTTGAGTGTGTCCCGGTTGATCTTCTGCAGCAGGGCGCTGCCACAGCCAAAGAAGACATTCTCCGCACTCCAGCCCTTATCTCTCAGCTTCTTCAGGATCTGCAGATGGGGAGAAAGTCAGTTCAGCGTGGGTCTCTCCAGCCCTCCCGGCCTGCATGCATTCCTGACCTCGTCCACAGAGCCAAGGTCGATCCCATCTCCCTGGATGACGCGCAGGTAGGACGGGAGCAGCTTGTAGCCCATGGAGTTCAAGGAGCTTCCAAAGCAGTCCTCCAAGATTTTTATGACCTGGGTACGTGGGAGAAGGGCGTTTTGAGAGGGGTGTATGAGTCAGTTGCTTCAGTGCTCTGCTGACTTATTTTCCAGTCATCCGAGTAAGACTGCAGTGTGGCCCGATTCCTGATGCTGCCCATTTAGAGTTGCAGCCAAATTCTGTTGGGAGCTAAATTTCTCCAAACACGTCTGGACAAAAACGTGACAAAATGAAAAAAAAACGGAGCCAATCCCTGATAGAGCAGCGACTGAGGAACATACCCCCCTTCCCCTTGGCCCCCACCTCACCTGGAGGAGGGTCTCGGCCACGTCTCCCGAGTCCGGCCGGATGACCAGCGTGGAGTCGGCGCTGCGCTCCATAACTCGCTCCTTCAGTTCGTCCCCCCAGATACGCTTGCAGGCATTGAAGATATCGTAACTGTCGCTGACCACGGACACGGGCCCCGATGGGAACTGGTCCAGCAGGCTCTCAAAGGCCTCCTTCTCCCGGTTCTTGCCCCAGGAGATGATGGTGCTGAGTGGCCATTTTGGGGACATCCACAGGGGAGCACAAGCAACATCACAGTCAACAAAAAGCACGACACCATACTGCTTTCATCAAATATGCCTGACCGCTAAAGCAAGTGCTGAAAACCCTACTAGCGCTGTGCCCTCACCTGTGCTCTGCAGCAGGGACGGAGAAGCCGGCCATGTCACAGCCGTAGTAGCGCCGGACCATCTGGATTCCTGCCACTGTATCTGTGCTGCAGAAGTTGACCAGGTGGGCGGCACCACCCAGAGCTGCCGACTGTGGAGAAAGAAAGGCTCATAGAGCCAGAACCGGGACTGGGGATCCAATGGGTCATCTACCCTGCAGGCAGTGGTGTCGGAGGGAGTCTGACGTTAGGGGGGAATTAGCCTCGGCCTTTAATATAAGTACGATTTCATCATTTAAAATGTTAAACATTGCTTAAGGTGCAGTTGGGGGGGGTTACTGATTTTTGGGGGGACCCATCCCCCCGCTTATATCCTGGCATCACACACTTGGAAGCTGGCAGGACTCCAAAAAGCACCCCCCCTCTCCAAAGCAAGCAAATCACAGCCGAGTCAGTCTGCTGTGAAGAGAAGGACCTACAAAGACAAGCAATGCTTATAAATTACTTTGTCCATTACTGTGAACAAAATTTTTATTCCTCTACTAAACGCAGATTAAAATTCAACATTTTTAATAGAGAGTCACAGGCACTGGCCTCTGATGCTTTGTGTTCGTAGAGAAACCAGGACTCAAGAGTATTTCAGCATTTTAAACTGTATTAAATTTCAGTTGCACCATTTTTTAAGAACGATTAATTCTGATGTATGACAAATATCCCTGTCTGGGCTACGTTCCTCATGACAAAGGTCAGCTACACTTTTTGCCCCCCAAAGACACTGCCACATAGATGAAGTACATCACTATAAAAGAACCCAAACAGTTCTTCTTGTGACATTATTGCACATCTAACGATCACCTCTGACAGAGAGTGCTGGAAAGGTGACAGCGTGAAGTGAAGATGCACTTATGCTGGTTTAAAAGTTCGACCCCTTCCCATTTACTGGGAGGTACTCGCCAGAGGCCTGCATTATCACACACCACAGGGACAGTGACACGGAAGAGGCCTACTTCCAGTTAACGTTAAAGCAACCATCAGCCACTGCAAAGCAGAGGGAACAGGGCTTATTCCCCTTGGCCTTCACCAGCAGAAGGTACTTTCTGTCTTCTGGCCAGAAGTTTATCAGCATGAGATGGTGGCAACATGCTGTCATGGCGGGCAAAGTCCCAGCGTAGCCCTCGGAGAGATTAAGACAATACGGTAAATATAAAGCCAGGAACCAGCAACAGACCGTGTCATGCTTTGCCGCTCTTTCCATGCCCAGGGGGCCTCCAAATAAACCACGTCGGGGTGACCGTCCGATACCCAAACGCTGCACATTCTGCACACCTACTAACATTAAGGTGGGAGAAGGTCTGGGCCAGTTTAGCTGTGACACGCATGGGGATCGCAGCAGTACCTGGGAGATGGATGAGCATGTCCTCCACCGATCGAGATCCTGACCCAGAGCTAAAGTGTGAAACGAGACAGCATGCGATGCCGGACGGGGAAATATGAGCTGCATGACCGGGGCAGTGTGTGGCTCTGAGGAACACGACCGGAAGGTCGGTGGTTCAGATGCCGCAGTCAGCAGAGGGATCTCACCGTTGTGCCCTGAGCTACTTAAACCCCCAATTGTCCCAGAGGACGGCTGATGCTGCCTTCTTGATTGCATCAATTGAATCTGCTACATAAGTAAATGTAACTGATCGACCCGGAAATCGGAACGCATCAACAGAGTCATATCAGTTAACCTTTACATTTTTCTGCTCATGTCATTTAAATGGGATACATTTTCCAAGCATCATAACGAGCTGAAAGGCTGGACGAAGGAGGACAGAACGGAAAAACAGAACTCAGCATTAATAAGTCACAAATACACACTCGTGCTTTGGCAGATGGCCAGACCTCATACAGTACCTTCCAAGAGGATGTATGTATGTATCTATCTATCCATCTATCTATCTATTTTAAATCTGCCTTCTTAAATTCTGGTTTAATCCTGGTTCTGCTGGCAGAAGGTTACATTGAGCAGCAGGTTGCTTCCAGGCTCAAAGCTTCTAAGACAACAGTACATAAGAACAAAGTGAAGCAGGAGACACTGGGAATGACCGGAGACCATTAAGCTAAAGGGCAGAAGTGACTTTCTAATTCCAGAGATGCCAACTTATCCAACAGTGCCTCGTAAATCAGAGGATAACCTCAAGTGACCTTTAAAAGGAATGAGAAGCATTAAGTTCAATTTTTTGTTATACCACGAAAATACTTATTTTCGGACATTTCCAATAAGCAACAGCAGCATGAAGCTGTAATAGTAAAAGTTAAAAGCTCATAAGAAAACTTTGAATTATTTTTTGTGACCAATGCCACTAAAAAGGAGATTTATTGCAAAGGGATGTTTTTCGTTTAAAATAAAGAGAGAGCTCTGGAAGGTGTAATTCACATGCCGTATTTCATCAAAATCAAAAATGGTGGGTGATGCAAAAAGTTTTTTGTAAATTTGTTGAATTTAAATAGAGTGAACCAACAATAATAGCTGAATGTGCTGCAAGCATGGTGCCTTACCTACTATCATCAACTCCAGAGGATTACAGAATTACAAAAGATACACGAATAGATAAAGTGCTACATTGGAACACAAACTTAATTCGGCCCAGAAGGCTTCTCAAGTTGCGATTTTAAAGTCAAATTTCCCCATAAGAAATAAAGCAAATTAATTTAATCTGTTCCAGACCCTCGATTTAAACTTATCTACCTACCTAATTAATGACAAAACGCATTAACAATCAACAAGAGTAATACACATATGAAAAGCACACATACAAATACAATAAACAAAATAATTGACAATCCGACACTCTGAAGCAACAGCAGACACACGCGTACCACCTTCAAGTCTCGCTGTAATTCTCTTTTTATGTTCTTCAGTTACTCTCACTACTTTCCTCTTCGGGTTGCTGCTATCACTGCTTACTTTCTTGGGGGCCATAATTACTGTGTCACTAAATGTACTGTAGATAAAGCACAAAAAAAAAAAAAAAATCACACTGAACACAGGAACACAGCTTTCGCACATCAAACTCGGCTGAGAGGCACCGCGAGACTAAGAGCGATTCATAGGCATCAGTATCCCAGGACTGTAGGTCTGCTTGCCTGCGCGTCGGTCCATCAGACACACCCCTCGATCCGTACACATTTTAACAGGTCTGTTTCGTTTTGCCGTGTTCTGAATTTTCGGTCGATTTGCAGCCAGATTTTTCTCGACAGACCCGTTCAAGGTTTGGTAGAGTTGAACACGCATCAACCCATATGGAGTTTTTGCTGGAACAAGTGAGTTCTAAGATTTTGGTCAAGGTACTGTGTACTCGTGTCCCCTTTACGTGCCTGTGTACTCGTGTCCCCTTTACGTGCCTGTGTACTCGTGTCACCTGTTTGTAGTCTGAAGTCAGCCAGCTATGTATTTCATTGGATATTGTACTGTGTATAACTGTGTATATGACAAGGGAAACATTATGGAATGTCTACACAGAGCAGAACATGCATTTAATTCCATAATTAAGATAGAAATCAGTTACATTTCTGTAATGAATCTTGTAAATGTTAAGAGGCTTCTTATATAACAAAAGGTGCATAGGAAAATGCCATGAAATCCATTGGAACTCAGCGTCTATAACCCCCCCTCCCTCCCCCCCGTGTTTCTCAGTTAGCCGTAAAAATCACCTGGGACCTGCTCTCAGTGAAGAATGAAAGGTCACTCATCCAATCGGGTGAAAAGCAATTCAAATATATTGTTTAAGTCGAGGTAGTAAAGCGTGACAGATAACGCACAGATTAAAGGTTTTATTTAGTGGGCTGTAGCCCAGTCTCCTTTTGGCCCAAACCACCAACTGTAATCCTGTTTTGTTCTGTAGAACCAATACGACAGAATGGTATTTTATGGAAAAAAAAATGTATATGGTAAGAGGCCAGTTAGTCAGAGCTGACATTAGTCATTGCCTGTGGACATGAAGCACATCAGACTGCCGAACAGGTGGGTCCTACTGAGAAATGAGAGTGGGGGCAACGCTGTGGCCTTACAGGCCTTCCTCACCTCTTGTGACGAGACACCTCGGTAGCCAAAGTCATGCATCTTGAAGTCCAGTCCCTCCAAGCCTCCCGAAGTGGCCTTCAGGTGCTTCGCCAGGATCTTCTTAAACTCTCGGGAGATGGTGGCCACAGTGATAGGGTACCACATCTGCACCAGCATGGTCTGTGGCAGGAGATCAGACAGAATTGTGGCATGAGCTGGACTTCCGTGTGCTACAGACCCATGCTTACGAAGGAAGGCAGATCAGAACCAGGCAGTTTACTAGCAGCATTTGCTTCACATGGATGTTTACGTATCTCATTCCGGGTCTCGCATGTTGTCCATCTACGATATACAGCATAGTCCACATAAAGGTAGCTCCACACATCAATGCATCATACTTCTATGCAGGCCATCCTGTATCACTGAACCCCCTACAACTGGTCTACACACAGTAGGTTGAAATCCTCTATGTCAACCAATTCCATAGAAGCAATCTGTGTAAAGAAACCACAAGATTCTCCATCTGACGCTTATACCTTCCAATGGGAGCAAACAGATCAACATCTGGCAAGGTTGTGAGGGCATCATTGAAACCATTAACCTCTATGTAGTTTGTGAGCCAATAAAAATCCGGGTCCGTGTTTTCAACAGTGAAGAGGACGTTCCCCCGTGGAATGACCTTCCCCTCGGGAACCGCCTTGATGCAGATGGGAAGACGGCCATTGTGTTTCTGATGGAGACAATGACCCAGGATACCCTTCAGTAACTTCTCTGGGGAAAAACCTCTGACCAGATTCACCTAAACTGCCTGTTACTTAAAGAAGAAAAAAAAAAAAAATTTAAAAAGCTGATGATCAATAAACGAGCATGTCTGGTTTCTGGTAATAAGGATTTGTGTGTGTGTTTAATAACTACGAACCCTGCAATTCGTAATAAATTCCTAGTATGACATTTACCTCCAAGATCTTCCTCCAACCCTCTTCATCAAAGACTGGCTGTCTGAAGTGCAGCTGATAGAAGATTTTTGCCTCTTGAATCTTATCTTCTGTGACGACAGGCCCTGTTTTTTGGGTGGTGGTGGGGGGGGGGTATGTTTGTTTGCATGGTATCAGGACAAGCCAACAAGGCACAAGTGACACCAAGACAGTCACGGCATTTGGCATGAGAGTAGCAGACCGGCCTCCTATTGTATCTTACAAAAATCGACATGCACACACTGAGCCCTCTTATACCACAGACGGGCTGGACTAAGCAAGAACATAAACCAGAACCAGACCCCAGGGGGGATGTGGGGGCTATCAAAGTGGGCGGAGTCAATGGCGCTGAATCAGTGGATCATTACAGGGCTTATTGGGTACATCATCCATCCATCCATTTTCCAAACCGCTTATCCTACTGGGTTGCGGGGGGCCTGGAGCCTATCCCGGAAGCAATGGGCACAAGGCAGGGAACAACCCTGGATGGGGGGCCAACCTATCGCAGGGCACACTCACACTCACACACCATTCACTCACACATGCACACCTACGGGCAATTTAGCAGCTCCAATTAGCCTCAGCATGTTTTT
>JAODJX010000129.1:14525226-14537957 GCA_026776945.1 Isichthys henryi | reverse complement strand
CTTGCCCTATGGCTAAGCCTCGCTCTATGGCTAAGCCGCGCTCTGCAGTTAAGCCTTGCTCTGCAGTTAAGCCTCGCCCTGCAGCTAAACCTCACTTTGAAGTTAAGCCTCACTCTGCAACTAAGTCTTGCTCTATGACTAAGCCTCACTCTACGGCTAAGCCTAGCCCTACGGCTAAGCCTCGCTCTGCAGCTACGCCTCGCTCTGCAGCTAAGCCTCACACAATGGTTAAGCCTCGTTCTGCAGCTACGTCTTGCTTTGCAGTTAAGCCTCACACTATGGCTAAGCCTCACTCTGCAGCTACACCTCGCTCTGCAGCTAAGCCTCGCTCTGCAGCTAAGCCTCACTCTGCAGTTAAGCCTCACTCTATGGCTAAACCTCACTCTACAACTAAGCCTCACTCTGCAGTTAAGCCGCACTCTGCAGCTAAGCCTCGCTCTGCGGCTAAGCCTCGATCTACGGCTCAGCCTCGCTCTACGGCTAAGCCTCGCTCTGCAGTTAAGCCTCGCTCTGCAGCTAAGCCTCGCCCTGCAGCTAAGCCTCGCTCTACGATTAATCCTTTCCATACGGCTAAGACTCTACAGCTAAGTCTTGCTCTGTGGCTAAGCCTCACTGTATTGCTGAGCCTCACTGTATGATTAGTCTCTCTCTGCAGCTAAATCTTGCTGTATGGCTAAGTCTCGCTGTTCGACTTAGCCTCACTCTATGGCTAAGCCTCGCTGTTCGACTTAGCCTCACTCTATGGCTAAGCCTCACTGTTCGACTTAGCCTCACTCTATGGCTAAGCCTCGTGCTATGACTAAACTGTCGTCACAGTGCTATGACAAAAGAAAAACTCCCTTTAAATCTTTTTCCAGAAAAACAATCAAGGCCTAAAAAGCCACATCAAGTTAACGAAAATAATTGAAAGGGCACATGGTGGCAGGATGGAATGTATAATTACTGATTTTAATGCTAGATATTGTAGAGCAGCCTTTGTGGGCTCAGCTGCTTAATAATTTGCACAGTGTGGATGTCAAAATGAAATACTGGGTTTGGGGAAAAGGCGCTATTGAAATAAATGTGAAAATGAGCATCAGCCTCCTCCCTCCTGTGGCAATTAGCATGCTGGTTCTGTGGCACTTAGCATGCTGGTTCTGTGGCACTGGCACGCAGCCTCATTCACATCTTGATTCATGACTTCCTTGCTCGCGTCTCACTTTCTGCCACTTTCCTGACATTTAGATCCCTCGTGTTTTGTCGTGAGACACATAAAGACCGGAGTGCCGGCACCAATCTTTCCCCCATGCTCTCTGACAAAAAAAACATTCCCAAACCTGGATTAGTGATGATTCCGGGCTTTCTCTGGATCTCCTTTAAGCTACACCCAGAATTGATTGTGGGAACTTGAGGATGAATTCCTGCATCTCCTCAGTGTACCTACTGGCTGTGACTGGGGAATGTCATCACTTTGAATTTGCGTGAGCCTGCGAACCATAACAAGGCCACAGGACCCGCTACACAGATACTATCGACTGGCTCGGATTAGCATGCGATAGCAGCGGAGAGGTGTTACCTGTGTATCTTCTCCTTTCCAGATTAGCAAGCAACAGCTACAGACTGTCAAGGAGCACTTCCAGGCCTTCCTCAATGGAGAGACGCAGATCGTAGCAGACGAGGCCTTCATCAATGCCGTCCAGAGCTACTATGAGGTAACCACTATCTCTGAAACAGCAGGCAACGGCTCGCCCGTTGAAAGCATGGTGACCCCCAGCCGTACCAAAGAGCCCGGGTGTTCTGTAAGCAGTTACTGAACTGTGCAGATGAATAGGATCCATGATCCCTACATGATAAAGTAAAGTCTGTTATTGTCTATGGATGTTTCAATTAATGAGGGGCATTTGCAGTTACTGAATTAAATGATGAATCATCACCTTTTGAATTACTTTGCTTGTGAATGTGTTTTAGCAAACAAAAGAGTAGAATCTTATAAGGTGCCATTTAAAAAATTCTTTGTACACAGGAATGAATGGAGATCCATTGAGTAAGAAAGCTGTAGAGTCTCTGCTTAAGTTTTAGCTTACAGCCTTAATGAATTTCTGCCCTCACAGCTTAATAGATGGAAAATTGGCCAGAAATACAAAGAAAGAGCTCATTAAATTAAAAAAGAACTCCATGCTGAACTACAAACGCTGTTCAGTTTGCAGATTGTGGTCGTTTTTTTCTCTCAGTTGATTGATGTCATTTTTTTAACATGAGATGACATACAAAATGAGCCCCTGTACTGAGAGGCATCGCTGTGACTGTTGCTAGCGGTTACTTTTGTTGCGTCATCAATGAATGGCAAGTGTCCAACAGCTGCTAATAGCCATGAGCATATGCTTGCTATAGCATTCACATAAGACGTCGTTAAGAGGTTCTGTCATGTACTAAAGCCATTTTCATATTTCGCCTTTGCTTATTGGAACGTAATGGTGATGTTCTAGTGTGATCTCCAGAATATAGGAAGCAAATCCGACAGAGACATTGCTAGTTTGCCTAAACATCACGCCAAGTGGGTATCTTAGCCAAGCCTTGGATTGTGCCAGTTGAGAAGGTCTTGTTGGCTACAGTTATCTTTAATAAAAATGAAGAGGAGTGGAACGGAGAGGGGCCAGGATGCACAGTCAATCAACATGCCATTTTAAAGACCTAAATTAGCCATTTCAATTATGCATTATTGAAAACAGCCTAAGGTGGCTTTTCAGTTTCATTAAGCTCAAAGCTCTTTGGCTCTTTCTGCTGGATGTGGCCCAGCTTGTTACTCATTCTTATTTCCTTAGAGAAGCTAACTGGGGAGAAGCACAGGTGTGAGGTCTGATGTCTCGGAGATCCGTATCACGGGCTCTACTTCAGTGAGGCTCATTCAGCAGCAAAATTCGCTGAATGCGCACAATCATTAATTTTCTCAGTTTCTGTTGTGGCAGAAGCTGGACGGCTTAGTGGCTCGTCTGCCTCTCCCTGGTAGATATGAAAAGTAAACCCTCTCTAAACTGGGAGACACTGACTGCCAAGGTGGCAATGCAGCAGAGACACTGGGCCTGTTGTCCTACAAAAGAAAAATAGTAAAAAGTTTCCAAGAAAATGTACATAAGATCTGCTGACCTTTTGGCAGAACAGGACCAAAAGCATAAAACGACATTAGTCCAAGTGCATAGACTAGCACAGCATGAAAGACGAGGCAGTCTGTATCCAGCCATGTTTGTGGAATTCCTCCGATGGGAATTTTTCAGCTCCAGATATTGATGGATTGAAATAAAATATGTAAGAATGTAGAGTATTGAGTATTCGGTACTCAGTACTGCTGCATGCTAAATGAAGGGTTTCTAGAATTTCTAGTTCGCCCCTGTGCTCCCTAGCTGTCTGTTGATACCAGCAAAGGAAACTTTTGCGAATCTTTTAGCTGACAGGGGAATAGGGCTTTCATGGTGTGTCTGTGCCGCATAGTCAGAGCGCTGGATGCGGCGTCCGCCTTGTTATTATGAGAAATGAATTTGAAGATGAAAGAAGCAGAGGGAGCCTTTGTTGTCCGTAGTGAGGCTTTGTTATACTTTAATGGTGGCTCACCTCAATCAGCTGCGGGGAAATTATGCATCTATTTTTACCTTTCTCAGATCAGGTACGCTTGTAGACAATGTTAGCCTTGAAAAAGAGCATTTGTATTCAGGGTTGTTCATCACGAGGGGATACACTGTGCGATTTGTCTTGTGTACCCTGATTAAATTGGACTCACTTCCATCCAGGTTAGCCAGACCCTGAATTCTGCTGAGGGCTGTATGATTTCACTCATTCTGCCACATCCCTATTTTTAAGAGCTTAGATTTGAAGCAGATTGAATTTAAGGAGAGATTATAAGAGCATTTTCATGACTGTGCTGCCTCTTTAAAGCAGGATCAAGGACGCAGTCAGTCTGAGCTCAACCATGAAGAGTACAGATGTTGAGTGACACTTTTTTTATTTTTTTCGTGGTTTCATTGAAGAGGAACACAAGCATGAAATAAAGAGTGACTAATTTTTGCGGTGCCTCTGATCACAGGTCTTCCTGAAGAGCGACCGCGTGTCCCGGATGGTGCAAAGCGGGGGCTTCTCAGCCAACGACTCGCGTGATGTCTTCAAGAAGCACATTGAGAAGCGTGTGCGTAGCCTTCCGGAGATTGACGGCCTTAGTAAGGAGACAGTGCTCAGTTCCTGGATGGCCAAGTTCGACACCATCTACAGGGGAGAGGAGGACCCACGCAAGCAGCAGCAGCGCATGACGGCCAGCGCTGCCTCCGAGCTCATCCTCAGCAAGGACCAGCTCTACGAGATGTTCCAGCAGATCCTAGGCATCAAGAAGTTTGAGCACCAGCTGCTCTATAATGCCTGCCAGGTACCACAATTTCCGCAGCACTCCTAGCACATTGGGGGCCTGTCTCCATGCATGGTGCAGAGGGACCTGAATCCACCCCTGCTCTATAGGGGACTGTCCATCGATGGTGCAGAGGGACCTGAGTACACCTCTGGTCTATAGGGGACTGTCTCCATCCATGGTACAGAGGGACCTGAGTCCATCTGTGGTCTTTTGGGGGACAGTGTCCATCCATGGTACAGAGGGACCTCAGTTCATTTGTAGTCTATAGGGGACTGTGTCCATCCATTGTGCAGAGGGACGTGAATCCATCTCTGGTCTATAGGGGACTGTGTCCATCCATGGTGCAGAGGGACCTGAGTACACCTCTGGTCTATAGGGGACTGTCTCCATCCATGGTACAGAGGGACCTCAGTCCATCTGTGGTCTTTTGGGGGACAGTGTCCATCCATGGTACAGAGGGACCTCAGTCCATCTGTAGTCTATAGGGGACTGTGTCCATCCATTGTGCAGAGGGACGTGAATACATCTCTCGTCTATAGGGGACTGTGGCCATCCATGGTGCAGAGGGACCAGAGGCCTTCTGTGGTCTATAGGGGACAGTGTCCATCCATGGTGCAGAGGGACCTGAGTCTGTTTCTGGTCTATAGGGGACAGTGTCCATCCATGGTGCAGAGGGACCTGAGTCTGTTTCTGGTCTATAGGGGACAGTGTCTATCCATGGCACAGAGGGACTTGAGACTGTTTCTGGTATATAGGGGACAGCGTCCATCCATGGTGCAGAGGGACCTGAGTCCATTTCTGGTCTTTAGGGGACTGTGTCCATCCATGGTACAGAGGGACCTGAGTCTGTTTCTGGTCTATAGGGGACAGCGTCCATCCATGGTGCAGAGGGACCTGAGTCCATTTATGCTCTATAGGAGACAGTGTCCATCCATGGTGTAGAAGGACCTGAATCTGTTTCTGGTTTATAGGGGGCAGTGTCCATCCAGGGTGGAGCTGGATCTAAGTCCATCTATTGTCTATTGGGGACTTTGTCCATCCATGGTGCAGAGAGACCATAGGTCCATATTTAGTCTATATTGCACTGTGTCCATGAATGGTGCAGAGGATTTTGTGTGTCTGATCCATGGGCTAAATTGAGGAGGGTATCCAGGGATCTGCCAGTGTGAATTTATTAGGCTAATCAGATTGGGAAATATTTAGCTTGAACAGCAAGGTTCATACTAAATAAATTTTCCAAGGCAGTTTAAGTCAGTGGCATTTCTTAGCAAACATGGGTTGGTTGATGAAAAATTGGTCCAAAATGAGAAGTAGCCAAAAATATACATTTGCAAACGTGTTTCTTGCTATTTTTTGTCAATATAATTCTCTGGAGAATGACAGCGCTGTGATTACATTCTCAAGGCTCCCGTATCTGTTGTTATCCTGTCAGGCTTCATTCTAAGTTTCCCAATTCTGAGTTGAGCTGTGACATGAGTGTGACATGGCTGGTGGAAGCGATTACAGGAGCCATGGGCTCCCCTCTTTGTGTGTGGATGACACCTGCCTCTGACTGAGTGACTCCTGGAACACTCCGGAAGGTTGTGACCTATATGGCAGCCTCCTAAACTCAGGTTAATGAATATAGTTTGCAACATTTTTTGACATGCTGGAAGCACTATATCTGACAGGCTGATAGGGTTATGCTTTGCCCTGCTAGCAAACTGGGGAAGGGGGCGGGCAGGGGGGAGGGGGGATCATCATACTCTTTGGGGTCTTGTGTCTCATTAAAATGGTACAGAATGAGTCGCAGCTCAGAGACTTTATGCTCTTTCATCATCTAATACGTCCACAAACTCGGTTCACCTCCCATGTAAAAATTTAATGCCCCTGCTATGAGTAATGAATAAATTGTTTGATTGGCTTAGTTTTGGTGAAGTTATTAAAGCATTTGTCTTAGCCATTCTAAGCACAATTCAACTGGTGCATATAAAACACCTACTAGAAATTGAGAGGTAAGCGCCTTACAGCCCGATGCATGCTGGTGTCGAAACCAGTCAGCTATTTGCGCCGTGCTGGGCCAGTGAGAGGTGTTTCTGTCATGCCGGGTCTGCACACAGTATCTCCAAGCTCTGCCTATTCAATTCCACAATGTCGTTCTGGCTGCTGGAAGAGGGGGAACTCCTGTTTGAAGCCACCATTACTTCAAAACCATATATGTAGCTGTGGTTGTGAAGTTTATCTCAATAATACCAATGAATGCAGGATTTTAATGCGTTATTATGATATTATGCCAGGTATCCTAATGGCAATCTTCCTGAATTTAGTATTTTTAATAACATATAACTCATATTAGCACAGCCAGAGTGGAGTCACTCACAAAGCGATTACTGGGGTGGCTCTGAGTCACATCAGAGTCCCAGCTGGGGTAAGATCACCCATTAGCCTGAATCATTCTGACTATGGGGAGAGTCCACACTCCTATGGCTGTAATTCTGCCTTGAAAACAGAATAACGTACCTTGTCACACCGATTACTTCAGGCAGAGGGCAGACACTACTTTAAAAAGTCATGCTGCAAAAAAATCCTGACTCCCTGCGACTGCGTTGTGAGTTATTTTTACGATGAGTGCGCCATGCAAGACATGCTGGGATTTGGCAGAGGAGGGCCAATGTTGTGCTGTCGAGACCGCCCCTCTTAAGACCCCAGCCCAGCCCCCCCCTTCTTCTTACATGCTGCCTGGCTCCGCCCCTTGATGAGTACCGCTGAGTCATCCACATTTCACATTTTCTCAAAACAAATTACAGAGCCTTTGCCAGAGCTGCAGAAAAGGACGTTTTCCTTCCAGACAGAAGGTGACGTGGCTTCCGTCGCCCCATACTATTGTCGGCGAGTCCCTCACAGGCTATAGCAGCTCAGGAGACCTAACTCTCGAGCCTCCAGTCTGTGGTTTCTATCATGAGAAAAGGTATTAATTAGGTTATTGTCATTCACAGGCAACAGACCGATGGAGAAATCACAGGTGTGACGGTGTGACCCACTGGTGTCCCATGGGGATTGGTGGTATTGGGAAACATCTCTCTCCACACAGGAAAAGTCTGTGTGTGAAACCTGTAAACAACTGGAGGGGGTTCAGGCAGACAACCCCCCCCCGGATCTCTGGGAGCAGTGACATGCTAATCCTTCCCTGCTGCGACCCCCCCTCCCCCCAACTCTGAGGCTGACCTTTGAGCGTTTGAACACAGAGGCCGAAGGCTGGGAGATAAATCAGGCGGAGCGGGCCTGGCTTGACGTGCGTGCTAACGGCGATCATACCATCCCCTCACGCCCAGCCCTGTCCACCTTTGTTATTATAGGGTTCATTCTTCAATTTAGTTTTTATTTTTACGTTATTTTCATTTTTCATTTGAAATCCAGTTCAGTTGTAATTTGTTTTCAGTGTGGTTTTATTAGTTTCTATTAGTTTTTACTTTAAAGATATTTCTTTTTAGTTTCTATATATTTTAGTTTCAGTTTAAGGTTCAGTCGTTTTATTTCTATGGACAAACTAAAAATTTTAGAGCTTTTTCTATATCTGATTTTTAGAGAATCCTAAATTAATACACAGTGCACATTGTGTACTATTGTCTTCCAAATGGGCAAGCCACATTCCCGGTATTATCAATGGTAATGAAACATAAGCAAACCATTTATTTCGTTAAATGCTATTAAAAACAGTAATGGAAAGGATCTGATGTTTGTTTCCATTTAATTTCAGCACAATTTATAGTCTTAGTTTAGATGTAGTTTTTTATTTTAGTTTAGTATCTTATTTTTTTTAAATTTACAAAAATGTTGTAGAATAGTTTAAGTATTCACTAATGGTAATAACTTTTTCGGAATTAGCCTGAAGTCCGTGCCCGTCCATGAACCCCGTCCATGAACCCCTACCATGAATCCCGTCCATGAACCGCTTGATCTAATATCGCCGACGTATGGGATAAAACAAGCTACGGCTGTTTCCCGTGGATCCGGTCCCTGGTGTAGGAGGCCCGGCGTAGGCGGTTCTGAGTAGGCTGCTGTTCCTCCGACCGCCTGGTGCTCGGCTAATGAAAGCGCAATCAATGGTCACGGGTGAAATCGACTCGCAGCAGCAAACACTGCGAACCGTGACTGTGTCATTGCCTGCCCTGGAGGTGTAACTCCGGCAAAGAAAGGCTATGGGGGCTATGGAGGGAATGGTAACTAGCGGGAATGGTAACTAGGGCCGTACACACACGCTCCACATTTTTGCATTTCACCTAGTAATTTCACACACTCAGCAAGGTAAAACAGGTATATTATTGCCAGTTAAATCTGTTTAAAAAGCTATCTCTGTGCTTATAATGATATACAATAATCACAGCATTTTCAGCAGATGGTAAATTGGAAAAAACACACAGTATTGTTCTGTGCTTTCTTTTTAAATTTCGACTGAACCTCTGGACCAGGCCGTAAGACGCAACATTAAGCTACGATTTTACAAGGATCCACACCCTTGGCTCTTTGCGTGGGTTTGATTCCCGCCCTCAGGATCTTGTGTGGGTTTGATTCTCATCCTCGACCCCTTAATAGTGCTGGGATGAGAATCCCTCCTTTCCTTCAGAAGGTCAGGTCATGCTTAAAAATTAGTGATTGTGAGTTTAGCAGTATGATAAAACGATTCCATCTTATTCCCTAATGAGACCTATATGAGTGAGGAGCTTGCAGTAAGAGCACTGGAATGGCCCCCTGCAGTATTTTGTTGGGGTTAAGGACCTCAGTCACAGGCCCAACAATGAAATGATTACTTAGCTGGGAGTGGAACCTAAACCAGCAACCTTCCCACTGCAGGGTCTTAACCCGCAGAGCCAGACACTAGGCCTGAGGAGACCATTAGAAAACAAGGCAGTGTTCAGTTTGTGTCAGGCAGGGGCAATCGATGCCAGATCACAGAGATCCCCAGGGCGATGTGTGGCTCAGCAGGTTAGCGGGTTATGCCAGTTCTCAGAAGGTTGCCAGTTTGTATTTTGTACTTGGCAGAATAGCCTCATTTCCATTGGGCCTGGAACAATGTCCATGTCCCCCCCTCAGAAATGCCACAGGGGTGCTTGATGTGTGGCTGGTCCTGTGCTCGGCTTCCCTGCCCCCTGTGTTATGCGTGTGTCTATGTCTTAAAAAGGAGAGCAAGATAGGCATATGTGAAAAAAACACATTCCAGTTTACCGGTACTTGCCCATCATCACTCGTCATCATCACATCGGCCTCTGTACCCGACCAAGCTTGCAAATGATACCGTTAATAATAATTCCCCATTTTTATTGTCCAAAGCTGTTTGTCTTAATAAAGGCTAGATTGTTGAAGCTGAGGGGGGGTGCTTCAGGATGACGCTCACTGGCACGGAACGCAAGTGGCCGATGGGACTGTTGGAGGTTTTGTCTCTTAGAGAGAAATGATGTGCCCCCCTTTAGTGACGTAGGGTTACATGCCTTGGTCCGACATGCCAGCTCCAGTGATGATGGGAGATGCCTCACAGGGCCAATACATTGCTCAGCATCGATAAGGATGCAAACCCGTAATTCGAATTGGTTGTACGTATCAAATTTTGTCCGTTTCAGTCATTGTTCTGTAGATTAGTGGCTTCCATTTTCGAAATCTTTTTTATAGCCAAAGAAACTTATTCTCCATTAGTAAGAATACCCAAATCTAGCAGTTTTAGACTACAAATCATTCCTGGGATTTCAGCCGCTAGTAAACCTGACCTAGATTCAGGCTGCCAGTGGATAAAGCTGCCTGCAGTTTATAGAAGCTGCTCCGCTTCAACCAGCAGGGGTCAGGTGTAGCATCCAGGTATACGTGGTAGGTAGCCGTCGCCAGTGAGCGCGGCGTGGGCTGCCAGGCCGAGATGACCTTTAGCAGGGAGCCTTACTGCAGGCACGCGTGGATTTTATGAGGGGCCTGTGGCAGGGCTGCAATCCACTGGTAGGCAGGGCTGCCCGGTCCAGTGCCCTTAGATTCAGCCAGACTCCTTGCATGCTTTATGGCCTGTAAGGCGAGTGTACCACACTGTAGTCTCACCCAGTCCACTCTGGTGCTCTGCCTGTAACAGCTTTAGCTTCGGGTTGAAGGATAAGTGTTTACTGAAGATTTATCCCTCAACTGGAGACGCAGACCAGAGTCACAGAGGATTGCAATGGTAGTGATAGTAGGAGGCTGGTGTGTTAAACCAAGTGCTTGAGGGGCACTGAATGCTGGCTGACCTGCTCTCTGACCCCCCGATTTCCCCTCACATATGTCACTTTGGACAGAAGCGTCTGCCAAATACATCCAGGGGTAGATAAAGGGGCAAGGTTACTGGCCCCAGCTGGAAGCTTATTGGCTCCTGGAGTGCCCCTCCCCTGTCACTCACTGATTCAAAACATTTAATTGGATAAGGCTGGCCCATCTATATAATTAAAAAAAATTCTTGTATAGGTTTATAAGAGTATTTGTGTGTAGGGGCATGTCTGCCTTTGTGCTGATCTGACGTAACAGGCTGGGCTAAGTAAAGGCCACTTACAGGCCCTTTCAGGCTCAAAGTGAGACATGCAGTAAACACATATTCACTGAATGCTGCCTCTGATGTTTGTGAGAGCAAAAATATAGTTACGTACTATAAATATGATGGAACATTCTGGAGGAGTACTGGAAGAATTTATGCCTAAAATTAACTTTACAGCATACTATACAAGTAAGTAACATCATCTATAAAAGCTGATCATTTTAAAGAACACAGAGAATATCTATCCATCCATCTATCCAGACAGTCATCCGTCTGTCTCTCTTCTAAACTCTTATGCTTGAAAGGGTCACCAGGAGTCCCAGTGGCGTCCAGGACTGCCTGACCAAACAAACAACAAACAATGTTAAGGTTAGGGTTAATACGGGCCCACATACCTGAGCAGTTAGAAAATAGTGGATGGATGGATGGCTTTATAGGGAACTACTCTAGAAGAGAAGGGAAGTAACACACTTCCTACCCTGGCCTTACATGGGCTTTGGAACTGGATCTCGGCTCAGATGCAAGCATGCTTACCTCAGCCCTGACGTATATGAGGGACACCTACTCCACCAGGTTAACAATTTCCAGTGGATTTTCTTCTGCGCTCAAATGCTTAGGGCTCTGGGTGCTTTATGATAATGCCTCTTGGCCCGTTATTTGGCTGGTGAGAGAGTGCATGAGTTATTAAAGAAATGCCCAGCGGGCTAGCAAATGCTCTCACTCAGATTGGGCAGTGGGGCAACAATTTCAGATCAATCTCTTCTTCTGCAGCAGGCTGTCTGACATAAAAATTGTTATGGCTAAAATATAGCTAAGGAATTGAATTTGCTAAGAGAACTTTGTTATGGTCCCTCCTTATTTCTTTAGCAGACAGAGTTGTTTCTGGGCAGGGAGCCAGAGCCAAGCAACTTCAATGGAATCCATTACCTTCAGCTGAATTCGTTCCGGATCAACAACAGAACCAAACCCTGGCCTTTCTCTGTCTGCACAAGCTCTCTCTCTTCCTCTGTGCTGCCCTTCAGCCTGTGGTGATGCTGGTGTGGCTTGACTGAAGCTCCCATTGCCATGGGGATTATCAGTGGGCGCGTGGGCTGCTGAGGGGGGGGGGCAGTTGTTCAGTCCAAACACTAAAGCCTCTGTGGGCTGAATTGACGCGGGAGGGAACTTCGGCTCTTGCCCGCACCTGTTCCCTCTTTCCCAAAGTGAGCCTTGATAAATTTGCTTGATTATTACACATTAATGTCTGAATGCCTGTGAGTCTGAGGCGAGCTTTGGAAGAATTATTTCTTTGTCTTCCTTGTAATGTACCCTTCGAGAAAGATTGAATTGTTCAGGCCAGGAGGGATAGCAGTTTTTAGATGAAGGCAGATGTTACGTGCTATTCTGACCTCTTTTTACCCTGGGGCAGTGTTTCCCAATCCTGTCCTCAGGGACCTGCAAGCAGTCGACATATTTGCTCCCTCCCAGCTCCCTAAAAATGTGAACTGTCTGGCAGGGAACTAGGATAATGCCACCGATGCCCACCCCAGGATGCCCACCCCTGTTTTTCTAGGTGTTTTCTAGCTGTTGCTTGTTACCTCTTGTTAGTCTTTGTATTCAAGTCCCTGTTACAAGTCCCTCGTACTGTACAGTGTTTGTGGACATTTGGTGTTTAACCAAATAAACTAGCTTTCATTGATTTACTTTTCAACTCCAGGTATTTAGTTAGCTACAGTAATTATTTATACCTTATTTAAAAAAAAAAAAATTAATTTGCACTTTCCCAACTGAGTATTCAGATAGATGGTATTCATGGGTCTTTACTGAGCTAGTATCTGAAGAATTCATTGCGGAGTCTTAAAGCAC
>JAODJX010000129.1:14509912-14521872 GCA_026776945.1 Isichthys henryi | reverse complement strand
CCCCTACACTTTGTTTTCTCCATCCCACCCTTATTACTAGTCTTATTATTATTTCTGTTTATATTTTTTTCCCCCCAGGGTGATTAATGTCTGTTATTGTTACGATTGTTGTGTGTGTGTCCCTCTCTCCCGCCCCCCCCCCCCCCCCCCGGGGGTTTTTTTTTGTTTACCGGGGGGGGGGGGGGGGGGGGGTACCAACACGCTCAGCACCTCATGTGCATGGCAGCCACAGTCTATATGTATGTCTATGTGTCACTTTACGGGCTTAAATGATTCAATGACCTCATATATGAACAAGCAGGAAAAAAACGCCGATCAACCAGGCGGATCATCTGGGCCTGTTTACCTCAGATATTTATAGTAATTCAGGGGTTTTCACCTGGTTTTGAACCGGGGACCCCCCAATGAAAATAGAACAGAGCTATAGGCCAACAACCATGAATCTGGGATCACAGTAGGTGCTTTTCCACCAAAGTTCAGGAACTTAGTTCCTGGTTCTGAGGTCCTGGGTCATCTACACCGGGGACTTTTTATTGCTCTTGGCCGCTTTCATGTGTCACTTTCACTCCGTACAACAGGAACCGGGACCTTTATGCTGAACAAGCACGGGAGACACGAAAAGCTCATAGGTTAAACTTCACTTATAATTTCACATTAAAGAATCTACACCACCACACCAAAGCTAAGGAGAATAAATAAGTTGTTATGTTGGTTATCGGAGAGGTCGATTGCAGTCGAACCTGGAAGCCTTTTACTTATGATTCATTTGTATGACCTCTGGTTCGCTAATAATTCATTATTAAATCTGACCAGCAGGTTGATCTTTCATTTTCCACAGAATAACAAACGATGAAGCATTATTCTGCTAATAAGCACTGGCAAGTTTTACTGCAGCACTGGCATTATTCAACAGAAGTATATCAGTTGCTGATCTAATTTCCTGATACAGAAATGTGGTCACGCAAGCAAAAAGGTGTTCATTAATGCCTGAAATTTAATTGAACTACAAGAATAACTCCATCTGCTCGATTTTTGCTTGAAACCTCCTGTCTGTTTTTCCTGCACTTCTGCATAACTTCCAACTTAACCCTGCTACTTGTGTCAGCCAATCAGCAAGTTCATTACTATAAGCCCCACCCAGTAGTTCATGGTCGAAGGAAAAGTATCGATTGAAGGGACTAAAAAAAAAGTTCCTGAACTACCTCTGAGAAACCACAATCGGTCCGAGTTCCTGTGGTGGGAATGCGACAGAAGTTTGTGGTTCCGGAAAAGCGGACCCATCTACAATCATCCTGGACTGTGCAGCCCAGGTTCGAAAGAACATGCTTTCATTCTTCTAGCCGAAAGCTACGTCTGAGGATGATTCCAGTGACAGACTAACTTACCTGGGAGCCCCTAACTATTATCGGCAAGTATTGCTGATTTAATTGATCGTTCCCATTTTCCTGAGGTGGGGGTGCCCTCATGTTTGCTGGGGTCCCAGGTTATAGCCTTGGACAGCGTCAGCATGAACCCCCCTGTAGGATCCCATTGGAGGAAATTAGCTGGTGATTCATCTATATTCCATAAAGATGTGGACTCTAGGGGAGCAGCTGGTGACAGCAAGGTGAACAGCACTGTAGGTCCCTGATCCAGACAGACAACCAGGTAACACATCTGCAGAACCTCCGCACTTTCTGCTGCTCGTCCTGGGGACAGAGCCGGAGGGCAGGACAGGCCAAATTGGGTGTATGTGATGCAAATCGGACCCTGTCTGCCCTCGTCTCCCGCCTGTCAGGAGCCCCACCTACGCTCTGCTCTGTCTGCCATATTCAAAGATATCACCTCCTCTACATACTTACGTAGCATTTTTTCCCTTTTTACGGCAATATTCTAACATATATAGACGGCTTGAAAAAGAAATAGTGCTTAATTAAGCTGGTCTCTACAGGCCATACACTTAATTCCTCTCCAGCGTGGCAGCCTGTTATTTTTTCTCAGTGAGAGCACTTACGTTTGAAAACTCGTCATATCGGCGGCACAGATTGCCTGTTATGCCTCTAACTGCACTGTGCACCACCAAGAAGTCGCAGAAGTCTCCACTCTTTGATAAGAAAAGGTTGAGGCCGTTTCTGCTCCCCGTGAGAAGATGCTGTTCACGCCAGCAGTAAGAGGACTTTATTTCTGTCACACGGGACGGCTTCTGTGCCATGGTCAGCCTCGCTTCTGCAAACATCTCACAGTCAAGGCTATAGGCAGCGTACCTATGAGGCACAGACACTGGGGGGGGGGGCATCTTATTTACATTAACATCAGCTGGTGGTGCCCCGCCTTTGATTCAGTTCCTGTCAGAGCTCCAGAATACACCAACACTGCCCCATTCCGCATTTCAAATCCTCATCACAAGGACTCATCTAATAACCAATCAATTTAGATTTAAAAACCATCTTCTCACAACTTGGAAAAAGCAGGGTATATTATACTCTGTTATTTCTGTGGCTGATGGAATCTGATATCTTTCAACGTGGCATTGTCTGGCTGTGCTTCCTCGGAAGGAAGGTCATGATTGAATCCCTCTCCATCATTTCACGGCTTGCTTTCCATCTCCAAGGCGAATATAACTCAGAAACTGAGGTTTTCATTCCATCTACCTCAGCGCACGCACACTAACAAGTCTTTGTAAACTCCTTACTCCAAATTAGCCTTTGCAGTCAAAGGCCTTTGCACACTGTGACCAGTACGATTTCTTATTATAAAGTGTGGCATTCTTAAAGGCCACGTAAAACAAACCTGAAAGCTGGCAGCCTTTCGCTCTCTCTGTTGCTGGCTGAACCAGGGTTAGTTTCTGTCTGATAGCAATTCAGTTCAAATCAAGGGTGAAATAAACACATTGAATGAAACAAAACACCAAAAAGTTTGATTTTTCATTTTCATTGTATTATTATCATATATGTTGTGTTTGATTGAATTATTTTGACTTGATGCATTTTTTCATTCCCTTGATTTGAGAGATATAAAAGTATCCCTTTGTCCAAGAGGTACGTACTGTAGAAGATTTACCCAGTGTAGTGCAGCTATTCAACCTCCAAACCCAACGATCTAGAAATTTTAATTTCATGCTTATACACGAGGGTTACATTACGATATAAGGTCATCATATAAACACCAAATGTTTCACAGGTAAAGAGCGTCATGACAGACTGAGAAATTCTGTTGGTAATTTGTGATCAGGTGATATTCGACATTCTCAGAAGGGAGAGGCAGGTATGTTTGGAGAGACTGCAGGACAATTACTCAAAGGTCGTCACTAAAAGCTGCAGTAACAATGGCATCTGCTTAGTCAACTAAGTGAGAGAAATAATAATATTCATTCCTTGAGAAATATAGAATGATTGGACGGTGACTGGTTTATCTGTCTGCTTCAACTTCCTTTGTTATTTCCTTTGTATTTCCAGTTGGACAACCCTGATGAGCAGGCTGCCCAGATCAGACGGGAGCTGGATGGCAGGCTGCAGATGGCGGAGCAGATAGCGAGAGTATGTATCTGGGGAATGTGAACATCTCAGGAACTGCTGGGTTGTGGAACATCCATGTTTATCCATGTGCAGGGATATAAGTGAAGCATAGAGATCTGAGACTTGGCCAAGTTAGGGGAGACATCATTTTCCTATACATTTGATTTGGATATGTCAGTGGTGCAGTCATTTGTACTGATGATAAAATCCCACGTGGTCTGTTATCTGTAGGCAGGAAAGTTTCCTAAGTTTGTCTCCAAAGACATGGAGGGGATGTACATCGAGGAGCTCAAGTCATCGGTGAACCTGCTGATGGCCAACCTAGAGAGCATGCCCGTGTCCAAGGGAGGCGAGTTCAAGCTGCAGAAGCTGAGGAGGGGTCACAACACCTCCATCATGGACATGGGCCAGGAAGACGAGAACCAGCTCTCCAAGTCGGACGTGGTGCTCTCCTTCACTCTGGAGGTGAGGCAGCTCTGTGGCATTGCCCTCTGAGTTTCTGCTATGTAATCAGCTCTCAGCTGTCAGATTGTGTGGGTGGTGTGAAGCTCAGCAAATTTGGCCTCTGTGCTTTCTGGAAGGGTGTGGGTCAGCACAGTAATCATATCACAGAACTGGGCCCCTGAACAAGGCCCTTAACCCCAACTGTTTCAGGGACGCCGGGTGCTGACTGACCCTGCATTCTGACCCCAGGCTTTCCTCACCCATATGTTGTTTTGCTAAATGAGTAAATGCAATCCCAGCAGTGGCTGCAGTGTTTGCGTCATCGAGATTCATTTTCAGAGCAGGAGCAAACCTCCCAGAATTCACAGGTCTTTGTTTCCCCTGCTGTTCCATGCCTGATAACGAGTATTTTTATCCACACAGTACAATGTTACGAGGGGGTGGGGTGGGGGGTGTCTGGAGGTATGTGATGGGTGTGTTATGAATCCGTTATGTCATTCTGTCCACAAGACAAGACAAAAGCCTTTTTTAGCATTTGAAGCCCTCTGGGTATCTATATATCAGTGATCTTTTTGTCATGAAATCCGCAATGCACAAGATTTGTACCTGTCCCTGTGTGTGCTAAGGAAATATCCCATGCTAGAAAAAATGCATGAAAAAATCTGAGATCCTCAAGAATCAGCTGCTGGCATAATGAATGGACCTGTGATAGATTGGCTTTGCACCTGTGATTATGTGCAGATCTGTTGTTCTTGAAAGATCTCTAGAGCAGCCAGGGACTGCTGGCACAAAGGCAATCTGTAAAATAATAAGGTATCTTAGTAATCAGGTAAAAACAGGAGGACTTTATACCTCACAGAACTGACTCATCTGTTTAATTCTTGTCGATCGCTGTCATACTTCAGAGTGTTGACAGAACCAAGCAGCAAGTGTCAGTGCCGGAGCTGAATAGCCAGTGGCTGATGACAGATTGTGGGGGCTGTTTTCAGGTTGTTATCATGGAGGTGCAGGGCCTGAAGTCGCTGGCCCCCAACCGCATCGTTTACTGTACGATGGAGGTGGAGGGCGGACAGAAACTGCAGACTGACCAGGCAGAGGCGTCGAAACCCACGTAAGTGTGTGGCCTTTGCTCTGGGCCCAGCTATGGTCTCGCTGGTTACGCTGCATCATAGTGCCCCCCCCCCCCCCGCCGTGTTTAATGTTTCGGATCCTACCTCAGACACCTGCCATTCTCTGCTGGTTCCGTCTCACTAGCTCACAGTGTCACGCTGTCACACGACAACTTCGGAGGGACATTACGTATCATCACGTGCTACCTCTCAATTATGCGGTGCTGCATGAGAGCTGACATGCTGACACAGAAGGCGCTGCCTCCTCCCCCCATGTGGGAAGGGGGGCTATAAGATGCCTGGGACAGAGAGCACCCTCTCTACAGGGGCAGTGGGTGCCTCCCCCCCCCCCATCCCTGCACTGATCGTGTTCTCTAGATTTAATTAAAGCTCACATGAGATGTCTGCCGTGGGACTCTTGGACTGCCTGTGTTCTTTTGAGAGATCAGTCTGTGCCATTTCTGCTTTTCTTTCAAATGATCTTATCTTTGCAAAGGGAGGCCTCTTTACCTTCACATGCACCCACATACACACATACTCACACACGCACATGCACACATACAACATATACAGATAGATAGATGTATATTATACAGTATGTATATATAGTACATATGCATAAATACACATAAAGCTATCACAGAAAGCTATCATACATAAATACATTAGTTATATGCATTTCTTTATACATACATTTTTGCCAGCTAAAAGATCCTGGAAATGTTCTGTTTTGTCCTCCGATATTAAGTCTTAAGGAGATGGCGTATTCAGCATGTCTAATTCCGATAACGGCTTGCTCGATCCTTTAAGTCACGCCCTCCCTACCATGTGACAAACAGATGGAAGTTTAATGGGCTCAGAGTTACTGCCGTGCGACAGAAGCTGGACAGAGAGGGCCTTTCCTGTGGCATTAAAGTGGATGTCTACTCCCCTGTCATTGGCCCTGTATGAATCTCTGTAAAAATCCTGGAGCCTCATTTGTTACAACTTTCATTTCTTTGCAGTAATTCATATTAAAAACAACTTGACACCTAACAAACTTGAACTGCAACATTACTCTTAAGAGGGCAACCTCTGTTTGGATGAATAACAACATTTTCCTCACTAATGAAAATGTGACTGACCTGGAATCGCCTGCATTGACATATATGTGGATTCCTCTGCTGCCATCTAGAGGTGTACAATATTACAGCTAACGTTTGCATCCTTATGCATGTCAATGCCTGAAAATGTATGCGGAGAGGGTGACATTTACACTGACCTCTCTCCTAAAGTACAAACAATACATGTTGTAGCATTTAAACCAACAATAATCTGAACAGTCAAAGTGTTATGATACATTGACAGCTGGTTGGTAGTAAGGTCAATGATCATAAACAACTCAAGCACGTATGTGTACCTGTGCATTCAATTGGTCATACAAGGACCACATGAGGTCAATTAAATCCGAAAAAATCTGATCAGTCTGAACAGGATTCCTGCAATAAAGAAGACCCCTTTCAATGTTCCTCAACCTGAAGCCGTTCCTCTCGGTCTTTGACCGGAGTATGGAGGTGGGAATGCAGAGCGAGAGCACACCGGCCTTCATCCTGCTTGCCATAATTACTCCTCACACCTCATGATGTCACCAATGGCATCGCCAGAATTCTTCCGGGGGTTTACGTTTGATGGGTGTGAATATCGCTTAGAGTTGACGGCCGCTTAGACATAACTGAGAGTGAGCGATTCCCTCAGAAATGGCGAGCACTCTGGTCACCATGGCTACCCACAGGTCATGTGATCATGGGTCGGAGAGAGGGCGCAGGCGCCGAACGTGGCGAGCTCAGGTGCGAGGAGATTGGGGCACTCCCCTGCACTGGGTACTGCATAGGCTGTATATTTTCCACGTCCAGGTTTACCCAGAAAGATACCATCTCCTCGCTGGTCACACCTGCCCAGCTCTTGCTGTGGCAGCCTTCTTCCAAGTGCCATTTCACCCCAGCATAAATCGCGTGATCATGAGCAGGCAGGCTGTGTACTTAAGAGGAACCTCCATGATGAAATCTGTGGGCTTCCTTTTACCCTTCTGCCTTACGTTTTTTGCAAAGCCTAGACTCTTCTGCATCGTGCTCACAGTGTTCTGCTAGAGATAATGATGCAGTAAATGCCCAAGTGACGTACTTTCCCGCTAAAATAGCTGGAGTTATTTAACTGAACCTGCTTAGTCTGTGCTGCTGTCTGTAAGATTTCATTGGCAGGTATTTGGGACAGGAATGTTCATACTAGAGAAGCACCAATACCGATACTGGTAACGGTATCGGGTCTGATACTGTGCTCATGTCCTTGTACTCATGACGATATCCGTAACCGATATCACATAATGACATATCAGCGATATCATTAACGAGAAAAATAAAAGGTACAAAATAATTGTTATGTGGAAAAACTGGGGGAGGGGAGACCAAACAACAGGACTTGGGGGAGGGGAGGCCTCTAAAACAACAGGACTTGGGGGAGGGAAGACCTCTAAAACAACAGGACTTGGGGGAGGAGAGACCTCTAAAACTAAAAGACTTGGGGGAGGGGAGACCTCTAAAACAACAGGACTTGGGGGAGGAGAGACCTCTAAAATAACAGGACTTGGTGGAGGGGAAACCTCTAAAACTACAGGACTTGGGGGAGGAGAGACCTCTAAAACTACAAGACTTCGGTGAGGGGAGACCTCTAAAACTACAGGACTTGAGGGAGGGGAGACTTCTAACACTACAGGACTTGGGGGAGGAGAGACCTCTAAAACAACAGGACTTGGGGGAGGAGAGACCTCTAAAACTACAGGACTTCGGGGAGGGGAGACCTCTAAAACTACAGGACTTCGGGGAGGAGAGACCTCTAAAACTACAGGACTTGAGATACATGGGCTGTTTTTCTTAAATTGTATTCATCACAGCCTCCTGGGAAATGGTCTTACTGTTCCTAGCAGGCATTCAAAATGTGACATTTCAAGCATGTTATTAACCACAATATGCTGCAGTTGAATCACAGATGCTTCAGGTTTAATGCTATGGCAGGGCATAGACTCAGGCAGGGAGTGACATTTTCCTGATCAGGCCTCAGATGAATTCCCTGAAGGCCGCTGTTGCAAACCCCTCATCAGCCAACAGGCAGTTTAACCTTGATAACCTTCTTCTAAACAAACAAAGACTGAAAGACATTTGGAGGATCTTGCACGGTGAAGGCCATCTGTTATTGAAGAGGTTTCGTAACTCGTAGAACGATGGTGCTGTTCCTCTATATAGTAAAATGCTTATCGCTCTAAATAACCAAATTCTATTTTTCATTGATGAAAACGTGCCTGAATCTCGCCAAGGTTTTATCTCACAGGTCTGGTCCTATTGTGGTTGTGGACTGTATCTGACATGACTGGGAGGTCAGTATGTATTGCTTCCCACTGAAAGCCAGCACGCTCAGCGCATGGTGTGAGGTCACCACCGACGTCGGGGTGACGGCGAGTCCCAGGCAACCTACAGCCATCATGTCCTTCTGTAAGAAGCTACCTCAACCAGTGAAACTGCATGATGGCTTGCTCTGGATGCAGCTGTCTTTTGAGTCAAGATTCAAATATTATAGTAGATGTATAATAAGCACAAGGTGGCTGTTCTGTGTTTAAGTGATTTAGACAGGAAGCACGTGTTAAACTCAGTCATTAATTATTATCATTGTTCATAACACTATTAATAATAATAATAATAAGAAGAAGAAGACTAATTTGGCAGATGTAATGAAGATTTCTCCTCTATCGAAGTGTCTTTTCTTCCCATGTGACGCTGCAGTATCCAACAGTGCGGCTAAATTTATTGACGCAGACATCCATCTCCGTCTGGGTCTGCATGCGTCTCGCACGAATACAGACTGCCCCTGTGACCATGAGCATGGCTGTGCGCCGCCTGTTGCCATGGCAGCCCGTCACGGCGCGCTCTAGCCGGCTGCTCATTAAGGCCCCCCCCCCCCCGTTAAATACTCTCGGCCTGTGACATGGGAAACACCTACTGCAGCTCCGCTGCTATGTTCGTTTTTTTTCCTCCTGGTTCTTGCAAGGTCACTTAGAGGGAAAGACTGGCTGCTTATTCCTGTGCCAATTAAAAGCCCCCCCCCCCAACTCTTACGTCATGTTTGCTTAATTTTAGTGTCACATGATGCAGTAGCACCTGCAGCGGTTTGATAAGACGGATTTATGCGTGGCAGAGTGATATGCAACGACCACACGAGCACTGAAGCAGGTTTATATGTTTAAATTGCTTTTGCTCTCCATACTTTTTTCAGAAACACTCACCCGACTCAGAGCCTCTGTCCCAGCAGCACAAGGCAGGCTCTCACACTAACACACAATGACACACATGTACATCGGCAACCCAGACTCTCACTTATCAGCTTTCAGGTTGCCTGACACCTCACATGTAGGCTAAAGCTCCTTAACATCCCAGGGATGCTCTTATCTGCCCGCCCCCTTCTCACTTTCTGATTGGTTCACATCCCATGCCTGGCCACAGCTGCCCAATCCGGTCATTGCGGCCCAAGTTTTACAGATAGTGGTCTCACAAAAATGCAGCGATGTCACAGAAATACAGTAATCTCACAGAAATACAGTAATCTCACAGAAATGCAGTAATCTCACAGAAATACAGTAATCTCACACAAATGCACATAAAGAAAGTAAAAAATTATAAAGAATGCTGCCTCCCACCATTTAATTATATACACAGATACGGAAATAGAGTTAAACTAAAACTAAAATTCAAGCCGAAAATTGAAAACCTGAAGAAAATTTTTATAATTTCTATCAGTTAAGAATAATAATGGAAAGGTATTAATAATGCTGAAGTTAAAACCAAGCTAAGCACAATGCTAAAGTAAGTATATCATTTAGTTATGATAATTGACTATGAATATGATATCATTCATAAAACACATACCATTGGTACAAACGCACAGTATCTCTATAAACTGACTGTTCATCTCCCCTGGGTCATTAATGGCCAAATCATGACATTGATCTTATGTAGCTGGGAAAATGGGGTAAAACACATTCAGCTGAAGGCAGTGATTGTTGGTTGGTTCACTGTGTCACTGGCATGGGTCTGTGATGCTGAACAGCCATTGCTGCAGCTGACGTAAGATGGCACCATGGCCAGGAGCTCGGCAGGAATGGGACCGCTTTCACGGCCGAGCAAATGCCTTATCTGGCCATTTGGCAAGTGAGGACCAGGATTAATTTAGCTCCATTTCATCTGTGGACCGTGCGCCTGGGTTTGCAGATGGCGCGACGTGAAACGCTGACGTGTGGCCTGTCCCTCTCTGCTTTCAGCTGGGGGACTCAGGGTGACTTCACCACCACGCACCCCCTGCCGGCCGTCAAAGTGAAGCTGTTCACCGAGAGCACGGGTGTGTTGGCTCTGGAAGATAAGGAGCTGGGACGGGTAGGACCTCACCCCCCGCCACGGCCTGCTGGGACAGATCCAGCTTGGACACAGGCCTCACACTGGTTTACTCTGCCACCATCGGCCAAACCCTATTAAAGCTGTACATGTTCATGTGATAGAACCTTAACACCATTACAGAGAGGTGTATTACTGGCCTGCCTTACTCATTGTACTTGTTCACATGATAGAACCTTAACACCATTACAGAGAGGTGTATTACTGGCCTGCCTTACTCACTGTACATGTTCACATGATAGAACCTTAACACATGTCACACTGCTGGGTTGACTTGACTGACTGAAGCACAAACAAGCTTCAGGTTCAAAGTTCAGGTTCGATCTGACAAATATTCAGGGCAATCTTTGTCCCTTTCAGAAATTAGACTTTAATGAACTCAAAGACTCTTAAGACACAAATCTGCCATGTTGAAAACCTATGTCTGTAAATGTCTGATTTACTGAAAGAAATGTAAGGAAACATTTTTGCTGGTGGTGTACAGTGGCACTCGCAGGGTTTGAAGGTAGTCAGTGATGATCTAGACTCATGTACTTTACAGGCCCTCTTGGCCATGAACATGATCCATCCTCCAATGCAGGAGTTACTGGCCTTTTTCTGTCAGACCCTTAGTTTGTGAATATGAAGCATTGCACTATTTCTAGAATGGCAATATATAATCTTTATTTATCATTTAATAAAATATAGATTAAACCAAAATTTTGTCTCAAAATACGTGCATATAAAGCTTCTTCATTCACATAAAAAACACTAATGCATAGAACTTGAATAAAGAAATATCAGTGTCCTCTCTCAGAAACATAAACTAGTATCAGACTAGTGAAAACCATCTATGACAAATTAATTGGCCTCATGTGGTTGTACCGCTTACCTCGTTCAGTCCATGACGGTCAGGTTTTCAAATATATTAAAAGAAAAATTCCAGTATCAGTTTCTGTTCATATCACTGGTTACCGTTTTCCATGCGTAAGGCTAACAGCAGCCCTTCCTGAGCAGTGTACGGACTGTCAGCTCCATGGCGCCCTCTACTGACCGGCTGTCGCTGATCAGATGGATGCATGGTGAATGCATGTTAGAGCAGCATTACCCAGTCATACGCAGCTACAACCAATAATGCTACTTCTGGCTATAATCCCCATTGATGAATATTTTTGTTGTAGTTTTCGTCAATGAAATTAACACTGGTTAGCCATTCTGACATGTCGCCCCGCGTCCGCTCCAGCGTATGCTGGCTTGATGGGACTGAAGGTGCGATTTTAAGTGCAGCAGCCCGTCACCTTGGTTTCACAGCCATGGTCTATGTGCTGTGTATCATGTGCCTGTGTTTATCATGCATCATTTCATTTTGCTCCCTGTCTCCTTTGGGGGGGGGGGGGGGGGGGGGGGGGGGGGGGGGGGGGGGGGGGCGGCGGGGCGGGGGCGGCGCGGGGGGCCGGGGGCCG
>JAODJX010000129.1:14495473-14508484 GCA_026776945.1 Isichthys henryi | reverse complement strand
GGGCACACACTGGGCAGGTGGAACACATATGAGATAGATGGAGCACACATGGGGTAGGTGGAGCACACATTGGGTAGGTGGAGCTCACATTGGGTAGGTAGAGCACACATTGAATAGGTGGAGCACACATTGAATAGGTGGGGCACACACTGGGCAGGTGGAACACATATGAGATAGATGGAGCACACATGGGGTAGGTGGAGCACACATTGGGTAGATGGAGCTCACATTGTGTAGGTGGAGCTCACATTGTATAGGTAGGGCACTATTGGAATCTTTATGAGTACTGTGGTGGTGAGACGGTGCTGGGTCTTCCTCTGGGAGGTGTGCCTGTCCCCTTGCTCTCGTTCTCACACACTGCAGTCCTGTGCTCTGCACTCTGCTGCTGTGGGAAGCAGAAAGAGAAGCTGCACTCTCACCCGCAGCATCTCCCATGCGCCCGAGCTGCCGGCTTCCTGGCTAATTCAGGATGACATGCCTGCTGCCACCAGCCCGGTTGTCAGGCTGCAGCATTGACAGGAAAGAGAGCCAGCTCGCTCCCCGGTGCATTTTTATGATGCTTTCATATTTTCCGCTGACCAGCACCATGCCCTCAGATACCGGCTGTTGAGCCACACTGCCATTCTGTGTTGGTTTCTCGAGATGTTCATCGGTCATGGGAGTTCTCTGTATGTGTTTAGAACAACAAAAGCATTGTTTCAATGAGAATACAAAACCTTTCTCCTAATCAATTCTGTTGCTATGGTTTAGACATCTTCTGAATCTTGTTAATCACTTTAACTAGTGGGCTTTTGCCTAACATCTTGTTAGGCAAAGAAATTGCCGGTATTCCCATTGAATTAGACAAATCAGCATGTCCTTCTAAAACGCTAATATCCTTCTTTTATAATACCTGAAAAAAGGAATTACCGCATCACCCTAATAATTGTTCATGACAACGTCAATCATGCATTCGCCACTAGAGGGCAGCAAAGACATTTTTTTCACCTTGTGTCACTTGTTGCCAATTTTCTTTTGTGTTGCAGTTTCTAAAATATGTACACAGTACAAACAAATCAATCATTAGTAAAAAATAAAGATGCCGATAAAGTGTTGTTTATGTAATCTCTGGTTAACGTGCAACTTTGACGTGCAAAGCAGTCTCCGAAATATCCCTGAGTTTCTAAATGAACTGCAATCATTCTTTGTTCACGGCAACTATTCAGTGATTTTTTTCCACTCAGGGTGTTTACTGACTGAGCACTGTGTTTCATAGGTATCTTTGGGCAATTGGAAAGAATGTATGGAAGAGATGGAAGAAAAGGTTCTTTGTTCTGGTACAGGTAAGTAAGAGAGGTGCATTCAATCAGATCTCATTTATATTATATATAAGTTTCCGCGCAGCCATCAGCGTCACACCAGTTACAGATTGCTCCATAATGTCTCACCGAGACGTACTGATTATTGGTAGGTCTACACCCTTATTTGTAGCACCGAGAGACATGAAAAGGCGTGACTTTAAATGACACGTTTTCGTTATACATGCAGATTTATTGCAGCTTATTTGGAGCGGCATCCGCGCCTCATCTGCAGTGGGTACATGTGTCTGAGAGCTATGAGATGACGAACCCGAAAGCCCTCCCAGTTACACATACAGCGAGTGACAAACGCTGGTCGCCCAGCCGACGCAGCCTGGGCGCCTTGGCTCCTTCCCTCCTTCTTTCCCCTTTTGATGAGGTTGCGGGAGCGCCGATGCTCGGGTCCCCGCACCGCGGCCCGGCTGAAGCGCATGCGCACGGCTCCCCACCGTGCACAGGATCTGAATAGCGAAATGAAAAAGGCGTTTTTCACTATGTCGATGCTGATTTTTTTAGGAACGAAAACATTATTTAGGGCCATAAACTATTAGATCACTGTTATTTTTTAAAAATATTTTACAAATGATGGTGAATTTAGACTATAACTCTTTATAGAATATTAACTATTATTATTATTATGCTTTATATCCTGGTGTCCCCTGCGATCATAATCCCATAGGTCAGATTTTTTAACCCATGGACTTACTGGATGCAAACCAAAACCTAATTGTAGAACCAGTTATTAATTTTAATAGGAACGTCTCTGCCTCCTGTGTTTTATGGTTTGCTCACTGTGAAGTTAATGGCTTAAATTGGAGCTTGCAGGACTGTAAATGTATTATAGGAGCTTTCAGGAGCTGCCAGTAAGGCCCAGCGAAAAGGCCGCCGGGGGGGCCGTACAGGGACAGCTGTGCTGTAAATACGCCCCCCCCCCTGCAATCTCTCTGTGCTGTGGTTCCCTTTGTTTCATAGCAAATGGAAGTGGGAAAAAAACTGGGGAGTTAAAACAGCGGCATATAGGATTGCTCGAAGTTGCGATGTCGACTTGGAAATAAACTGTGAAACTGTTTCAACTGAAGAGGGTGTTGATGAATTGCTTTCAGCCCCCGCCCCCCCCCGCCCCGCACACGCCGTATCCTGCATGTAGTTCTAGCTGAATGCCACTACATGTCACCGTCGACCCAAACAAATCAGAGCTGTGAGCCCAATATTTATGACACAAAGTGAAGCTATTTATTCCAAAGTCAGGGGGGTTACCCTTAAAAACAGCTCTTGAACACAATTCACGCCCCCCCCCCCCACTCCCCCTGGGTTAATTTGCTGGTTTTGAACAAAAGTTCTTAAGCAGTTGAATATGCTAATATTCCATTTGACTAGGGGGGCTGGTTGGGGGGGGAAGTCTCTGACTACACACAGAGGAAAGCTGCCGAGTGCAGCATCGATTGAGGCCGCCCGCTTCACAGCACAATTTATAGACTGCCAACAATAACAAGGTTATTTAAAAGACCAAAGCATGTAGGGTAATCAGGAGTAAAGTCATTTAAAATCCTTTAAGCGCCAGTTTGACAGCAGGTCACCGGCCCGTGGGATACAGAATCCCGCACTTCCGTGCCGACGGCTCTTAACAGGCCCAAACTTCAGCGTAGGGCCCAGGCCTTACAGCATCGTTCTCCCAGGTACTGGGGATCCGGCATGGCGCCCCCCCCCCCTTGCCCCGCGGCTGGGCCCCTTCTTCCCCACCAATGAGGAGTCAGGAGCCACTTGTGTAGATCTTCAGATTCAGTCATTATTGCCACAGTGAGGTTACAGCCAAGGCTGGACACCCTGCAGGAGTGTGTCCAATACTGTTTTACACTAATTTTTATATATTTTCTTATCGTGTAACAATATCTCGTCACTTAAGCATCATCATTTCTTCAACCATTCACCATCGTTGTTTACTCCATTGATCCCCACACCCCTAGGTGATAAGCTTGTCAATCATCTCTTTTACTGTTTGGTTCCTCGGTTGAACATAATGGTGGCGTGACCATCTCCAGTTGTGTTTTTAAAATACCCAGCCGTGAACTTCTGTGAAGCCCTTCCTTCTGTAGCAAACCTTGCGTCGGTCTTTGTCAGTCGCGTGTCTGCACTGTCTGACATGCCCCCATTCGCCATTTTGAGTGTATCGCAGGTGTAAACACATTTGGTTAAACTTAATATTTCATATTCAGTGTTTTTTTCTCCACAAAAATGTAATGTTTTATGTAATCAGTGATAGGCAATTTTCATTACCAAAACACGCTAGTAATTTAGGTGTTTAAGAAAGGAAAGAATCAAGAACATCACAAAAATGTCATTGCATGGACATATATTTTATTTTAAATATGGCCAATAAAGTTAAGTGGCAAGCAGAATACTTGCTCGGTATACAATGAGTTTATACAGATCCTTTCAGACATCATGAGAAACTGTACTTGCAAATATTTCTAAACTTAAACTATACTTGGGCATTGGTTTGTCAGGGCACAGCACACAGTGACAGCCTTACCCAGCATTGTGGTTTATAATCCACGCGAATATACACATATTGTACATGCACTGATTAACGTGTCATTACAGTTTTGCTGTTTACTTTTGTCTTTTAAAAGCATTCACTCTGTAACCCTAGTTTAACACGAACAGATTAACCCATTTCTGTTACCCTCTGTAGTGAGGCTACCTTGCTAGCGTAGGTTAACCAATGTGAAAACACCAACTTAAAAGACTTTAGAACTTTAGAATGCATATTCAGTAATACTACTTAAAACATCTTACTCGCATTTAGGAAAATGCCAAGAGCAAACACGCAAGGGAGATATCGTGTTGAAAGTGATCTCCTTCCGTCTCATTGCTGCGACCCAGGCCACCCGACGCCTCTTCGTTACCTCCTCTACCTGCTGTCCGTATCCTCTTTTCCAAGTGGGAAAACCGACAAAATCTCATGTTGTGGTCCACCTTTCTGCCATTTCTACCATGTGATTTAGTATCACAGCCTTTCACACAGCATGAGTGTCTCATCTTACCAAAAATAATGCCACACGCAAATGCTCGCTCTTGAGTTGTATACAGCACTAATAAAGTACATATTCATAAATCAAAGGCTAACAAAATAGCTAACAGATGCAGAAACGTCTAAGCCAACGCAAGGTGCTAAGCTAATTCATACTTGTTTCTCCTCACGTTCTGTACAGCAGTAATTGGTCTGCGTTCTCTGAAGGTTACAAAGTCAGTCTCTGCATAATTGACATCAGCTTCTTATAGGGTCCTAATGATTACATTCTCTATGCATTATCAAGTGCTAAATAATATTCCATACTCACATAAAATTAATACCGATTTCCGCCTCACATCGGCAAGATGAATATTTTAAAAGATATTAAGCATAAACAGGCAATGAACATAATCATAATCATAAGATGAACAGGCGAGCCATAACTTAAACTAAACTAAAAGTAAAATTCATATCCCTAGCTAGTTTTGCGATAGTCTACCATATTAACATAAACTAGCAGTGACAGAAATCGTTCATTTAACCACATACACTACCATACTAACCAGACGTTTATGGTTAATGTTTATGCTGTCGCTTGTGTCTATAAAGCTTATTCTCATATATACCATAAGGTAATGTGCTTGCGACATGCCGGCACACGCTTCCACTTTATCCCGACCTGCAGAACTATCGTAAACGTGCAAATGAGTTGCGTTGTGAACCTGCGGTCGATTACTTTACCTTAAGGACCTGGATGTGTGTCTCAATAAGTTGAAATTGAATTTATGAACTGAAATTTTTTTCAGGTAGGATAAATGCAGTTTCAAGTTATTGGACTTCCGATTCAAACTAATGAATCCAGATTCAGTTTTGTAATGGCAACAACTGCAGATTCTAATATACAAAATTCATATTCAGTTTCTAGTGGCATAAATATCAGCCCATACCTGGCCCGCATCACCGGTGTGACGGTGAATTCGTAGTGTCACGCGGAGGCAAGGCGAACTAGAGCTGCCACTTGCGGGGAATGTGACAATCGTGCTGCGATGTGGAGATCGCTCCGATACGACTTGCACCTCACGATGCGGTTTGTCACAGAGTGTCACTCCTGCAACTTGTCTGAGCTGAGTGACAGCTGCAGCATCACATCCTGTTGCATCGCCGACTCATCCTGCCCCGTCATTGTTGCATCCTGCCCCGTCTCCACCATGTCCTGCCCTGTTGCCGCTGCATCCTGCTCCATCACCAAGTCCAGCCCCATCGCTGTGTCCTGCTCCATCTCCACTTTGTCCCGCCCCTTGCCTCATCCTGCCTCATCGCTACATCCTGCCCTATTGTCACTGCGTCCTGCCCCATTTTCGCGTTGTGTCCCATTGCTGCGTCCTGCCCTGTCTTCCTGCATCCTGCCCCATCTCCACCAGGTCCTGCCCTGCTGCTGCTGCATCCTACTCCATCACCAAATCCTGCTCCATTGTTGCTGCATCCTGTCCCATTGTCACGCCCTGCTCCATCACTGCTGTACCCTCCCCTGTCTCTACCATATCCTACCTCATTATTGCATCCTACCCCATCTCTGTGTCCTATCCTGTCTCTGCCACGTCCTGCTCTGTCGCCGCCATGCCCCATCCCATCACTGCCATGTGCTGCCCTGTTGCTGCCACATCCTACCCCATCTCTGTGTCCTATCCTGTCTCTGCCACGTCCTGCCCTGTCACTGCCATGCCCTATCCCATCACCGCCATGTACTGCCCAGTTGCTGCCACATCCTACCCCGTCTCTGCCGCACCCTGCCCCATCTCCACCACGTGCCAGCCTCGCTGGGGCCTGCCCCATACTCCTGGCTTCTCCTGTCTCATCCTGAGAGCCCCGACATCTCCTCCATTTATTTATTTATTTATTTATTATACAGCCTTGATTAGGCACACACACGCAGAATGGTATAATGCACGATGTGCACAAGCCCTGCTCACACAGTTTATAAAAGCCGTGCCGTCTGTCACTTTCTGCCCTGCTCCGCCACCATAATTCCTCCCTGTTCTTAACCTGCTTGCCAGAACATACAGGCAGACAAGCTGGTTGGTGTTGGTGGGAGGTTCTTGTGGCCCCCTCCCCATGACCCTAACCTCTTGACTCTCTGCTGCCACCTGTAGGTCAGCCAGTATACATTTGCCATGTGCAGCTACCGGGAGAAGAAGTCTGAACCGCAGGAGCTGCTGCAGCTGGACGGTTACACGGTGGATTACACCGATCCCCAGCCAGGTAACCCTGCAGCCCTTTCAGTACAGCTCCTCTCTTTACGTTTCATTCACTGTAATGAAGGTTCTTTAAATATCCACATTGAGCCTCTACGGGATACGATGGATGGAATATTCAGCCAGTTGTAAATGTGACTAAAAATCATATTTAATACTGTTTCGTTTCTTTTTATATAACACCATTGACTTTATAAATGCATGCCAGGCAGCTTCAGTACCTATCTGCAAAGCAGTCTTTTGGCCACTAGGTGGTGTTTGCTCTCAGAACAATCCCAGTCCTGTTAGGAATAATGACGATCTCTTCAGATAACGGCACAGCATAGATTGTTACCAGCGCATGAAAATGATATGAATTGACAAACTCTGATTTTGCAGGGGCGGGACCCATCGGCATGGGAGGGATTTAAATTTTGGGAGGACATAATAATTTAAATACTAAAGTCAGTTTATTAGGGGAATGAATGAAGCCAAATGAAATATTGGGGGGAGGGGTTTCCCTAGCGCCCTGGTCCGGGCGGTGTGGTTCCTGGCTTCACTGTTTGTCTTGCCTGCAGCTAAGTAACTTTGGTCATAAGGCAGATTCTGTACGACGACAGCAAGCAGGATAATCGCATCCCACAATCAATGCACGACCATGAGTCTGAGGCCCTTCTTGTAGAGAATATAAGCAGCTTGAGTGATAAAATAATCGCCGAGAGCAGTGGGAGAATTTGTTTGCAGTTGCTGGCCGTGGGACTGGGAGGTCGTGAGCGTGATCCAGGATTTTAAAGAGTGTTTCCCTCTGACAACCCTCCCCGCCACCCGGCGCCTCCTACTGACAGGTCTGGATGGCGGTAGGGCATTCTTTAACGCTGTGAGGGAGGGTGACACCGTGATCTTCGCCAGTGACGATGAGCAGGATCGCATCCTGTGGGTGCAGGCCATGTACCGGGCCACGGGGCAGTCCCACAAGCCTGTTCCCCCGACCCAAGTCCAGAAGCTCAACGCCAAGGGGGGCACAGCGCCTCAGCTGGACGCACCCATCTCCCAGTTTTGTAAGTAGCTTGGAAGCAGCACAAACTCTGTCACACACCCTGCACTTAAAGTGGACAATCCCCAATTAAAGTGGGCTCTCCCACAACTCCCACTAATTAAAGTGGACTTTCCCACACCCACTAATTAAAGTGGACTGTCCCACATCACCCCCTAATTAAAATGGACTGTCCCACAACACCCGCCAATTAAAGTGGACTTTCCCACAGCACCCCCTAATTAAAATGGACTCTGCCACAACACCCACCACACACACTTAAAGTGGATCCTGCTAAATGATTCATACTGTCACCATCCCTTCACCCAACAGTGACCCAAACCATCTTACAATATAATTCATTATGTCTGTGAATCTAGATTTTTACATTTGCAGGTTTATTCCACTGAATATTTTATTCTTTTACAGTCTTTGTTTGTAATAAATGAGTAGTATGGTATTTTTATAAAATATGATTTAAATACTTTTATGCAATTAAAAGTTACACTAGCTATTAGCTAGGAGTGAGAGTAATGGACATTATTTATATTAGGAACCTTGTGGTTGTCCGTTAAGATCTCTGCATAGTCACTGCACTTTGGATGTACATCCAGCCAGGCTCTTTATGCTGGGCGCGCTGGTAGATTGTTTTGGCTTGGGGTTAGCGATACCCTACTATCTTGAGAAAGGTCTTACCCACATTCCGGGGGAGGCCTTGCTGGCCTTAGAAAGAGCAGATTGGACAGGCTGTCTGGTTAATTCAGCTGGATCTGTAAGCAGCTGAATGCCGTGCATTTTGTACCTGAAACCCAGGCTACAGGGACGTGGCCTAAAACCAAGGGTGCGTTCTGATGCTGCTTTAGTGCACGGAGTCTCAGGGCCGGGTGATGTAGCAGGCCGCCGAGGGCTGGGTGGTGTAACAGGCCTCCGAGGGCCGGGTGATGTAGCAGGCCGCTGAGGGCCAGGTGATATAGCAGGCCACCGAGGGCCAGGTGATGTAGCAGGCCGCCGAGAGCCAGGTGATGTAGCAAACCGCCGAGGGCCGGGTGGTGTAGCAGGCCGCCGAGGGCCGGGTGGTGTAACAGGCCGCCAAGATGAGCCCCATAGTAGAAATCGCATTTTCTCGCACTTCCTGTTTAGTTCTTGCGCTGCCAATGAAAGATGCCCAGCATCAGTGGTACTTGTCTCTTGCCGTGCCTCTCTCTATCTTACATTAACGTCCTGCGTGTCCATGAGTCCTTACCCACCATGCTTTGCTTGTTCCTGTACAACTGCAGCCACTAGGGTAGGTCCCCTGTCTGCCCTCCTCAGCCCCGTTGCTGGTCTCTGTGTCATTCTGGTTTGTTCCTTCCTACCCTCTGCTATCTTCTAGCTGGACTTAAGGGTAAGTGCTTCCCTGTGGCCGCACAACCCAGATAATCTTCCCGAGATTATCTGACTACTGCACTCTGCTTTTCCCTCTCAGATCTCTGTCTTCATGTCTTTCTCTGTTTATAGGAATTTCTTGGATTTTAGGCTTGAAATAACCCCCCATTTTAGCTAGTTTGGGATGCATGTGATTCTTTCACTCCATTACTTTTGTTTCATTATGGTTTTGTATGATTATTGCATTCTGCATAATTGCCCTCTCTCTGACTCTGTGACTCTGTTGGTCACTGCAGTTCCTGCGAATGAACCGATGTGTTAAATTTGAACATTTTGTATTAAATGTTTCTTAGGTGCAGCATTTTCATCAAATCACAAAATAAATATATGACACAACAGCTAGCAATGACCACACTACAATTACAGAACTGTGACTAAAACAGAAACGTTTTGGCTATTCTTGTGCCTTTATTAGTTATGGTGTTTTAACCACCTAAAACTGCATTTCACATATTCAAATTATGATTTGAACTAAGAAGATTATGACTCTAAAATGTCTATGTTATATTAGGAAAATATGTCTATGTTTGTTAAGTTACACTGTGTTTACTTTCATAAATCTGTGCCTGGTTGTATGTTTAGTCCTGTTCGTCACGTTAAGGCGGCTCAGCTTTACCAAATGTGCTGCCCTTCATTTTATTTTGTATTTATTTATGAGAGTTGGCAAATATGTAGCTGGAGTATCCTGAATGCTGATGAGCAGGAGCTTCCCGTCCTCCTTACCTCCTTCCCGTCCTCCTTTCCTCCTTCCGGTCCTCCTTCCCTCCTTCCCATCCTCCTTACCTCCTTCCCATCCTCCTTCCCTCCTTCCGGTCCTCCTTCCCTCCTTCCGGTCCTCCTTACCTCCTTCCCGTCCTCCTTACCTTGTGATGCTCCACTCTTGCTCCTTGATATGAACTCGAATAGACTTTAGAGCCACTGCCGCCACCTTCAGGAGGAACAACCCTAATTTTTTTGTTTGCTTTTTTTTTTTCGCTCTTTGATGCCTGACCAGGACACACTAGTTTGATGTTTTACATCTGATGCTGGAAAAAAAAATCCATCTTTCAAAAAAATCAAAGAATCTGTCAACGTCATGCCAAGTCCATGTATTTACACCTAGATGCTTTGCTAATGTTGAAATGTCACAGTAGTATGTCTATAAGTATATGTGCATATATTTGTGTGTGTATATATATATATGTATATATATATGTATATATATACATATATATATACACACACACATAAATATGCAGTTGCACTTAAGTATTGTCAACTTGCAAAGAATTATGGGAATTTCAGGTCAAGTAATGAATATGACCTAGAAAAGCATATTGGCCAAATTGTATGCCGTGAGTCTCATGATCGACAGGATCCACGCTGGGAGGGGCTCTTGTGTTGTGTGTGGTTCCTGCGGACATTACGTCATCATTCAGTTGTGGGCGGAGGCAGTGACCCAGTGTCTCTGCTTTAATGGCATGATGGTGCTTGCACACCTCCCTGTATTTGTCCTGAGCAGTGAAGGTGATGGACCTGCTGTAGACAGCCCAACACGGACCTCACTGTCCTGATGGTGAATGAGTAGCCAATCCCGACAGGCGTGACTTCATCTCATTTCCTTTAGAGAGCAAGACATCCAGGGAGCAGCTACTGGAGATGGAGAAGCTTATCAATTTAGCTGCTTCTGGGAAATAGGCCTTGTCATACCAGGTCTCCCCTGACAGCACAGGGCACCCAAGATGAAGGCCGAAGGACCCCGGCTATCGCAATGACCCTGGCCAAATAGCCAGAACCTCCTAGTTATGACTCTTCGAGTTAGAGTCTATAAATGAATAGCAGCCGTCAATCATTGTCATTTTTTTCCCCCGTTTATCTAAACAGGGCTGAATGGTGTCGCTGCCTGTTACTGTCTAGACGCTCGTCTGTGCTCCTGTAATGTCAGACATGACAAGATCACGTTGAGTCACATCAGAAAGACACCAAGTCACCTTTTTGTCCAGGGTTTTGCGTCCATGATATCGTTGTGGAAAAAAAAGAACACACATTTTTTACCTCTAAACAGCTGGTCAGTTAGAGAATGGAACAATTAATGTTATATTTAATCAAATTAAATGATTGATCTTATTGTTTGTTCATTTGAACTTTTTAATCAAATTTTTTTTTATTATTTTCTTATTTAAATGTATGTATATATATTCATTTAAGCAACAGAATCTTTCAGGGAATTGTGGAGGGTTAAATAAACAGATGAAGCTATATTTTGTAAATTAATTCTGATCCTTTGTTGACCTTTAAGATTACTAAACAAAATTTGAAGAAAGCTTGTTTACTTAGACTTTGCTCAAACTAGTTCCAACTAATGAGCGCCATGCTCCAGTACAGACGCTAAATCCTGAGTAAAAGGGGCATTAAATCAGAAATAGATTGCAGTGTTCAGGCCTGGGATTAAAGTCCGTCTGTTTACTCAGGGCTTCATCTATAGCTAATGGCAAAGCCCCTAACAGTAATGAAAAGCGAAAATATGTTGTCTCATTTATTTGTCCTTTAATGAACAAAGGTGTTGGGGTGGGGGGGCTTCAGTAGGCCATTCCCCCATTGCACTGAGTGTTTGTGGGCCGTGTTTTAGTGGCATGGGGTGGGATTAATTAGCCCTGCCCCAGGAGCACTGCCTGCAGGGCTTGGCTGAATGGCCGAGTGTGAGCACACTCAGGCTATTAATTCATCGCAAACGCCAGGATGTAGGCCTCGCTGTGCGCTTCTGGTGCCCCGCCCCCCTCCCGTCGTTTTTTATTTTATTTTAAATGATTAACAAGCAATCGCTGCAGTGTGGCTGCTAGCCAGCGATCGTCAGCCTGTCCGCACACGGGCAAACGTGTCCACGTCAAGACTCATGCATGTCTGTGGCAAGATGTCCTCATACAGGCTACATTTTAAAATATCTGTGGTAGAAATTGCATTTCGGTCAAAATGACCATTGGAATTCGTTGTGGTGTTGAGCTCTGCTATTAGTTACGGCAGTTTGTATTTTTTTTATTTAAATTGAAGCTTATATCTGTCACTGAGTTCACGGAATACACTTACAAGTCAAAATTTCTGAATGATTGTGACAATGCAGGAATTATTTTAACGTTAATTTGGTTTGAGTGTGTCCGTATTGCTAGTGGTGCACCAGAAATTTGGCAAATTTCCTTCGGTTAAGTTCAGTGCCTTGTTTTCTACCGAGATGCAAGTTGACAATGAAGCTGATTAGCTGTGTGGTATTGTGCTGTAGAGTAGTGTGGCCTCTCGCAGGTAGGGGGCAGTGTTGAATGACATGTCCTAGAACAGGCAGCGTTGCCCCTGCTGACATGGTGCCTTTTGTGAATTCCGCCCCTTTCCCGCTTCTGGGTTGCCTGGATTAGATGCGGACAGAGCTCAGAAACATGGGATGGACGAATTTATCTCCACCAATCCGTGCAGCTTCGATCACGCCTCGCTGTTTGAGACGCTACAGCGACTCACCCTGGACCACAGGCTGAGCGACTCGTACTCCTGCCTGGTGAGGACATACAGACCTCGCCCTGCGCTTCCCACACTGTCACGCTATGCTGACATGTTTCCTCAAGCGGATTGATGTAAAAAACACAAACACTTTAGGACCTGTGACCCTGGATACAGTTTACACTGATAGGTACCGTGCTGGTTAATGACCCTCTGGGGTTAGCCAGCTCCCTGACGCTGTCATTGTCTCCGTGTGCAGGGCTGGTTCAGTCCGGGTCAGGTGTTCGTCCTGGACGAGTACTGCGCCCGGAACGGCGTACGGGGCTGTCACAGACACCTGTGCTACCTGAACGACCTGCTGGAGCGGGCCGAGAACGGCGCCATGATCGACCCCACCCTGCTGCACTACAGCTTCGCCTTCTGTGCCTCACACGTCCATGGGACCAGGTAGATGGGGGGGGGGGGGGGGGGGGGGGGGGGGGGGGGGGGGGGGGGGGGGGGGGGGGGGGG
>JAODJX010000129.1:14465534-14486723 GCA_026776945.1 Isichthys henryi | reverse complement strand
CCCAAGTCCCCCCCCCCCGCCCCCCAGGACGACTTCCTGTCGCTGCCCCTGTCCCATTCTAACCCACCACTTTCTCTCTCGGGTCGGTACGAGTTGTGTTCTTCTGTTTTCTTTTCTCATGCTTTGCTCGTACCCTTTACTACTGCAGCTGCTAGGTTAGGTTTCCTGTCTGCTCTCCTCGGCCTTGTTGCTAGTCTTTATGTTATTCTGGTTTGTTCCTTCTTACCCTGCTATCTTCTAGCTGGACTGAAGGGTAAGTGCATCCCTGTAGCCAGCACAGCTCAGATAATCCTGCCAAGATTATCTGACTAAGGCAATGTGCTTTTTTTTTATACTCTCTCTCTGTCCTCCTTAATTCTCTCTCCATATCTAGACCTTCTGTAGACAGATCTGTCCTCTTTGATTTCCTCGGTTTTTAGGTTCTGAATATGAGCTTCCATTCTTACCAGATTAGGATGCATGTGGTTTTTTTAGTCATACTATATTGGTTAAACATTTATCTATCTATCTATTTATGTATTTGCATAATTGCCTTCTCTCTACATAATTGTATTTGGTGGTAAACACTCCTCAGAGTAAAGCAGTTAGCTTAGTTAATCAGTAAGCCTGTTCTGACATTAGTGGATTGATTACCCTATATGATTTTATTTTGATAATTTATTTTTTACTTTTTTGAAGATATATAATATTGATTCATTTATTTTTTTTTGCTCTCTGCAGCCCTATACCAGATACGAGGTTGGAGGATAGAGAGACGGATGAATTGTTTTTTTATTTTAAACCTATGGTCCAACCTCTGGCATATATATGTTATTTTGCCAGTTTCTGACAAAAAGAACTGGAAATTTATTTACATTAATATATTATATAAGTGCAAGTTATGAAAATAAATTAAAAACCAGTAGCATGATTAATGTTTTGGACAAAATTAGATAAGACTGATCTAGAACAGAATGCGTTTTGAGAACCAGTTATTTCTAGATAGAGTGGAGATCTTTGTGAAACCACTCAGCTGTCAGTTTTACTCTAAAATTCTCTGTTCTTTGCTTTACTTTTGAGGCCTCAATTTGTTTTATTTATGTATTTTTCATGAGAGTTGGCAAATATGTACTTGGAGTATGCTGAATGCTAATGACAAGGAGTAGGTGAGGCCAGTCCTTACCATGCAATACTCCAGGCTTTCCCAACTGTAGATGGACTTTGGATAGATGCTAGACATTTTATTTTTATTTTTTTCCACCTTCAGGAAAGATTTTTAAATCTGTTTCATGTTGCTTTGGTTTGTTTGTTATTTGAATGCCTGAATAGGAGACAACCAATGTGATGTTATACATTTGTTGGTGGAAATACAGAATTTTCTTTGCCTCATCTTTCCAAGAATGAAACAATTCCACTTTCTTGGATTCATGCTCTACCCATGTATTTGCACCAAAATGCATTGCTCTCCTAATAGAACATGATCGTAAGTGGTGGTGTGCTTTAAAAGCATCGTAGAATTCATGAGTACACTGCAAAAAAAAGAAGAAAAAAAAACCTGAAGTATTGTCAACTTGCAAATGCTAAATCAGTTAGCGAGTAAAATTCAGTCCATCTGATCTAAAGAAGATTCCAAGTTTTTCACCACATATGAAAACACAGCCCAAACACATTTGGTGTGAAATACATTTCGAGTTTAGAGTTTTTAAATTGACGGATATCTTTTGTATGATTTGGGAGACACATTTGGTTAAAAAAAATATTAATTTTGTATCTTTTTTTGGTACATTTGTCATATCAGAAACCATATTGCACAAATGTAAGATATCAGTTAGAGTATTATGCAAAAGTATAAAGATGTGAACCTACATATTTATATGGCGGAATGTCACATGTTCAGTGACATAAACTCTGGGTGATCAGTATAGTCTGCTCTTGCTGCTATAGTGCCCTCTGCTGGTGGCTTGGAGTAAGTTTCAGGTGCCATTCATGTTGCCTGATCACCGATGTCATTCCCAGAATAAAAGGGAGCCATCCCTTCTGGCAACCGATGTATCTGTTTATTTTCTTATAAAACTTATATTTATTTCTTACTGTAGTTCTCTTTTTTGAAAGCATGTATTACTGAATAGCAGGCATCAGTCTCCATCATTTGTTAAATTTTATTTGTTTCTGTGCATATGGCTTATTGGTGTTTTCATTACTATCCAAATCCTCATCTTTATATGTGACCTGGCTCACATGCGCACATGACGAGCTCACTTTCATCCTGTTAAGGGGAACACAGCCACCTTTTCCTTTGTGATTTCATTCATACAGTATGTAGCACATCCCTGTCAATTGTTTTAGATTCTTTTATTGCTGGTTGTTTTTAATAAATAGGCAGTTTAACGCAGGGCTCAGTTCAGGAGAGATTAATAGCATTAGCAAATTTAATTTTAGTTCTTGCATAGGTCATGAACCAAGAAGTTTAGGTTAATTATTAAAAATATTAATTCATTACTAGTGTCATAGAGTTAAATATGGGTAATCGTTTAATTATCTTCATCGGGTGACATATTTTTATAGCTTTCCAAACAGGTGCAATCTGTTCACAGTTTAAAATCAAGTTTTCAAATGTATTTAACCTATTTCACAATGTTATTAGATATTTTAACGTATTTTAGGTAGAAGGGTGCTCTAATTTTAGAAGTGACAAGCTAACCTTTTTAGCGAGTATAATTAATTTTGTCAGGTTAAGTTCCAGAGGTGGGCTCCGCCCCCCTCCCCCATCCCTCCCCGCCGCTCCCACCTCGCCGCCTCTGTGTTCCCAACATGTTGCTGAGGAAGGAGGTTGGGGCTCATGTTTTCCTGGGCCGCGTGCATGTCGCTGCCACATCCTAAACAGCAGTGTATTTTACTGCCTTGGCTTGTGTTTGCAGATAAACTGGGAAAGAAGCTGCGTCAAACTTTTTTTTTTTCCTTAGGCAGCTACTACATGTTTACCATCACAAAACCCCTGGGAACCATCTTTTTTTTTTTTATTCTAGGATACAGTCTTCCTGATTTTTTTGGACAAATTTGCTTCCAAAAAAAATTCTCAGCAAAGCAACAAATCACATTTTGTTTCTTTCAGTACACTACTCACCGTGCATTAGGAAACCAATTTAATCTACTTGTAACGAATGGCAGAATCTATTGTAGCACTTTGAACAAGCTTGCGTTATGCTTTGGCTTGATGAGCTCTCTGTCTGGGGGAGATGGTAACATCCACACAGCTCATCTCCATGGCCGGGAAGCTGCTTGAGCCCAGGCGACTCATGCATGCTCACACATTCAGATTCGCACGTCCACGCTGCTCATGCCCCACAAAAGATTTGCAAAAAACAACAAAAAAACAGTATTTTGCTCCAGTTTCAGTCCCATTTGCTCTTGTATGATTATGCAAGTTGACAATGTACGCTGTGACTGGTTCATTTTGCTGTAGTGGTAGATCAGTCACCCTTGGAGCAAAGAGCTCCATGTCGTGTTGTACCTGTTGAAAGAGCACTCTCCCAGTCTTGGCCATGCACTGATGCTGTCTGTTCTTCTGAATCCTTGCCTCTTCTATGTGCGATTGACCGGATAGATGCGGACAGAGCTCAGAAACATGGGATGGATGAGTTTATCTCCGCTAACCCGTGTAGCTTTGACCACGCCTCCCTTTTCGAGATCTTACAGCGGCTTACGCTGGATCACAGGCTCAATGACTCCTTTTCATGTCTGGTGAGTATCTCTCACACTTCAGATTTTTTTTTTCCTCCCACGAGAGCCTCAATACTCAAGTGTTTCCCTATGTGACTTAGTAAGAAGTTACTCTTGTATTAGTTGTGTAAGTGGAGTGGTATGTAGCACTAGGTTAGGACTCGTGATAAGGAGGTCACCAGTTCAAATCCTGTGGTCGGTGGAGTGATGTCACCACTGGGCCCTTGAGCAAGACCGTTAAATGCAGTTGATTCTCCTTTTTAAACTTTTTGTTACTTGAGATAAAAGTGTCTACTAAATAAATGAATGTACTGTATGTAAATTTGGCCCCGTTTCTAATTCCTGAGCATAAAGCCTCTGTTCTCCCTGCCCCTCATTACCTTTCGTGGTATTTAGCTCCTCCTTATCTGTCCTGCAGGGATGGTTCAGTCCAGGACAGGTGTTTGTGCTGGATGAGTACTGCGCCCGCAATGGCGTGCGGGGCTGCCATAGACACCTGCATTACCTGGGGGACCTGCTGGAGCGTGCTGAGAACGGGGCCATGATCGACCCCACCCTGCTGCACTACAGCTTTGCCTTCTGCGCCTCTCACGTCCATGGTAACAGGTAGGCCTCATGCGTTCTTCCATCAGCAGTTGAATGTGGCTGAATGGTGTTCAGCAGCCAATCAGACTCAGTGACAGCCTATGGAAAGAGAGATGAAAACAATGGAAATCACCCGAAACCTTTTGTGTGTACGTGCTTTTATTACCGGGATTTTATTTTCAGTCTTCAGTTGCATCATAAATAACCCAGGCATTAAATTATTTTTGACCCTGTTATGTTTCCTTTCTTATGTCAGTATCTTTATGTAAGATCAAATGAAATAGTGACTAGGAAGGATTTTTGTGTGTCATGGGGCTTTTGTCAGACCGATATAGCCTACGTTGGGGGGGGGCAGATCAACCCATAAGCTATGAAATAAAGTACATCAAAGAGGACAAACCAGTAAGGTATATAACCATTGATCCATTTTGAGCAAAGTGTCCCCTCTATCCTGTGGCCCGAAGACACTATTGTACACTTGCCTTTTATCAAGACCCCTCGTGCATGTCGGTGTACACAGACATGCTTAGTTGCGGCTCTGTGTTGCACATTGAGGCACGTACTTGTCAGGATCCTGCATCATAGAGGTCTGCATGCATCCATGCTGCAGCAGGTCAGGCAGAAGGTGTTGATTGTTCAGAAAGGCCTGCATGGGCCAGCCGTGAGTGACTGACATGCTGCAGGACCACAGGGGTGTGGAAATCTCTGCCTTCCTCCGTCCCCCAACACCATGGTCTTTAATAGCATTCCCCTAGTCTACCCAAGGGTGAATAATTCCTATTAATAGTCCATATATTCCCATAACCTCTGACTCAAGATCACCATCCTGAGAAAAACATTGGGTAACACTTTACTTGATGGTGCACAAATTCTTAATAATAACTCAAGTACTACTGAAGTAAAAATATGAACAGATATAGTTGCTACTTCAGAAAAAAATGCGTCACACTTTGTTAATGATGAACAAACGTGAGATCAATATTTCACTTCTGTGATTCATTACTGTACTTGTTCCTTCAATAGTTCCTTCAATAGTTCACAAATGTTTATAGAATTAACAGATATAGTAACGAATACAGTAACTGCTTGAGATAAAACCTGTATCACAATTTATTAATGATGAATTAACATGAGATCAATATGTAAGTATGATTAAGACTCCGTGGTTAATTAATACATAAGTAAAAATATTCTATATTATTTGTGCCCCATCAACTAAATATATAGTATGTGAGCCAGATTGTCTGTATCAAATGATTTAGGGGTTAAAAGATAAAAAAAATGTTGCACAATATGAAGCTACTTAGTATTAACAGAGGAAAGATGTCAATACTGTCGGAAAGTACATGTACCAGGTTGGTGTTCTAGAGCCCTTTTATTTTTTTGCAATACTGCTTAACCTTAGCAAAGGTGCCCCCCCCATCACCCACCAAATTCCCTCCCTCTAACAGCAGTCTCATCCACCCATCCTGTGACTCTTTGCTGTAACACGGAGGGGGTGTGCATGATCCCCCACTGGCAGAGAGTGACCGAAGTGGGACACAAACCACGTGACTGTACTCCCTGCCGTGCCGGTGACAGTGACAGCCCTGTAGGGGGTGCTGAGACAGCCCCGTGGAGGGAGACTGTGAGGAAGCCAGTGGCCAATGGCCTAAGGCAGGGATTGAGGTGGCAGCCTGTGGCTGCGTGAGCAGAAGCCGGTCTATGTGAAGACCGCCTCACAGTCAGTCAGTCTGTCAGAGTGGTCCTTGCAAATGAATGAATAAAAAAAACTAAAAAAAAAAAAAACATTTTCCACATAACTGAATAACATTTGATCTTCTATTCATATGGGAGATGTTATACATGCCATGACAGATGATGTGGAAGTATACTGGACAATCCTTTGAATATGGATGCATGACCTTTCACCAAAATAACATCAGCGTTTAGAGTAAAGTATCGGATTGTGACTGTCATTTTCAGGCCGGATGGATTAGGGACCGTCAAGGTGGAGGAGAAGGAACGGTTTGAGGATATCAAAGAGAAGCTGCGTGTGTTTCTGGAGGACAAGATCACTAACTTCAGGTACACTTCATACTCTATGGTCTGTTTTGGGTAAATGAAATAACTAATGAAAAATTCAATTGTCTCTTTCATTTAATGCAAGTTATGTTGAATATCAGAAGTTAAATGGAATATTTATGATAATATTAGTACTGAGAATATGACGTTGAACATCCTGCCATGTTCTGATTCATCCGACAGATATAGTTTTCCATTTGGCCGTCCTGAAGGAGCCCTGAAAGCTACTTTGTCTTTACTAGAAAGGGTGTGTAATTCTATTTTCCAATTACTTTGCGATATAGAAATCCAGACTTGACTGTTTTTTAGCAATGAAATTGAAGAAAGTGACATTAGAACTTAAGATTAACTTCTTACGCGTTTAGCCTTTAATGAAGCTCTGCACACCTGAAGTAATGTGAAGAGCAGCACCACTAATTATTCACTGGAGAGTCACATGATCTGAGCCGCGCGTTTCCTTTCTGAAGTGCGTCTCAATCCCTCCCAGGTCCTTATGAAAGATATTGTGACCCCAGTGCCACAGGAAGAGGTGAAAGGTGTGATTCGCAAATGTCTGGAACAGGCCGCTTTGCTTAATTACCAGCGCATCACTGAATACGCCAAAATTGAAGGTAACTAATACTCACTTGCAGTTAGGTTTTTTTTATTTTAGCCCATAGGACACTCACAGTGTCTACAAAGGTCATACTCTGTTTTAGAGGTCACGTGAAAATGTGTCTACGTTGAGAAAATGCTATAATACGACTTAATTCAGCTAACCTTTATTTACTTTAGCCTGTATTGTTTGTGTAATTGTTAAGTAATGTGTTTTACTAGGTCATAGCTTCATTTTTGTTTTTATACTGTGTTAATAACACATTTTCATCTATAAGCAGAATTCTGGTATCTCCAGTGCTCATATCTCTTTGCTCTGGTTAGTAAAGCACTGTCAGTGATGCAGTGTTAAAAATGGAGGCTGGGTCAAAGGGCAGCTCTTACCTCGGGTGCTGTTATGAAACGGATGGCAGTGACGCACAGGCTCCTCCCACATGGTCACTGGCGATTGGCCGCTGCGTCATCTGCAGGTGCAGTGGCCACGCCCCCGCTCGGGTTCATTTAAGGTGACACGACAGATGTCGAAGCGGAGCAATGGGGGAAGAAGATGAATCAATGTTTTTCTGAGCAGCGCCAGTGTTGCGGGGCAGATGAGTCTGTGCTCTGCTGATTGTTTAAAGAAGCATCCATTGACTGTGGTGAATGTGAGTGCGGTGTACCTGAGATCAGAACATACAAAACAGCTCCTGCACTCTGCATTTCCAGGTTCCCCGTGGTGGATCACCCTGCCTCTGCTCCCGCGTCCTGACTTCTCTCTATTCCACAGCCCCGTGTGACTTTTCATTTTTAACTGTACGCTTTATTTCAGGTCTGTTCTAACAGTGCCGTAGGTCATATACAGTTTATTAGAAGTGTGTGAGTAAAAATGCATTCAATTCTATATCTCGAGAACTCGCACTGTTCATTTTTTTTGTATGCTGGCTTCACCTGTGTAATTTTCCTTATTGCTGCCGGTGTAGCCCTGAGTACATTATAGCTCAGGTGTGGGAATACATTCAGGCAGCAGTCCTGTTCTACAGCTCTTAAAAAAAAACCCTCACCCCTCCCTCAACCACCTCCAGATCCTTTCTGCTCCCTCTCTTTTCCCCCTTCCTCACTATTGGCTTTGTGACTTGTTTATATGGTTGCATAAACAGTGGCAAAGAAGCCAATGTGCAAAGCATGCTGGGAATGTCCTCTAGGGCAGATCAACATTGGTCAGATGCATGTCTTCTATGCAGGTTTTCTTTAATAGGCATAAACTTACCACTCTTCTGAATTTTCTTTTTATTTAACTAATGGGTTACTGTACATTACCATGCATTAGCGATCTTTTCAGTGTTGATACCAGTCTGGTGCAGTCTATGCCTAAAAAGAAATACCCACATATGCTCAAGATACTAAAATCTTATCCCAATGGTATCTTGGGAGCAAACCAGTTGAACTTTTTGTGTTGCTCTCATATTTTTGCCATGACCTGGAATGCCTTGGAATCTAAGCGGCATTTTTCAAGGCCACAGTTTTGTGTTGAGCTTTAGGTCCAGCGGACGCTCCACCTAGCCTGTCTCTCACTGGTCTTTAACTGCTGACCCTTGGTGATTTTATCCTGCACCCAACCTGGCCAGGAAGCTCTCACCTTCTGACCCGACACAGTGTCCCCCCCCCCCCAACCTGTAACCCTCTTTACCTCTGACAAAGCCTCTTGCATGCCAAAATCCTCTTTTATAGGGAAAAAGAGAGAAATGTATGAGCATCCTGTCTTCTGCTTGGCGTCTCAAGTGATGGATTTAACCATTCGTGAGTACCTGCGTCATAATGTCACCCATCCCTCAAGTTCTCTGTTTTTCACCTTCAGACAGCACGCTTCAAACAGTCCCTGACTGTTAGCTCTTTCTCGCTTGAAGTCTTCTGTGCCTTTTCTCTGTTTGCTTCTGTCTGTGAAACCAAGTGTGAGAAATCCAACCGGGTCTTGTCAACACCAATCAGATATTACAAGTGGTCCATTTGTTTTTCATGACGAACATGGGATATCTGCTAGCTTTTTTGCGTGATCGTTTATGTCTGTGACTTGAATGCATTTTTACTTTGCTTCTGTGTAGTTCCTCAGTTGTCTGGAAGTGTCACTGGTTACATTGCACGTGTCAGATATGACAGGCCGATTTCACAGTGAGTCAGGGCTTTATAGAACAGGAGCCGTAAAGTACGACAAAAACGGAAAGTCAAGCCATTGTCTGTCAATGTCAAGAGTCGTACACGTTTCAACTCAAATCACGGACTTGTCTGTCCTGTCTGTTACTACAACGGCTTTTTTATGTCTTACTGGTTGCATTTTGAACTCCCGCCCTTCGCTTCGTTTCACTATTTTGTTGGTTTTTGGTTTTGTTTTCCCAACTCAACTACTGCCTCAACATCCATCCCACCGTGGACAAAAGCAAGCGTATGTAGAGACAGCTGACTTACCCGAGAGCCTGGCAGCGATTCCTTCATGCAGATGAGGGCCGAGTATCCGAGGCCGATGGCCGGTGACTGGCCTCAGGATCGTACACCTTCCTAACTTTCTCACTAATGCTGCCTTTCTCCCTCTTCCTCTCTCTGTTTTCTCCTCCTCTCTTTCTCTCCTCTTTTTTCTCTCTCTGAAGTAGAGAAAGATCAGAAGGATCAACAGGATCCAGGTGAACCTCTCTGTCCTCCTCGTTGCCGAGATCATTAGAGCATAATCCTTTTCTGCTGGTTAGATACTCCCACCTAGCTGGTATCCTAACGGTCTCACAATGTTTCTGCTCTTATGTCACCGGTGGCAGGGGCGTCGCCATGGCGCAGAAGCATTGCGACAGCGTTACGGCCCTCTCCCCCTCCAGCTTCCTCCCGAAGTGGAGATGTCCCCCCATAATTTGTGCCGGTGCCCCTGCATGCATGGTGTCAGGCAGCCCAGCTGCAGAGAGAACCCGTGTGACAGCCATCGCATCACGGGTTTTAAGCAGTATTGCTTTCTTGCAACCTTGTTGACTGTGAGGTTTTTGTTCATACAATGAATTAAAATTTTTTAAATGATTCAAGTTTGCTAATAAAACAATACTGTCTTAAAAAGCAAACAAACTTCGGTATCTCCAATGTGCTTAAATGAAGCTGCCTATCAGAGTACAACAAAAGCCTGATACCTTTGGATGATTCCCCTAAATATCTCACTGTTCAGATATGGTTTTAGTAACATTAATACAAATTTTCACAACAATATCAATGGTTTCATTTACCACATTGGAAATGAGTGAAGTGTTACGCCTTCTCTGATGATAATAGTCAATTATTATCATCACTGTTACTGTTCCACGTACTTAATGGATATTTGTTCAGAAGTAAAAGTTATCCCTCAGAAAAACAGGTTTTGGTCTTCATGGGTAGGAAAGAATGGCTGTATACATACAGGTAATACGTAGAGGTGATACGTACAGGTAATACCTACAGGTAATACATACAGGCAATACGTACAGGTAATACTCGTACCTACAGGTAATACCTACAGGTGATAAGCAATAAAAGGCCTGATTATCTAGGCACGGTCAACCCATGACACCTCGGTAGTCAAGTCAAGTTAGTATGTATTTATGTCCACATTTAAAAACTGCCTCAACTGACCAAATTGCACTACAATTTGACATAAGCAAAAAAAAAAACAAAACAACAAAAAATGGAACCATAAAGTAAATCAGTTCCAATACAGAAATGGATTCAAATAAAAGATAACAAATATAAAAAGTAAATACATAAATATAACTAGTACAAAAGGTAAAAGAACTGATAAGACTGACTTTGACCCCGGCAGCGATAATGCATGAAGATGCATTTTAATCTTAGATTTGAAATTATCTTTAGAGGAAGCAGAGCTAACCGACGGAAACACTGCCCCAAAGTTTGGGAAAGGCCCAATCCTCCTTAGTTTTTAAATGTATTCATGGAACAAATAGGAGCATCTTATCAGCAGATCTCAATGATCTAGTCAGAGACTAAAGTGCTACCCAGTCAGACATGAATATGATGGAATGAATGGCAGACACTTGTTTATGCTGACAGTTTGCTACTGGACCTGTAGAAAACAGGCGTTAAATTATTAATGGCCGGTGTACCTTGAAAACGATAGCACAAGGCAGCTTGTTTATTAAGTCTTCTGCATTACTGGTTTGGAAGACACCTATGAACTTCTACCTGGCTTATGAAGAAGCTGCTCTGTTCTGTGGTTGTAATGATATCTAAGGTTGCGATCATGGTCTTCAAGCCTTTGACTTTTTGAAGGACATAAAAATCCCTTTACCCCGGTATTGTTTCTTAAGGGTTTCCGTGACATATTTAAAATCACTCTACATGGTGCATGACATAAAAAGATATCAGAAGACACCTGTTTCTGAAGGGGATTTTGTTGGGGCCACATTATTGGTTGAGAAACCATACTGACCCCATGTGACCATGTGAGGTAGACTAGCTCTTAGGTGAACATTAAGTGAACAATCTGCTTTTCAACAGTTGGAGTGTAAGTCACATGACCCCCCCCCCCCCATAGACAGCACATGTGGAGCTCAGTTCATTGAATGTCTCCACACTCTTGGGTCAGTGTAGCACAGGAAGGACTCAAACAGTTTGCAACTAGACACACGACACACTCAACATCTCTTTGTAATTCTCGGCGAATCAAACTCAAAAAGACTAACTACAGAAGGTACCTGGGCTAGTCACATGACTGTAAGTTTCCTGAGGAGAAACAGAAAATAGCAAACCGGTGGGATGTGTGACAATATCTCTAATTTGTTGATCCAAAGACGTTTCTCAGTCAGTACTGGGATTGAGAAGATAACATGTCCCACTTATTTCCTCCAGCACCATTGGGTGTTTTTCCTTTGCGCTCATCGCCACGTCATCGGTCACATGATCACACGATTGTTTCCCTTCTCTGTCTCTTGTCCAGTTGCATGGAAACTCCACTTGTTTAATTGTAGGTAGACATCGGAGGCATTTTCAGATGACGTAAACACACAGTTGTGCATTTATCGCATATTTTCTTTTTGACTTCAATGTGTAAATTCTTTTTAATGGTCAAGCATATTTTAGGTATTTATGAAGCTCTGTAATTTGTCCTTGCAAATTTATTTGTCTTAGATATAAGAAGCGCTGGACTTAGCAAAAACAGGCATTAGATTCCAGAGTCTCTCCCATATTTCTGTTTAGTAGTATCTGTCTCATATGCAACATTTAAGTCTTTATGTCAACACGAGTGAACATGCTGTACCTCCTGTATATTTTGCATGATAACTGTTTTCTTATTTTCATTTTATTCATTCCTTACCTATACCGATTAACTCACCGCTGTGCTGGTGACAGCTTAAATTGGGAAATAACAGACCCAGTGAATGGTCAGGTTGTCAGGAAAACTAGCTATTGCATGTGCATGTGCTGCTGTGTCACATAACTGGCAGATCTGTTCTTGATACCTCCGATGGCTGCTGGTCTTGCATAGTCCTGCACTGAACAGTTATAAACTTAATTTGGTTATAATTTGTTATCATATTAAATGTAGAAGCTTTCTGCAGCCATTGCGTTCCCATGTTGCGCAATGCTATATGTAAATCCATGTTAAATCTTTGAGCTACTCCTGGAGCTCTGCTATACTCCTTAAAGATTGATAGCAGTGACACTCGCAATTCCTGCATGTAGACCGGCACCCCATAAGATCACTTTGCTGTGTGTTGACTAATCTGCCTTTAAAAAAGCTGTCAGGACTCCCATCGGCCATTCTGACCACTCCCTTTCACTTCAGAGAACGTAGGCCGCTTAGTCACTCCCGCCAAAAAGCTGGAAGACACCATTCGTCTGGCCGAATTGGTCATCGAGGTCCTTCAGCAGAATGAGGAGCATCACGCCGAGGTGAGTGAGGTCCCAGTCCACGCCTCAGCATCATTTCCTGGCCCGGAATGCCCCCATATTGCTATCTTGTCAGCATTACCTGCTTCTTACCCACAGTACCCAACAATACATGTGACTTAACGAAAAATAGTCAGGTGTTTCTAGCCAACGTTGCCTGTGTTCTGATGTTACCTTTGCTGCAGTTGGTCTGCAAAACGAAGGACCAGTAGCTGCACTTCTAAACTTTTGGAATGGGGATCTTGTGCCAAGGATGATACAGTGTTACTGATAAAGCCTTAAGTAATTATATAAACATAATTTGAGACGGTCCGTCTACTGCTTTCACAGTCATTCAGATTTCTGGTGTCTCTCTGAATATCCCCAACAGGCTGCTGTCACGTGCACGGGGGATCAGTCGGTATAGTATATGTGTTTCTGTTCCTCTTGCTTAAGTCACCACATACATTTATGACGCATGTTATTGATGAGGTTTAAAGATCGGAGGGAAACTCACGGTCTCCTTTCTGTGGTAGCAGAAGGTGGGGGGGAGGGCAGCCATTCCTCGCTCAGCCATTGCATGGGTGTGGCTCCATTCCACTGAAGCACGGCAACGAGGACAGGCAGCATCAGCAACTTCTGAGAACGTCCCGACTCCCAGATGCTCGAGATTAGTTAATGGGGTCTACAGGAAGTCAGAAATTTGGCAAAGGGGGGGGGGGATGAACCATCCTACGATGGCCGAATCACCTCCAGGTGGTCAAGGTGTTTGTGAGATGTATCTCTCGGCATCAAACAGGACCAAATGAGAATCTCTAATATCTAATTAAGGGTTCTGAGGGTGGATCTGCTATGACATGACTATGCATTGCGATACCACTGCAAGACATACATGTGCTTGGCTTAGTTTGAGATGAACACTTCATACTGTCTCAGAATTCAGCGGTCCTCTCTGTCTGCCAGAGATCCTTTTACAGCAGCATTATTAAACAGTAAAAAATGTTCCATACCTGGTTCAGTTTATTGGCATCTGTTTGTTAGCTGCTGTGTGTATTTCCCGCTAAATAATGACCATCTCTCTGCGGGTCTATGTGGCCTCCAAAGCCTTCTCTAGCTATAGCTCTCGATATACTGCTTGACGTTCTCCATTGCTGTTCTCCCACTCTTCATTACATATGGGATGATCCGGGCAGACTAAAGAGGTACGTCTCAGAGCATTATGGTGTGAGCATGTCCGCTCAACGCCCGACGCCCTTCCTACTCACTGGGGATTTTCTCTCCCAGGGTCACACTTCCTTCGTGTGTCTCTGTTGTCACTTAGCCGTACATGTGCTTCCGTAGCTTTTGGCCCTGTTAACAATGAGGGACGAAGCCACCCCCACAAGCAATTCGGCTTGTAATGCTTCAGACCCCTTCTTGTACCCGCCTCCTACAACCAGCACCTTCTTCTTTGCCCTCCCAAAAAAACAACTTATGTGGGTCATTTTTCATTTGTTAACATCTGCCACCTAACATTGGGGCCAGGCCTACTGTGTGTCATTCGCGTCTTGTAAAGCTAGCTGATTTGTAGCATTCTGTCTTCTGACTGAGGTAAGTGAATAGAGGAACATTACGGGCCATACCTATCTCAGGCAGATGTTCATCCAGATAATTGGTGTCTTGACAGAAGAAGCATGTGTCTCATTAGAAAAACCAAACTCTCTCCTCACTAGAACGATCAGTGGATGGAATAGTATGAAAACTCGCTAGCAACAAATATATTTGAGAGTTCTCTTTTTTTCTCTCCCCTGCCATCCCATTGGCTAAAATATGAAAACCAAAACAGAAGGTGGGGCTTTTTATTTTGTTCGTTTTTTTTGCCCAAGAAGGTTCTCCAGGTTTGGGTGAAAGACCGAGGGCTTTTGGCCCAGGATACCCTGTTGCTGGTGACGTGCTTCACTGCATGTTGACATTTTCAAAATGGGGGGAGAGCAGAAAGGCGCTTGGAGTGCATGAACACCACACAAGACATTCGCATCAAGGCCGAGCTGTGATGTGAATGCCAGGCCGGGACGCCCGACCTGAGAGGGACGATAGCATGGAGGCTCTCCCTCTTGCATGAGAAAGCTGCCCCGTCACTCCCGACACCCCTAACCTTCCCAGAATATCCTGCTCCGTCGCCATTCACCAGCAACCCTACAGACATGTAGGTTGCTTGCAAAATGAGAGTCAGCAGTTGGTAGATTTGTATCTTGTCTCACTTTTTGAAGGAATAATGTACAATCTACATTTGATAATAGCTTGATATTTGCAGAAGTGATCTATGAATTATGAGAAAAGCAGAAAAGTATGACCTCGTTCAAAAGAAATGCCTATTTACATAAGTATAGAGTGATACACTGTACTGCATCACAACAAAACAACAGGGAAATGGTTCGTTTCCTCAGAGAAAGCTTGTAAGGAGATGGTGGTTAAAGTAGATCACAATGAGGCCATCTCCTCTTAGGGGTTGTGACGATGGTAATGAAGGTTGTAGCTGAATCACAGCTCCAGTGCTGCTGCTTGACCCATTCTTGCTGCCTCCCTCCTCCCCCATCACAAAGGCCTTCGCCTGGTGGTCAGACCTGATGGTGGAGCATGCCGAGACCTTCCTGTCCCTCTATGCCGTGGACATGGATGCCGCTCTGGAGATCCAGCCCCCGGATAGCTGGGACAGCTTTCCACTCTTCCAGCTGCTCAATGATTTCCTTCGGACTGACTGTGAGTATACAACACACACCAGTGTCCCCTAGGGCCTGTGACCTCCCCCCACCCCGGCCTATAGAAGCAGTGCCGGTCAAGCCATTGGGCATCATGGCTTAAGGTTGGGACCAGGGTCTATGGGATGGCTTCCAAACCGTTTCAGGCCACAACCCCCAAAATAATAATGCCACAGACTTGCGACTCCCATTTTTCCAACCAGGGGGTCGCATCACTACATTTTGGCAACTGTTGGGAGCAGGATTCTCTCACGTCACCAAATGGGAGGTGGGTTTCCCATCGGTAGATTTATCACAATAAACCAGTCGCAATTACTATTAAAATGGAATACTTTTACTTTTTTGGATTATTATAATTTTATTAATGTGTCGTGAGATTGCGCAATGTAGCCCTAGTCCTGCATTGACGGTAATCCAGCACGATGTCTTAAACTGACCCGGACTGTTAAGTGACGTGCCAGGTCTTCTTAACCCACTTAATTGCTGAACCCTTCTTGATGGCGTAACCTAGAGGCCATCAAAGCCAGTGTGGGCTCCAGGGATCGAGCGACCTTAGCGGCTCCTATGGGCAAGGGCGGTGCCACTTTGCCTTCCTCGCCGGCAGCCCCCGTGCCATCTGCATGCACAGGACTTTGCCCAGGGACATGCCGACTTAGGGCATCTGGCACGGAAGGGCATCCGGCGCTTCCTCACTGGCAGTTAGCTTATGTGGCAGGAAATAGCCTTAGCGGTGGCCAGGCACTAAGCTCAGCAGCCAGAGAAGCCATTAGTGAGGTCCAAAGCTCGAAGCCTCCAGAGGACCTAGACAGTTATTCACCCTCCTGGATAAATAAATCAAAGTGTACAGCAGCCGCTGAAGTGGCTAATTGGTACAGGGAAATCATAGCAGAAAGCAAACACTGCACCTACTGCGTTTTGACAACCTTGAGCGACATGCAGACATGGGCAAGCTGACGAAAAGCAGATATTTTAGGCTACCGGAGCTCATCATCTGATCTCCCGCATTGCCTTTATCTGACAACTCTGAGTGGCATCTGTTCTTGTCTGTCACGGATCGCAACCATGTCTCATAGTGCTATTCTGTTGATTCTCACTGACTGATATTTGCATTTTTGCACTCCATCCCTCCCCCAATCCTCCACAGATCACCTGTGCAACGGAAAGTTCCACAAACACCTGCAGGATCTGTTTGCTCCCCTGGTGGTTAGATATGTGGACCTGATGGAGTCATCCATCGCTCAGTCAATACACAGGGGCTTCGAGCGCGAGTCCTGGGAGCCAGTGAAGTAAGGAGCCCCTGCTGAATCACTGCGCCCTGCTGTAGTTCCTGAGGTGATGCTATAACAGTTGGTCATTTGCCTTCATAATAGGTGCAGACATTGATAAGATTTCTCAGTCTTATGTGTATTCTGGTAAATAGATGTAAGCACAGAATCCCATCCAGGGTGTACCCCAGCCCCGTGCCCTATAATGGACTGGCATCCCATCCAGGGTGTACCCCAGCCCCGTACCCAGTGATGGACTGGCATCCCGTCCAGGGTGTACCCCAGCCCTGTACCCTATAATGGACTGCCATCCCGTCCAGGGTGTACCCCAGCCCCGTGTCCTGTGATGGACTGGCATTCCGTCCAGGGTGTACCCCAGCCCTGTACCCTATAATGGACTGCCATCCCGTCCAGGGTGTACCCCAGCCCCATGCCCGTAAATGAATGGGTATTTTGTGTTTTATTGCTTTAAACCATCCATCTTTATAAATTCTATGTTAATGAATGTACACATTTTCTGTTCGACAAATCAGTTGTGGAACAGAATAGATCAGTGGGCTACAGGACAATCTGGAAAATTCCGGGATTACTTACACAGTTAATATAAAAATTGCACAAGTATTTTTATCTGCCCATATTTTTATCTGTCAGTTTTTGATATATACCAATATATCTGCCATATTTTACTAATGACTGTCCCGCATGATATAATGCTGATGCAAACTGGCAGTCAGGTACCCAGAAATACCCACTACAAGTTACTGAAGACTTGAACTGAAAAATTTAATGTTTTTTTGAGGATCTGATGGAAAGCCTGTCTTGAGGAGCAGATTCCTCAGTCCAGCAGTGCTAACCTCAGCAGACCTTCATAAACAGGCCACAGAGTAGTTCTGTGTAGCTGCTTATATGTAGCCAGTGTCTTGAACTTGAATGTGTGCTGTTTGTTTATTAGATATGAATATCTGCTGAAGTCTTTCGAAACCCTGTTACAATGATTTCATTAACCAACAGTAAGAATCGGTCATTAATTATTATTTGTACCCTTTACCTTTTCTTTCTAGATGCAAGTAAGGAACAGAAATATTAAATTATAAATACTCAGTCTCTTGTCAGTTAGCGGTGCCATACTATCCCTATACACGTGGACAATGCGCTATCACGTTATAAGATGACCTCCCTTTGCCTGAGCATGTGTGTGCTCAGATGTTTTCACGCTTTCCAGTGTGCCAGTTTTCTCCTGAGCTTACTTACAGTAACCTTCCCCATTTCCCATACATCAGACACTGCCGCCTACCTTGCCTGCTCATTTCTCTCTCTCCCTTTTGCCACGAGGGCTTGTAAGTTTTCCCTGGCCACCAAACCTCCAAACGCCCCAGATGCTTTAACTCCGCTTTAGTCTGACCGGTGCAGAAACCTTGCTCTAATAGCTCTCAGTGTTCTGCCATAGTGCGTCGTCCCGAAGGCGTCATGCTCGCCTTAGCTACATTTTTTTTTTTCGTTTTTTGTCTGTCTCTTTCATACAGGAATTTAACCAGTAATCTGGCCAATGTGAATCTGCCAAACGTGAACCTTCACATGCCCAAAGTACCAAACCTACCCGTACCGGTTAACCTCCCACAAATGCTTAGCATTTCCACACCGTCATGGATGGGACCCTTGTATGACTTCCAGTGTGTATTGAGTTCATATGTATAGATCTGGTTTTGTGGCTGATGTTGGCTTGAAGATGGCTTCCCCTCTCTGATCACTCATCAGCACAATAATCGGTTTATTTCACTGGAAAGTCCAAGCTCCATTTCCTATGTACCCCCCGGGGACTTGGTAATAACTGCCAGCAGGAATCTTAATGTTACTACCTGAAACATTGCTTAACCTGGCTGCTTGACCACCGCCCTTCTTGGGGTAGTACACTCTGCATGAGTAACATGCATGTACCCAAATCAAAGGCTGATATTAGAGTGTAAAGCTATTTGCTAATTTAATTCAGCGTTACTGCAGTTCACTGTTATTTTATCTTTATTTCTGTCTTTCTTTGCACATGTTAGTTACTATTTTTAATCTCATTACCTCCTTTTCTAAATGGAACTTTCCTTACACCCCAATCAGAAAGAGACACACATATTAGATCAAAAAAATGAATAAAAACACGCCCTCATGCTGGCTAAGATGTCACTTTGTGATTTCAGGTTAGTATTTTCTAAATCCAGTCGGCAGTAGGAATTTCACACTTAACAGCCCCTGCCTGAGCCCCCCCACAGAATGCACTGTTTTACATTAACATGTATATGCATTTATATACATACACAATTCTGTGTTGCCTGGAATAACTAAATATAGATCCAGATGATGGGAATCTGCAGGCGATACCAACCATTATGAGCCTGGTCTTACAAATTAGCCCCTCTACTCCGAAGTCATTTTCTTGCCAAACCAGCACAACCGTAGGACTAGCTGGGTTCAGTGGCAATTTACAGTGGAGAAGGTGACAGCTGATTTTTTTTCTCCTTGCATGATGCCTAACTGTCAGGTGGAAAGATACAAATGCAGCTGTAATGCGGATATACCAGGCGTCATCTGCGCCTTTCGTAGCCAGTGCCGTCATTCCTGCGTCTGTCCTCGCAATGTACCGCAAGCTCTGCAGTGTCTCCCACCTTTATGCTCTACCACTGCGAGATGGGGACGTAGGGCTCGAAGGAGAACAGACGGATTGTGATTGGAGAAATTAAACTGCAAAGGTGATTTTTGTATCTTTCCAGCATCTCCTGGTCTCCTCCACTTGTCTCAGGAGGCAGCCTACTCGTCACCGAAGCTGCTGTCAAAGGCCGCGTTGGGTGTAGGATAGTCGTACGAGAGGGCACTGCCTCACGAGGGCTATTGCTGGGTGGGGGGATCAGTAGTTTGGCATGTCTGTGGTCCTCCAAGGCACCACTTGGTCGTCTTTGTGTATCAGACGGTGCCCTGTTGAGTCCAACCACATCATGAATAATAGAAATCCCTCAAACACACACACGTTTCTACTGAGGATGGAAATAATCTCTGAACATGCATGGTGCGTGAAACATGCTAAGCAGCTAACACCTGGGGCTTGACTGAGGGCCGTGAGAAAGTCTTGCTGATTGATCTTCTCATTGGAGCAACGTGACACACACATCTGGCCAATAAGGTGGCAGATGAGAGCGACTCGTTCACAAAGAGCCCAGTGCTTGTTTTTAATGGTACAGAAAGTGAGCCAGTCAGTAATCATCATGACCCAAAACAATCCTCTGGCAATGGTACGGACATTAGCCCAAAATATGGAGGAATGGGCAACGATCACAGCCGGATGTGCTCAGCACTTCATAGTGAAGCCCCCAGCGAGCTCAGCTCACGCCATTATGCATGAGTGATCTGGTCACACAACGCATTGTGTGAGGGACACCTGGTATCCTATTATTTTTGCCATTGACAGGTGTGTGATTTAAAAGAAATGTTAATAGTAATGAAACCTATTATTTGATTATCAAAGCCTGTTTCACGCAAAACCGTAGCTATCAGTCAATGGTAAAAATAAGGAAACCCCCCCTCCCCAAATTGGGGAGGTGACAGGGATCAGAGTATCCCCACTGCAGCGACCTCCTCTTCTGTCCCGTGCTATGGTTCCCATGGAGACCAATGCTTGGCTCTCAGTTTTGAATTTCTCACCTTTCTGCCAGCAATGGCTCGGGCACCTCTGAGGACCTCTTCTGGAAGCTAGATGCACTGCAGTCCTTCATCCGCGACCTGCACTGGCCAGAGGAGGAGTTCGGCAAGCACCTGGAGACGCGGCTGAAGCTCATGTCCAGCGACATGATTGAGTCCTGCGTGCGACGGTGAGCCTTGCTCCGCTGGTCTCTATGCCAATCTCTGTGCCGGTCTCTGTGACAGTCTCTGTGACAGTCTCTGTGCCGGTCACTGTGCTGGTCTCTGTGCCGGTCTCTGTGCTGGTCTCTGTGCCGGTCTCTGTGCTGGACTCTGTGTCGGTCTCTGTGCCAGCAGCGAAACCGTACACAGGACTGGTGCTGCATCTCTTCGCCGTCATAGAAAGCTCATGTGCTGTTCAATGAAAACGAGAAAATCTGTTATTTCAGAAGTGAGAAAAAAATACACTTTCTCAGAAACAACTTATTGCAAAATAAGTCTAAAATAATGTAATGAGACACCCTTAGCACGCCAGGACCTGCGGTTCTGTGCACTGCCACCTCACATGCTACACTCAGCGTAATTAAAATGAATTCGAGTTAAACTTTATCATAGATGCAAATTAAATTGGTGATGTAAAGTAATCTAGGGGCGGCATGGTGGTGCAGTGGTTAGCACTGTTGCCTCACACCTCTGGGACCCGGGTTCGAGTCTCCGCCTGG
>JAODJX010000129.1:14443265-14458430 GCA_026776945.1 Isichthys henryi | reverse complement strand
CACTTCCGCCCCCCCCATCCACTCCGCCCCCCACCCCAGCACCCCCCCCCCCCCACCTAAAGCTGAAAATGGAACTTATCTCTCATGTTACGCTGTTTTGTCACATTATTTCAGGTGGCATGGTTTAGGCTCAGATAATCTTGCTGTGTACATCCCCTAGCATGGCCCGCCTACTCAGAGACACCCCTACTGCCTCTGCATGCACGGCTGCAACGAGTGCTGTGGCATTTCAGCTCGACAGCCAATGCTGGCTGGCCGGCCACCCAGCTCAGGCTGCTTCACCTGGGGAGCGGGGGTGTGGCCTTCTCCCCAGTGTGAGGTGGTGCCCCCAGTCCCGGCCAGTCGCTCCATATAACCAGACTGACATACACGATCCCGTTCTTATTTTCATTTTATTTGGGGATTATTGTAATGTTCCTGATAATCATTCCAGGTGCCGTTTCTCTTCAGAATGGATTTTGTACATATTAAGAACAGACACCAAATGAGTCAAGACCTTTAGGTCATTTACACACAATCATACACCATGAAAATGTTTCCAAAAAAAGCTTAAAAAAACAGCACTTTTCCCTCCTGCTAAATCCCTTTATTCAGCACCTTGTTTTCAACTTCATTCATTGGTTTCTTCAAAAGTTCCAGGTTTGGAAAAGTCTACTACTGCAAAATGTATGGATGAAATGTTTTTCTGTTTAACAGGTGCTTTTGGGAAATTCACCAGGGGCTGAATGCTGCCGTCTGTTTGCTTCTGAAAGGCATCTAACTTGGCCTGAGAATCTATGAAGGAATGACGAACAATCCGGCAAAAGTCCCGCGATCCCCCCCCGCCCCCCCCCATTCTCCCTCCGCATTCATTACGTGCGCTGGCCTCTTTGAAGATTAGAAGATGCATTTGTAATTCACTGTCGTTTTAATCGGTGCCTTTTAATCCTGCCCAGGGAAACTTGGAAATGGGGGCCCAATGCTTATCGCTTTACGGTGCCCCGTAATGTTGTACGTGGCCGTGTGTGGATTTTTCCGGTAGAGGTCAGTGGAAAACAGGAAACAGAAATGGTCTGTGTTTCGTGGAGGTCAGTCGGATCACATCTCCGGATGATGTGGTGAATGTAAGAAGATTACATTTACATTCTGTATATATAAATATGTCTCCTCTCTGTTGGGAACAAAATTACTGGCCTCCATTGACGCCAAAGTCTCACTAGCAGACGAGTCAATTAATGTTAATGAGACATATTTAAAAATAATAATCATGTTATAATTATTGTTCCATATCATAGACTGAAAGATTGTGTGAAAAAATGCACTGATTTAAAGATCTTGTGCTTCAGTAGAGCATGTGTCAATGAACCTACAGTCATAAGCTGATATGCATAATTAGAAAGCCGGTATAAGGTGGAGAGTGACTTCCGAAAGCCGTACTGTAGGGAACCCACATGCACTGATGCCAGCTAACGGCTAATGGCTAACATCACAGGACCGACCTCTGACCACAAATGGCTTTTGTCACGAGGGCTTCATAGGAAACCAGTTTCACCAGCCTGCAAGTTTTGTTCTGTAGGGGGGCCGTGAGGCACTTGATCAGACGGCCGTGTTTACTTGCTTCAGAGCAGGAAAGAGGAGGGGGTGGCTGGGCGGGTTTAAAGAAATTAATTTATCCTCCCCTTTGTCGTTCTGTAAAGTGCTGTCCAGGGGGGTTAGGATTAAAGCAGCTGTGCTTAAGGCAGCTCATCTGCTTAGTGTGGGGGCCACAGATCAGCCGGCAGAAAGGCAGCCTGTCCGTAGGTGGCTTCCGGGGGGGGCGCCGTGCCCATGTAAATGGGGCTCTGTGGATTACACACGTCAATTATACCCATAATCTGCCTTTGGGGGATTAAACGCTCATTGATTGATTTGAGGCATTTCCATTGACCTTGGCAGTTATCAGGTTCCAAAAGTCACGGATGCGATGAAGACGGCCGCCACTGGATTCTTGCGCGGGACGGGGGCGCCTGGTAAATGGGGTCACACAGTCAGCCGTCCCATGGACATGCGTTACCCCAGCACTGTCTGGGGCGCATTACCCCATCCCAGACTCCGTGATACACGGCTGGCCCGAAGTGAGCAGGTTAATTGACTTTAGGCCACGAGCCCGATGCGAGCCACTGACTTTAGAAGTACCCATTTTAGAATCCAGAAAAATTGGCATGTTCGTGCAAGTCTCTTTAAATCACAGCATGTCAGTATGTACACCACCAGTTTTTGTGTAAACTCAGATTTTCTACATTTGCATGTTACTCACTTAACATTTACTAAAAATACATTCAATATTCTTTGCTAACAAATGCATTTACAATATGTTCACCATTTCAGTACCTTTATTAGCAAGAAAATGTCACATCTTTGATTCATCAAAGTAACCTCCTCTAGCAGTCTGAGGGGTTTTTTCTACAAGGGACATTAAATACTGCTCAGTTTCGTGGGATGAAACAATTAACTAGTGCATTTAAAGTTAAAGGACAACCTGGAATCTGACTCTGCCATCACCACACAACCAGCTAATAGGATGTCAGACATACACTGTTACAGACTCTTTTCATGTTATAATGGAAAATTGTTTTATTTGACTTTATATTTTCATTTATAGTAGTTTACTCAACTTAAAGAGGAAAAATCTGCAGTTCATGAAATAAATGTAAAAGGGATAAAAACCTGTGCCAAACATTTAACTGGTAGTGTGTGTGTATTACACATATATATATATATATATATATATAGACACACACACACACTGTATATATGTATGTATATATACACATACATACAGGCGTGGAAAAAATTAAGAGAATTAAGAGAACACAATTTTTTGTTTGACTCATTTCTCAATTAATGGATTAATGGAAGAATGGAGTCTCTGAATAATATATATATATTGTTTAGCAAACTGCAGCCTGGTTCTTCTCTGTTTCTCATTAATGAAGGGTTTCTTCCTGGCTTTATGGGACTTCAGTCCTGCTTTTTGGAGCCTGATACAAACTGCCCTAGCATTGCACTTCACTCCTGCACTTAATGTTAAAGCAATGTCTAGTTCCTGTTATATACGTGCAAATATCCCAGGCATATCCAGGAATTTTTCAAAAATATGAAACATGATACATAGAAAGATCATTTTTCTTTAAAAAACAGAATACAGTATTGCTGTACAGTGCGCTGATATCCAGTTATTTTGTCGTTTCAATTAATCTCTAGAAAAATAATGCACTGGTAAAAAAAAGAAGCTTTGTCTGCCCTACCTGGAGTCTAGCTGTTCAGTTTAAAAAGGCATAAGAGTGAAAAACATTTGCTCTGTTCTTTTAACCCCCCACCCCCCAATGAAAACCACTGGATGTTTAAGCCACTTAAATATTGTGTGGCATAATTACAGAGAAAGACACATTCTCATCTCGCCTTGACTTCACTAGTGCCCCCCTCAGGCCAGGGTTAACACAAATGGCAGAAACTGAGGGAAAAAAAAAACAATAAAACAACAGATTGAGATGAGTAGATTTGGGGAATGTGTCTGGCTGTTAATGCAGTCGGGAGGTTCGTGACCGCGGCGTCGCGTCAGGGGAGCTGGTGAGGTGCTCCCTCCCTCACCGGCGGGCGAGGCATGGTGGCATTTGTTTGATTAACTTGTCTCACAAAAGTGGCAGCTGTCGCGGGGGCATGTGGAAGGGGCGGCTCAGTGCAGCTCCGCCTTTGTACATCTGTCAGGGGGCGCAGGAAGAAAGGGTGAAAGGAAACAAATTGGTCCCAAAAGGCATGCCATTCACCTCGCGAGCCCCCCCATTCACCCGGTGAGCCCCCCCTCATTCACGCGCACAGTGTGATTCTGAAGTGCTTGCTGGCTTATTTCATTTTGGTCGCTCTATAGCCTCAGCCCACAAGTGTTTTATGTCTTATTCGCCGTGCCTGAGGCTGCCTGTAAGCGTTTCATTGTGCGCAGAATAGCTCACTTTGCCCAGCGGTCGACCCGCTTTCTCTACGCTTTTCCCCTCATTGTGTGTTTATTCAATGACATGGTTCAGGACATAATTCCTGTCATTGAGTTTCTTACTACAAGTTTTTTTCTTTTTTTGGGCCAGGGTGGGGGGGTGTGTTTTTATACAGTCGTCTTTATTTGGACAGTGCGACAGACGTATCCGAGAATGGGCAGGGCTGGGTGGCTCTAGGGCGTCCCACGACATAAGGGAAATAGGTGGATTAATTCCCGTGTTTCTTATTTTTATGTGAATTTGTGTTTGATTCCAAAAAATGGAAAAAAAATTACCTCAAATTAGAAAACTGCTTAGGTGATAGTCTTGGCTCTGCTGATAGGGAGCATTTTTTGCTAATTGACAGCTGATCTGTCCCAGAATTCTCCTTATGGAGCCTCTGCGGTCAGAGTGGCTTGCGGCCTCAGGGCCGGATGGCTTCAAAACTTTACTTCAAGACTTCTATTCAGAAATCCCTTGTTATTAGAAAAAAATTGGGGGTTGTGGGGGGACAAACCAGCAACGCGTAGCATGAGAGGTGCAGCGAGAGAGACTGATTCCCTGTAGAAGGAATCCCTGTCAGGCTGCTCCTCCGAGGGACGCAGAAAACCCGAGGACTCGGGGCACCGGTGTGAGTTACTATGGTAATTGAGTTGCATCATCAATAGGGTTCCCCTCATGGGCAATAAAGCATGTAATAACAGGCAAACAGCACCAGTGAAAAGCAAACAGGTAGGATTACTGCCTCCCTTTGTCCCCAGTGTATAATGTCTTGTACTCAGATTTAAAGACTTCTCAACCCTCAGGTCCTCCCTGAGGACGCCCACGGGGGCCTGATCTGGCCCCGCCGTGAGGAGCGGGGGCCAATTTGGCAGCTAAGCAGTGCGGCGAGCACTCAGAGCTCGCGGAGCAGAGTGGAGCGTAGGAAAGCCCCTTCAAAGGGCGGGGTGAAAAACACATAGACACCCCGAGAGTTGTAGAGAAAGGTACTAAAGTGCCTTCGATCCCGAGCCCCAAATGGGCCAACTCTGTTAATGGATTTGGAGGATTGGAGGGAAAGCGAGAGAGAGACAGAGAGGAAGAGAAAATAAAGGTATTGCATCCCTGGAAGCCTGCCACGTCGGCCTGCCCTACAGAGCCTGCCACTTTGCATCTCCATCAGCCTGGACCACAATCACCATCGCATGCCTCCTGCTAATTGCAGACACAGCTGGGGCCCAGCAGGACGCCCTCACACAGTCCCGGGCCCAAGTAGCCAACCTCAATCTGTTGTGTAGCTTGCGCGCAGGCAAGACACGCACACACACATACTCAATGAAAACCACCAGCAAGGGCAGAAAGAGGCAGAGTCACAGGTTGCTTGTAATCCCCCTGCCCCCCCCCCTCCCGCTGAGGATTCCCACCCCCTTTCTCGGGACATTCCCAGTTTGGTCTCTGACAGGAACAAAGGCCGTGCTGACCCTGCACCGCCATCCCCGGGCTCCCAGAGGGCAGAGGGCAGCGACAGCCCTTCAGGTGTATAAGCCGGTGGGAGGGGGTGGGGCATGTGCGGGCCTGGGGGGGATGGAGTTGCACTGAATTCTGTTTGTTGCCCCCCTACCAGGCGCTATGGCTTCTTGTAACATGTCAGATATGAGTGCGAATGCCGGGTTCGAGGTGATGCGTGCGCGCGCGTGTGTCTGTTTGGGGGCGGGGGCAATAGGTCACACAGCCCCCCAGCCCCCGCTACTTGGGGGGGGGGGTGGGCCTGCAGATGTTCATGTGTGTGCATGTAACAACACCGCAGACCCCCTCCGCCACGACCCCGCTAATATCAGGCCTCGTTATGTTATCACAGAATTATTCACGCCTCTGTATTGCATTATATATTCAGAGTAATGCTGCAGCCGTTTGGCAGACAGCGACGGCTGTGTGGTCGCTCAGCCCTCAGCCAAATTACAGTTCAGAAAAAACATGGAGAACGGAGACGGCGCACGTGGCACGAGCGTGAAGTTAGCGTTTCGCGGACTGTGCGCGCTCTCGCCTCTCAGCGGCACCGTAATCGGTCCCCAGGAGCAAATCGATCATGCTTCCCGCAGGCTGTGTTTCAAACAGGACTTATCCTTTTTAATTTTTGATTAGGACGTAACACTCATCTCAGGGGACACTGGGATTATTATGTCAGTCAGAAAGGTAACGGACATCCATCAGAACCGAATCAGTATGGATTTATTTAGTTTTCTTTTTTTTGCACGTGGACCCTGAGAGAGTGAATGTGTCACTTGATAAATATCAAATGACAACATAAAACTAGTGCATCTGGGCCTCAGCCCTTAAATATTTAGGTAAAGGTAGTAGAAGGAGTTAGTGTTACTTCTGAAATTAAATTACATTTTTATACTTATTCTTAAGGTTTCTTGGCATTTATGTATTTCTGACTAAATACAGGTGTTGGTGGTTTCAGGAGCAGGCAGTAGGTTTGTGTGATGGCTCGTGCTGACCCCGGGGCCCCCCCATCAAAGGTTAACTCCCGAGGGCCTGGAGGAAGTGTGAGGTAGCACAGGCGCTCGAAGGCCTGGCCGCTCGGAGGGGGGTCCACACGGCAGCGTCCTGGCGCAATCTCAGTGTGACTGCGGGCACTTTCACAGGCACAGGGTGCCTAGGCCCCGGGCTGCTCGTTCGCCTGCTCTCTCTTGGTCCCCCCCACCCCGCCATGCTTCGCCCCCGTGCTCGTCCCGTACTGGGCTGTGGGGACTCTATGCCACCGGCAAGTCTTCCAGCTACACCATGCCACGGCAGCCTGTTTGACACGAATGAGTGCAAATGAGATCAGGAAGGTCACAACTGATTAGGTAGAGCAAAGCCTAGTGCAGGATGGGAATTAGCTGTGGGGAAACTTGGTCGGTATAGACGTGATAACGATCTAGGCGCTGACCTAAGGTGTCTTTGCGTTGCTTTTTCATTTTATTGAGTAATTTAACGCCCATCAATTATAAGCTCCTGTGACTTAAGAGTTCCTGCAGGAAAAATGTCGCCAGAATTGTCTAACCAACTTCCAAAAAATGGACCCAGTGGCGACTTATGATACCGAGATATAGCTAAAAGCTTAAGCTAACCAGGATTGTCCATGCTGCTCTGATTTTTAAGAGGAGATTTGAGTATTTTGAGTACGGCAGATGTACTTTTAGTACAGAAGAGTACTCTGTTGCACTCTTGAGTACTCTCTTCCGGCAGAGAAACGCCATGTGGTAAACAGACCAAAAGGACCTGTCACATTTGCAAGCGTATGCTGGGTGTGGAAGAGACAGCATGTCTGTTTACTGATCAGATGGTCTGCATTTCCGTTATACAACTAAAGTTCGCCGGGACCCTGCTCAGGCATGACAAACCTCCAGGGCTTTGCAGACATCTCCCCAGGTCATATTACGGATGAGCCGAGAGTGTTCTACTGGATCAAGTCCTGACTATTATCTGGGCTGTGAAGCATGGTAGAGCTGATCATCATTGGTGTGTCAGACTCTTCGCTCAGAGGAACATGGAGCAGGGCACCCAGATAAGGGAACAAAAACCTGCCTGGTACTCCTGTGCCAGACTGTCATACCAGTGTAAGTGGGAAGAATTTGAAACCTGCCACTGTTCAGCATTCTGGAAAAATACAGAGAAACACAAGAGAGAGGCCAGAGTGCCTTAGTCTGATTTCCATTCATCCATCCACCTTCTCAGCCATTATGCAGGTCAGGCTGGGGGGGCAGGGACTTCTTTAATAAATGCCTGTGGTTTCAGTAATGTTAGTAAATGCCTTTTAAATCTTCATAATTCAAGTTGACTTTGGCTATTAAAATATATGAGTAAGATTTTCCCAAAATGTACAGAAAGAAATTAAGGTACAGATATTTAAAAACGTGTTTACTGTACAGGCAGAAACATGCTCTCCATTTCTAACACTGGACAAACCAGAAGGTTTGGCTGCATTGTTACACTCTTATGCTCCAGTAGCCTGTAGTCCTCCTCAGTATGTGTCTCAATTATGAAACAAGAGGTTATACAATTGGCAAGAAAGGACTGATATCCATTATCCAATTGAGTAAGGCAAATCGTCACCAAAATGTCATGACAGTGATCGGACTCAGTTGAAATCAAGCCTGTTTACCCAATTAGCCTAAATCAAAGGAGCTACTTCCAACAGGCTAAATGTCAGAGTTAAATAAGGGGTTTCTATCAGCCTTACTAGTGATACAGGTGCTTCAAACTTGGAAATGAACCAGATTTATTAGGCTATAAGCAGATTGATGAAAACTCATCAGATCACAGTTTCTTTCCATGCCCAGTAATGCACATTTTGCTGCTGCAGTGATGTCTGCACATCAATTCCCAACCACTATTTATTTTTTATATATTTGGGGACCTGTTTCTAGTCAGTGCATTAAATGTTTCCACGCTCAAATCCATTGTAATCTATTTTATTTTAACTGTACTTCCATTATTTTTTATGTTCTGTGTTGTCTATTACTGTATGCACCAATACTGCCAAGACACATTCCATGGCCATTAAAGTGAATTCTGATTCTAATTCCGGTTGCATATATAGCATTTATTTTATCAATCGTGCAGTATCAATACCAGCCCACGGTGAGGCATAAATGTTTTCAAAGGTAACCTTCCCCTCTTCCCACAAGCCACGGATTGCCTTTTCACACAACTCTCTAATTAAGTGAAACCAGAACGTAAATCGATGGCTGATCACAGGCACTGTACTGCCTACTGAACAATGATACCCAAGGCATTTTCTGCAGACTTTTTAAAAAGTTTGTATAAATTTGAATGATATTTTTTGGAAGTGCCCTGCCTTCCCTTCACTCTATCAGTCCTGCATTGTCGTCATGATGTATGAGGAATGAATGCAAATATGTATCACCGTGGGCTTATCTGACTTTCTGTAGAAGTTCTGTTGGTCTCTGCTGGTGCTGATCATCTCCACTAGTGCTGTCTGTGTCCACTGGTGATGTCTGTCTGCTTGTTTTGCTGGAGAGCACTGTCTGTCTCTGTTTCAGCAATGGTACACCAGCACTATGAATCTCCTGGGGACCTGGCTGACCGACCGCATGGACCTCCAGCTTCACGTCTACCAATTGAAAATCCTCATCAGGATCGTGAAGGTAACTGCTGACTGAAACTGGGCTCACTTCACCAGGCTCACTTTTCAGGCTTCATGGATGTCTGCATCTGCATTTTGAGGAGAGAAATTAACATTTATGTAAAATATGTCCGTTTATTATAGCTCATATCTCTATATGACTTGCATAGGTATCTACCACGTTATGTTTTAAATATTTAAATATGAACACAAAGCCTATCAATGAATGGCATGCACTGTGAGCTAACGGACCCCGCCGGCTAGCCTGGGACAGACACACGCAGTCCATTTGGATGAAAGGTATGCACTGTGAGCTAACGGGCCCCATCGGCTAGCCTGGGACAGACACACACAGTCCTTGTGGATGAAAGGTATGGACTGTGAGCAAACGGACCCCGCCGGCTAGCCTGGGACAGACACACGCAGACCTTGTGGATTAAAGATATACACTGTGAGCTAACGGGCCCCATCGGCTAGCCTGGGACAGACACATGCAGTCCTTGTGGATGAAAGGTATGCACTGTAGCTAACGGACCCCGCCGGCTAGCCTGAGATAGACACATGCAGTCCTTCTGTATGAAAGGTATGCATTGTGAGCTAACGGGCCCCGCCGGCTAGCCTGAGACAGACACACGCAGTCCTTGTGGATGAAAGATATGCACTGTGAGCTAACGGGCCCCGACAGCTAGCCTGAGACAGACACGCAGTACTTGTGGATGAAAGGTATGCACTGTGAGCTAACGGGCCCCAACAGCTAGCCTGAGACAGACACACGCAGTCCTTCTGTATGAAAGGTATGCACTGTAGCTAACGGACCCCGCTGGCTAGCCTGAGACAGACACGCAGTACTTGTGGATGAAAGGTATGCACTGTGAGCTAAAAGGCCCCGACGGCTAGCCTGAGACAGACACACAGTACTTGTGGATGAAAGGTATGCACTGTGAGCTAACAGGCCCCAACAGCTAGCCTGAGACAGACACATGCAGTCCTTCTGTATAAAAGGTATGCATTGTGAGCTAACGGGCCCCACCGGCTAGCCTGAGACAGACACACACAGTCCTTCTGTATGAAAGGTATGCACTGTAGCTAACGGACCCCGCTGGCTAGCCTGGGACAGACACATGCAGTGCTTGTGTATGAAAGGTAAGCACTGTGAGCTAACGGGCCCCGCCGGCTAGCCTGAGACAGACACACAGTACTTGTGGATGAAAGGTATGCACTGTGAGCTAACGGGCCCTGCCGGCTTATGTGTAATTTATATTGAAATATTAAGCTGTATTGTGAAAACAGTACAAAATTATTTAATTTTTAATTCTGCTTCCTTAAATGCACATTTGCATTGCAATTCTGCATCCTGTTATCCAGCACAATTTAAATTCAATTCAAATTTACAAACTGAATTAGAATATCACAGCCATTTCAGTTATGCACAACCTCGGCTTGCTGTCGTCGTCCAGATGCAGTTCGGCACTGCGTACGATGGAGGTGCCGGGTTGTATGTGAGTGGAGAGGAGTCTGTGTGAGAGAACATGCCCTCAGAGTCAATGTTTCCATGCTCCTTTCACATCATAAAAATTTCCATGCAACCCTGTTTTGGTGCGAGGGCCTGTGTTTTATTTTCATTCGATCCATGGAGGAGGTGCTCCTTGGTTTGTGTCGCCCACTCAACAGCCGTGGAACAGACGGTATCAGGACAGTGTCGTCCTTAATGTGGGAACAGGTGTGGTAAATGCCACTCGTTTCCAGCTCTCAGAAGAGTCCTTAAAGAAAGTGCCAGAGACTCCCTTTGTCCCATTTCCTGTTTGTAGAAAAAGTACCGTGACTTCCGACTACAAGGAGTGCTGGACTCCACCCTGAACAGCAAGATGTATGAAACTGTGCGGAATCGGCTGACGCTGGAAGAGACCACGGCGTCAGTCCGAGAAGGCGGCATGCAGGGAATTTCCATGAGGGACAGTGATGAGGAAGAGGATGACGACTAGAACACTGGGGGGGTGGGGGGGGGGGGGATACTTTAGCCTGGTAATCAGTGCATGTACCAGCTCAGCTATTCGGCTCAGCAATCTGATCATCTATTTCTGTCCGGTCTAAATGCCCATGAAGGAAAAACAACGGTATTAAAAAATAATAGGAATGGAAAAATATATTCAAAATTGATATTTTAGGTGTGGTATAATACAGGTAGCACCAACTTCGTGCATTTGGTATCGAAATTGATATCTGTATGTTCCTAAGCAATATGGAGTATCATTTGTTTGACGATGTTAAGTAAGGTAATTAGGAATACTGTTAGATGTGTCCCTCTTCACTGCAAACCTATATGCTTCTTCAGCGTTGTGTATATACTTTGATGGTATATTGTTGTGACAAAAAGTATATAGACCTATTATTTATTGATTTTGTTTGTTATGAAATGGATGCACTTAAACCAAATTAACCACTGTTTTCAAGTTTCATCATGAAAGACTTATGTGCTGTTTTCATAGTTTGTATCCTGTTATTGTTATTAAACTGTCTCTTTTTTCTTCAATCGATTCTGCATCCAGTGATATTCCCCTACACACAGAAAATATTTTTTTAATTTAAATGAGTTGGTATTTTAGAAATGCAATATCCATATAAAGCCATTGTCATGTTGTGTGGGATATTAATGTTTTTTTTTTAATCGGGCAAATGAGAAACACTTTTAGCTTTTTCCTGCAGGTGAGAGAGAACCTCTTATTATTACCATCATTTCTGGCACAAGATGTGAAGCGGCTGTTTCAGGCCTGCGGCCTGCCTGTACATATCACACTGTACATTCACTGAACCTTCCAGTAGCTGACTGACCCCCACGCGCCCCACTGTATCCCAAAGCTTTTGTTATGTGTAAAGTACCTGCAGGTGGAGTAACCATGTTTATGCCTTACAAATGCCTACAGTTGTAATATGCAAAGACTGTGGCCTCTGAATAAAAATGTTACAATTATATACAATGTTTCTTCTGTGCCTCGGTCAATTGAGCATAATCACATTTGGGAGTCTCAAATTCTTATAAGTAGCTAACATATAGAAATAAAATATTTTATCATTTATTAATTGTAATTACATTCTGAACTATTTATATATAGGTATGTGCATGTGTGTAGATGATTAATTGCTTGGTTTAAATTCATTTTGACAGTGAACAAAAGCAGAAGGTTGTTGACGCATGTACCGTTTGGGTCGGATCTGCCTGAGAATAATTCAGGCTAGTACTCTAATGGGAGAACCGACAACTTCCCAAAGGAGGGTAAAAAAAACGATAAATAATAGGCAACATGTGCCTGACACCTGCAGCGCTTTTAATATTGCCCCAGAACATCTCTTCACACAGATCTTGGATTAGAGCTTTGGCTTAAGAAATGACCCATCCTCTGAGTTTATATTACCAGACAGAAGGAGATTGAAGACGTCTGCTTGAAGGTGATAGAAAAAGAGCCCCAAGGATATCCTCTCAGCCAGATTAAAATAATTCAGGAGTCTCAGAAACAAATCTGTCCCTGAGGGATGGTATCAACACATTCAAGGTATTAAATATAATAAAGACAGAAACTGAAGGAGGTTGCATATGTCAATCATTCATTTGAAGAGACAAAACAAGGTGCTTTAAGAGAGCTATGCATTTAACAAGGGTTTAATAATGATTATGATTACCATAATTTTCTATGTATCTCTTTAATTTATTGCTATTGTTTTTCGTTCTATTTGGATGCTTTTGTCAATGGGAGGAGGATGTCCCATCTCGCCAGAGAATGCCACGTCTCGGGGAGCTGCCATGCATTTCGGCGTCTCGCCAAAAAGTGCGCGGTCTCAGGGAGATCCCAAGCAGTTAGATGTATCGCCAGAGAGTGCCGCATCTCTGCAGAGAGTGCCGCGTTTCGGGGAGATCCTAAGCAGTTCGATGTATCACCAGATAGTGCCCCGTCTAGGGGAGGTGCCAAGCATTTCGGCGTCTCATCAGAGAGTGTCCTGTTTCGGAGAGATGGCAAGCATTTCGGCGTCTCGCCAGAGAGTGCCCCATCTCGAAGAGATCCCAAGCATTTTGGCATCATGCCAGAGAGTGCCGTATCTCGGGGAGATGGCAAATATTTCAACATCTTGCCAGAGAGAGCCACGTCTCGGGGAGGTGCTAAGCATTTCGGCGTCTCGCCAGAAAGTGGCCCATATCGCGGAGTTGCCATGCATTTCGGAGTCTCGCCAAAGAGTGACCCCTCTCGGGGAGATGGCAAATATTTCAACATCTTGCCAGAGAGAGCCACGTCTCGGGGAGGTGCCAAGCATTTCAGCATCTCGCCCGAGAGTGACCCCTCTCAGGGAGGTGTCAAGCATTTCGACGTCTCGCCAAAGAGTGACCCACCTCGGGGAGGTGCCAAATATTTCGGCGTCTAGCCAGAGTGCCCCGTGTCGAGGAGATCCCATGCAGTTTGACATCTCGCCAGAGAGTGCCCTGTCTTAGGCAGTTGTCAAGCATTTCGGCATCGCGCCAGAGAGTGCCCCGTCTCGGGGAGGTGCCAAGCATTTCGGCGTCTTGCCAGAGAGTGCCCTGTCTCGGCGAGATGCCAAGCATTTCGATGTCTCGTCAGAGAGTGCCCTGTCTCGGTGAGGTGCCAAGCATTTCGGCGTCTCGTCAGAGAGTGATCCATCTCTGGGAGATCCCAAGCATTTCGACGGTTCGCCAAAGAGTGACCCATATCGGGGAGGTGCCATACATTTCAGCATCTCGTCAGTGAGTGCTCTGTCTCAGGGTGCTGCCAAGTATTTTGGCATCTCACCAGAGAGTGCTCCGTCTTGAGGAGGTGCCAAGCATTTCGGCGTCTCCGCAGTGAATGCCCCATCTCGGGGAGATGGCAAGCATTTCAACGTGTTGCCAGAGAGTGACCCATCTCTGGGAGATCCCAAGTATTTTGGCATCTCACCAGACAGTGCCCCGTCTCGGGGAGGTGCCAAACATTTCAACATCTTGCCAGAGAGTGACCCGTCTTGGGGAGATGGCAAGCATTTCAACATCTTGCCAGAGAGTAACCCATCTTCGGGAGATCCCAAGTATTTCGGCATCTCGCCAATGAGTGCTCCATCTCAGGGAGGTGCCAAGCATTTCAGTGTCTCGCCAATGAGTGCTCCATCTCAGGGAGGTGCCAAGCATTTCAGTGTCTCGCCAGAGAGTGCCCTATCTCGAGGAGGTGCCAAATATTTCAGCGTCTAGCCAGAGTGCCCCTTGTCGAGGAGATGTAATGCATTTCAGCGTCTCATCAGAGAGTGCCCCGTCTCGGGGAGATCCCATGCAGTTTGACGTCTCACCACAGAGTGCCCCGTCTCCGGGAGATCCCAAGCAGTTCTATGTATCGCCAGAGAGTGCCCCGTCTAGGGGAGTTGCCATGCAGTTTGACGTCTTGCCAGAGAGTGCCCCGTCTTGGGCAGGTGTCAAGCGTTTCAGCATCTCGCCAGAGAGTGCCCCGTCTCGGTGAGATCCCATTCAGTTTGACATCTCGCCAAATAGTGCCCCGTCTAGGGGAGATGGCAAGCATTTCAAAATTTTGCCAAAGAGTGACCAATCTCGCGGAAATCACAAGCATTTCGATGTCTCGCCAAAGAGTGACCCAAATCGAGGAGGTGCCAAGCATTTCGGCGTCTCGCCAGAGAGGGCCCTGTCTCGGAGAGATCCCAAGCATTTTGGCGTCATGCCAGAGAGTGCCCCATCTCAGGGAGATGGCAAAAATTTCAACATCTTGCCAGAGACAGCCCCGTCTCGCTGAGATCCGAAGCATTTTGGCGTCTCCCCAGAGAGTGCCCCGTCTCGTGGAGGTACCAAGCATTTCGGCATCTTGCAAGAGAGTGGCTTGTGTCGGAGAGATCCCAAGCATTTTGGCGTCATGCCAGAGAGTGCCCTATTTCGGGGAGATGGCAAAAATTTCAACATCTTGCCAGAGAAAGCCCCATCTCGGTGAGAACCGAAGCATTTTGGCGACTCGCCAGAGAGTGCCCTATCTTGGGGAGATGGCAAAAAATTCAACATCTTGACAGAGAGAGCCCCATCTCGGGGAGATC
>JAODJX010000129.1:14402185-14443165 GCA_026776945.1 Isichthys henryi | reverse complement strand
TCGGGGAGGTGCCAAGCATTTCGGCATCTTGCCACAGAGGGCCCCGTCTTGGAGAGATCCCATGCATTTCGACGTCTTGCCAGAGAGTGACCCGTCTCGGGGAGATCCCAATCACTTTGGCATCTCATCAGAGAGTGTCCCATCTCCGGGAGATGCCAAGCCTTTCGGCGTCTCGCCAGAGAGTGCCCCATCTCGGCGAGATGCCAAGCATTTCGATGTCTCGTCAGAGAGTGCCCCGTCTCGGGGAGGTGCCAAGCATTTCGGCATCTTGCCACAGAGGGCCCCGTCTTGGAGAGATCCCATGCATTTCGACGTCTTGCCAGAGAGTGCCCCGTCTCGGGGAGATCCCAATCACTTTGGCATCTCATCAGAGAGTGCCCCATCTCCGGGAGATGCCAAGCCTTTCGGCGTCTCGCCAGAGAGTGTCCCATCTCGGCGAGATGCCAAGCATTTCGACGTCTTGCCAGAGAGTGCCCCGTCTCGGGGAGATCCCAATCCCTTTGGCATCTCATCAGAGAGTGCCCCATCTCCGGGAGATGCCAAGCATTTCAGCGTCTCGTCAGAGATTGCCCCATCTCGGGGAGATCCCAAGTATTTCGGTGTCTCGCCAGAGAGTGCCCCGTCTCGGAGAGATCCCAATCACTTCGGCATCTCATCAGAGAGTGCCCCATCTCCAGGAGATGCCAAGCCTTTCGGCGTCTCGCCAGAGAGTGCCCCATCTCGGTGAGATGCCAAGCATTTCGATGTCTCGCCAAAGAGTGATCCACCTCGGGGAGGTGCCAAGCATTTCGGCGTCATGCCAGAGAGTGCCCTATCTTGGGGAGATGGCAAAAAATTCAACATCTTGACAGAGAGAGCCCCATCTCGGGGAGATCCCATGCAGTTTGACGTCTCGCCAGAGCATGCCCTGTCTCGGGGAGGTGCCAAACATTTCAACATCTTGCCAGAGAGTAACCCATCTTCGGGAGATCCCAAGTATTTCGGCATCTCGCCAATGAGTGCCCCATCTCGGCGAGATGCCAAGCATTTCGATGTCTCGCCAGAGAGTGCCCCGTCTCGGGGAGGTGCCAAGCATTTCGGCATCTTGCCACAGAGGGCCCCGTCTTGGAGAGATCCCATGCATTTCGACGTCTCGCCAGAGAGTGCCCCGTCTCGGGGAGGTGCCAAGCATTTCGGCATCTTGCCACAGAGGGCCCCGTCTTGGAGAGATCCCATGCATTTCGACGTCTTGCCAGAGAGTGACCCGTCTCGGGGAGATCCCAATCACTTTGGCATCTCATCAGAGAGTGCCCCATCTCCGGGAGATGCCAAGCATTTCAGCATCTCGTCAGAGATTGCCCCATCTCGGGGAGATCCCAAGTATTTCGGTGTCTCGCCAGAGAGTGCCCTGTCTCGGAGAGATCCCAATCACTTTGGCATCTCATCAGAGAGTGCCCCATCTCCGGGAGATGCCAGGCATTTCAGCGTCTCGCCAGAGAGTGCCTCATCTCGGGGAGGTGCCAAGCATTTCGACGGCTCCCCAGAGAGTGCCCCGTCTCGGGCAGATCCCAAGCATTTTGGTATTGTTTCTTAACAGCCTCTCTCCTAAGACGTGTGCTTTTGACCATTAAGCCATCCGTGCCTTGCCTGTCAAAAAAACTTAGAAACAACCCTCTACTTCACATCAACATGTGTATGCTTTAATTTCATTGTTATTCTTCTTCTTATTATTATATAACATCATCTTCATCTCTGAGAGAATACCAAAGATAATATTATTTTAGGGGGATTTCAGCATACAGTCACTAAGCTTTGAATGCCAAACTAAAATGCCATGTATTTTATGTACGTATAACAAGCTTTCTTTTATCTGCTGTGTATTAAGCTGTTAGTGTTCAATGATTTGCATTCATTATAACCAGCAATCAAATTTATGCTACTTTATCTATAATAGTTATTGGCTGTTACCAAATTAACAGAATACAGACAATTAAAGTGTGATTACGAAGTTCTTAAACCTGATTTTTAAATCCACAGTAGGCTTATCAAGACAGTTTTCTTTTCCTTTAAACTGAATTACATTTTTGTTTGTTTTTACTAAAAGTAAATATAATTTCCTCCAGAAAATGCTCTTTATGAATCACCACAAGTAAGTCCAGATTTTTTATATTTGAATAGAGGAATTAATTGTAAGCTGAATCATCCATGGTCTTCCTTCCTACCACTATGCACCCAACACCACATTATTTTTCTATTGCTTTCACTCGGCAAAGGGCAGGAAACAGCAAATAAGGGAAAGTCACAGCTGAAATATGTTATTTAGGACCACAGTGGTGATGTAATTGTTGGAGTGTAAGGTTTACCGTGGGAACGTCTGACTACGATTTACGTATAATCAGAAACAACAGTATCCCAACATTCAATCTGACGCGTCAGGCTCAGAATTCATCCATTTAATTTCCTTATAAATCCAACCTCACTGCAACAATTTTACTAGGGAGAGGGGAAGGAGACAGATTAATGGAAGAGGAGATTTATTCCAGCACGATCTGGGCTGCTTTGATTTTTAAGGCCCAATCAGGTTAGGAACTAGGAATAATAACAGTATCCAAATATAAGATCCTCCAATTGACCATCTCAGCAAGAACTGGCTTCACCCCTGCGCCTGTGTTTACGCCCTGGGAATTTCAAGCAAGGCTGGCTTGTTGTGAATCCATGTAGAAACACCAACTGGTTGATGTTCTCATTACTTTCTACAGGAAAACATTTTATTACACCGCCTTGTACTCTAAAAATGATTTGCAGGACGTTATGGGGAAGGACATGAATGCAGTTTACTTGTAAATAGCTGAATACACATCTGCTGGAAGCTGACTGCGTGTCAGTCAGTGAGTCTCCCTGCATGATCAAGGCACCAGCATCATATCTCACTTTGTAACACAGTTACGTCTTAGATCCTTTTAATAAAGGCAGGCTAAAGCCTCTTATGACTTTATTTATTTTTTTCTAGCATCCCCAAGCAGCCGTCTTTATCTAATCCTTAAGAACAAAACACAGTCAAACCGATTAATTTCATATTGTTATTTCCATGAAAAAGGAATAGCTTTTTGTTTAAAGCAATTGCTTAAAAAATGCCAGACTGGAAGATCTGCACTTACATTCATGCAGAAAAGACAACCAGTGATGTGTTTCCTCATTTCCGTTGAAACCTTCAGGTTCGGCTCTGTGGGTCAGAACCGTTCGTCGGGCACGATATTCACCCTGACACTTGTTATACGTGTATAACATTAACAAATATGCAAAAATACACCAGCAAAGTTACACAAAAATATATACCAGCCAAAGCATGAGCCCTAAGGGGGCAAATAAAAGGAGATTTGATTGACTGTCCAAGTCTGTAAACGGAAATGCTAAATCTAGAGATCTATTGCACTCACTTATGGGAAAACACAACAGGTACGACTTGTAGGCCCTGCTGTTTGCAGTCAGCGGTGGAGCTGTCTATGCGCTGTCATTGGTATTACTATTGACAGATATGGGTCAAACTTCAACTGGCAAACCTCTGTTTACGTGGATCTGTAAAACTGAAACCGCTTTGTAGGGTAAGTATTCCGCTACGTTTCCAAGGGATGCTGAGAACCTGTCCTACTCAACTCACAGCAGGCCTGGGAAGGTGGTCCTCATCTTTATGTGCTCTGCCTGTAATGGACAACATGGTCCATACAGGTTGCACTATGCTCTCGACCCCAAGTCCTCTCACTATTGTCCAGTTTCTATTCACCTGCCTGTTCTACCAGCATCAAAGACTCGCTCCAGCCTCTTTTTGAAAAGGCAAAGTCCATTCAGCAATAACAGTATGAAGAACTTCCTTCGTTTTCTGACACGGGTCAGAAAAATTGTTCTGCCCAGGGTAAAAGTGATAAAAGTGATCCTCTATGCATCGGACACCTAGGAAAAGCGGTAAGCACACGCACATACGGAGACAAGTGAGGGAGGAGGCTTCCCCGAGACACAGAGGTAGGTTTCTCAGCCGTGGGCCATTCTGTGGGACAGGTGAGAGGCAGGAGATCTGCCCGGTCAGTGAGACTGACGGAAGATCATGGATGTAAACGTGGACTGACAAAATGGCTCAGTCAGGGAATACATTACAGAGCTGATTACTGGGGGAGGGGGACACCCCCCTATGCTTTGATGTTGCTTATTCTCTCCTTGATTGGCAATTACTCTGCATAAATAACCTTTGATGTACTTTTCGTTCATACAGTGCTGCCCCTGGCTGCCAAATATGAGAATTTCAATTACAGTTACATTCCTAAATATCAAATTGACCAGTTATGCAAAGACAAATTATGTTTGTTCATAGATCATCTTTGGGTTGAATACATTTTATTCACTCATCACCATCAACATACAGGAACGAATAATTAATATTTCTGTCAATGAGCCTTTTAGAGATTTCCCCTGTGATCACTCACCGGCAAAGAACTTATAACTGAGTACTAGCTGTGGGTACAGAGGGCTTCTTATGTCTTCAGACATACGGTCACATCTGAATATGTTAAACACACACAGACACGCGCGCGCGCGCACGCACACAGTTTGTAATTATATCTTTGTGGGGACTCTCCATTCATTCCTACGGGGAGAACTCTCATCCCAACATGACAATCTTAGCCCTTACCCAGCGCTAACCTTAGCCATAAGTAACCGGACAAAATCCGAGACTTTTGGCCTTTTTAGTTTTTTGATTGTATTCACAGATTTTTGTGGGGACCTGAAAAATGGTCCCCACAACATCAAAATAACAGGTTTTTATTAAATCGTGGGGAACATTTGGTCCCTACAATGTAATATAAATATAATAATCCACACAGACACTTTATATCAGGATAGAACAGCACATGTGGGGAAGGCGCACAGACACGTTGACACGTTTGAATCTCCCGGTGGTCTCAGCTTCTCGGCTCCCCTCCGCAATCAGACCTGGGAGGGACTGCGCCGCGTTAGCGCTAATGTAAAGCCCTGGGACTGGGATCGGCATAACAACATACTGGCCGGCACCACGCCATTGACAAATGCAAATAGTCCATGTCAGATCGTCTCAGCCACTGCCAAATGCAGCGGCCTGGCGAAATCTCCGCTTCCACTAACTACAAGTGCTCAGACTACCCGTCTTTTTTTCTTTATTGTGACAAAGCCCATTGCCACCTCCTCAGAAATGATAATTATCTTGTCTCTTAACAAAGCAAAAAGGTCTTGTTTACACAAACACACGGGTTCCCCAGAACGTAAAGGCAGCCCCCATGCAGAAATATACATGCAAATTCCTCCAAAGCAAGTTTTCACGCGGCCAAACAAGTGTTTTCCAATAGGGCCATACGTTACTTTACACTGTCTACATTTGTATGCTAATTTTAATTATATGACAATAAACGGTAATTTGAGTTCACCTTAACTGTTATTTTCAAGTAAAATATGCATCGGTTGTCATTCGATTCAGAAGAAAATCAGCATTATATTCTGTTAGAATATTCAATAAACTTTTTTTTCTTTCTTAATTCTGCAGTTCTAATTAAAATTGTGTATACAACTGAAAATTTTAAAAGTACTTTTTTTTAAGCGGGCTGGGGAAAAGGCAAATTCACTTTCCCCATTCGGCAATAACGTCACTATTACTAGACTTACTTTCACCGTTTGGAGCGTCGGAGTAAAGGCCGTAATCAAAAACACTCCCAGGTTTAACTGGGGAGATTTAACGAGGTGTGTAGTTGTTTCATACGGTGTAGGTGTGAGATAAGCCTACATGTAATGTGTTTCTTCATATTTCCCATCTTGATAACCTCATTAAGAGTTTTTGCACCACATACATTGAATTGTATTGTATTCACTTCGTCAATTTATCACCGTTCCCCGGTATGCATAAATAATCTCATATTGTGAGTATTCACGAAAATCACTTTCATTTCGTTGCTACAGAAACTATGCATCTTATTGAGCATTTTTAATATACTTAGTATTAAGTATTTAAATATCCAACTGCAAAAAGGCTTATGTCAGCTGTTTATCAATATTAATCAAAAAGACGTATTTAGACGTCACACTAGACACTAAAGCACGGACCGGGAAGCTAATTAATTAATTAATTTGCTGGCTTCTAGTTCAAATGTACTTTTGATAAATTTTTTGCTCCGCGCCTTTTAGCATAGATTAATTCTAGGCCACCTTCAAGTTGAAGATCGTACTTGTCGCTCTTTGCATGTGCGCTGCGGATGACCTACTACCGCTAGCAGGCTGCTGTGATCGGCTCTGACTCCGGAGTCACCGTCACCCGGACGCACAGACAGACAAGTTATATCCTTGACTCCTGCAGAGTCAACAATGGAAGCGATGTCATCCACCACCCAATAAATAAGATTAAATAGACACCTTCATACTATTTTACATCAGCAACAAACGTTTAATAAAAAACGAATAAAATGATGATATACGATTTTAGGCACCTTACATTAAGACAAACGATGACAAACTACAGTATGATGTGTAACGCGCATCTACTCATGAACCACAATAACTGAATTATGAAACGTTTGTTGTCACACAAAAAAAACGTTTTATTGAATTACAAAACAATATTTAAGTAAACGATTAATCAATTACCAAACAAACGTCGTGGAGTGTTTAACACCAGCAACCAAAAATCAGGCCTATTCTTTTACAATTAATTCAATTACATGCGTAGCGTTCTATTGCTGAGAAAGAACATTCCAAATCTATTTCAATTTACAGAGTTGTTGCGCTAACAATTAAAGTAGAAAACCTCCCGCAGAGCGCTTTAGCCGCTACAAGTATTCGTAAATTATGATTTCAATGTTGTAAATCACATTGTTGGTTGTTTTTTTTATTATTATTATTGCGCAAAATAAACTAGGTCCGCCCAAAACTAGAATATATCAAATACGTCAAATATCGGGAAAATGCAAAATGTGAACATTCAATACAAAACAATTGTGTAATGAACTTTCAAAAATACGGGATTCTACACATAGCCTAAGCGGCGGGATTTCCCTCATTTATGAGGGAGTATGAATGGCTGATTAATGCACAGCTCAAAAACAAACAAATGTGCTTGCAAATGTAACACTGTCATCGACATGTTTTACATGTTTGCATTCCTTCTTTGCAAAAGCCACACAAAGGCATATCGTCTCAGTCGATGTAGGAGTTAATTGCGGGACGCGTTAATGCCGAGTAGGATACTGTGCCCTGTCATAGCAATAGGATCAATGTTTATTGTGTGGCCGAGCCGACAATTGTGGTTGAATAAACTCAGATCATTTACATCTGACTGGAATTAGTCTGACATTTTAAAACCTTACAGAGTCCGTAGATTTGCAACTGGAATAAAAAAGAACACTTGCAAACTCCATAATTCTTTCTTCAGACTAGTTATATAACGAAAACGGTAACATGGAAAGGATTTCAGCTTTGTGGATTATATCATTGCCATTTTTGATATTACATTTTTACATGTCTTGTAAATCCACTAAAGCAAATTACATACATACAAAAAAAATGCGAACTGTAATAAGCACCCATTTAAATCGCGCATTCTGTAAAAATATCCAAAGAAGAGTCTAAACAACCGTTTATGTCAGGGCGCATGATTTTTTAATCATACAAGAATTCAGACCGTGTTTTTCAGGGTCATTATCTGGCGAACATTCATATTAACTTTCGCCAAATACTCAACTGCATACATTCCACGGAGGGTATATGGGGCAGCGGTACCGAGGGGGCGGCGTGGACTGAAAAAGTTGGGGGGAGTAAAAGGAATACGTATGAAGTATTCTAAACTAACAGCGGAATAAATAAAAAAAAAATTTAAGAAGCGCACAGGAAGGAATTGAAAAGTTCACTAAGAATGTTTTTGTAATAATTTGTTGTGAGTCAGGTGAAATCGTCTGCAAACAAATGAATTCAAGCTACCCCAAATAAAGGAAGACGAGAGGGCGACTGGTCATTGTAACAAGCACACAAAATTCTGGATTCCAACAAACTTTTATGCCGCTTTAAAAGGGACTCTTTTCATTGCTTGGTATACCTCTGGGCAGGCGAAGTCTTTTCTTTTCCTTTTAATCCGTCCTTTTATTTCAGAAAAACACAAAACCAGGTTCCACGCAGTGCTTTAGTGACTAAAAGTGAAAGAGCTGCTTTTCTGGGAGCTCAGCTCCCTGAATCACTCTGCAAAATTGGTTCTTCTGAATAGGCGAAGGAGGAAAAACGTTTAATAGGATCCGAGGGAGGTTCTGCTCCTTAAACAGGTGGAAATTGGACTTTCTCAATTATACAAATACGACATATAAACGAGGATGGAAAACCTATTTTCATCTCCAGGGATTAAGAACTCGACATGAAAATTGGAATTAGTTAAACCAGATCACCAAAAAAAAGTCTTAATTCATAACTAAGAATGTTTTTTTAAAATATCTGTGACTATGCGAGGATTTTAATTTGGCAGTTTATTATCAAAAGCGCTTTACACTAAAACAAAGTCTAGAGACATAAAAGTGAAACGTTCTGTTCAAGACCCATTAACCCTAAAATACACTTTGATGTAACTTACAATAGACATAATAAAGTGTAAGTACAATATACTTGTGTTTTTGTTTTAATCAAGTATCTAATAACAACAATAAATAAATTATTATTAACATCAGCAACAATAATAATAATTCTAATAATAATAATTCTAATAAAATAATAATAATAATAATAAGCATATGTCCTACATTCACACATATTTATATGCAAAAAGTCGTGAAATCAACCGAAGAAAGGTAATAATAGGCATCGTTTTGTCTAGTGAATCATGTCTTTTTCTCGGAAGATTAAACAACCGGTATTTGATGAAATCCAGCACATAAGTGAAAGGAAGCAGACTTGAGTAGAGATACATAAATGATAATCTGTAATATCTAACATGTATACCACCCCCTTGGCCGTGTATAAATGGGCGGTGAGAGAAGGGGCAGGGCTGGTGATGGCGTTCTCATGTCACCCTGATACAACTGAGTACATGTGATGTTAGCTAAATGCAGGAGACAGCGATCTCGCGCTGATGAGGATGTCCGCAAGAAAATGTGAAATGTGACAGCGGAGACGCGCAGCCACCCTCCCTCAATACATCTGTCTTCTCTTCAGAAAAGGTAAACTGAAACGCTGATTCTGCTGCTAGTTTGAAATTAGATTTTCAGTTCAGGAGTACTGAATAGGAGTGGACGTAGAGAGGGCTCTTTCTCTTTTTCTAACAAGCTCTGTAATGTCCTGTTAATTTTGTGTGTACTAGTTAATGAGCATTAATCTGGTACCCCTGGATGCTATTGTTCGGGGAATGTCCATTTGAATGTAAATAGGAGACATTGTAAAACCAAGGTGCTTATTAAACTGATGTGTGTCTTGGCTTTTCAGGAATTCAGAAGGAGAGGACAGGGCGCCCAGTCGACTGCTGCTCACACCAAGTTCGGCAAAAATGGCGAGTTCAGTTCCTTTGGAAACCGTGATGTCCTGCGCGAGGCAGGAGAGCAGGAGCGGAGCCGCGGCGGCCCCGAAGGCGCTGGCCTTCTCCATTGACAGAATCATGTCGAAGAGCTCGGAACCAAAAACCCGCCACGGACTGGATATTTCAGAAGGCAAGAAGATACTCGGCTTATGCTCACCTGTACCGTGCATGATCCCCATACAGCCTTACAGCTACGACCTGCAAACCAAGGCTTTGATGAATTACTCCGAATTCTGGAAAGCTAATTTCAAAGGGACTTTATGTGCATCTGCCACAATGTGCAAAACTAACTGCGGTCTATGCAGTAAATCAGAGCCGGGTTTTAAGCACTCGTTATTGCCAGGGACCAGAGTAATAAAGCCCCAAGTCATTCATCAGACGGTGGCAATGCCGACCAACGGCTCTGTTTATTACTTCAACTACTTGGACTCTGGGTATCACGCTGCTGATTTATTCAGTGGACATTTATTTTCTTCCAGCATAACAAACACGAATGCGCAAGCGGCCCTTAGTGCGCATCAGAAATTACTTCTGCTGGAGAATGCTAAACTTGCAGGTGCGACTGCCGACAAGTTCCCCACACCCCAGTACCCGCACAAGGAGCATTTGCCTGGACAACTGGACCAGATTGTGAAGGAAAATCACAACCTGACAACGGAGAAAAACGGCGTGAAAACGCATAACAAACAGAGTAACGCTGCAGCAGACGGAAAACCCAAACATTTCACCTGTGAAGTGTGTGGGAAGGTAAAGCAACTGTCCACTGCAGCGAATAAAACGAGTGAAATGATAAATATCGCTCCTGTGTAAGGAACAAATTAATTGTAGCAGTAGCACAATGTAAAATATAGAAAAGAAATTAATATAGAATAGCTTCTAAAATATCCAACTTTTGCAATTCTATATCAAATATATATTTGTGTATGTAGGATACATCAAAATTTCATAAGAAAACAATAAACTCGTATCTGTAACCCGAATATCTGCATAACTCTCACTCTTTTTTCAGGTGTTCAATGCGCATTATAACTTAACCCGTCACATGCCGGTGCACACAGGCGCGAGACCATTTGTCTGCAAGGTGTGTGGGAAGGGCTTCCGTCAAGCCAGCACGTTGTGCAGACACAAAATTATTCACACGCAGGTAAGAAATGTTTATTATGGTTAAGAAATATATTTAAGGATAGCTATGAAGAGATTTACGACTTAACTGGGATCACTGGCATTCTTCGTTTCTCATCTCTTAGGAAAAGCCTCATAAATGCAACCAGTGTGGAAAAGCCTTCAACCGGAGCTCGACCTTAAACACACACATACGTATTCATGCCGGCTACAAACCGTTCGTCTGCGAATTTTGTGGAAAAGGCTTTCACCAAAAGGGTAACTGTCTGTTTCTTATATAATGCAGTGTTGTTCTAAATATAGGCCTATCGAATTATTGCAAATATAATAATCGTTCAGTTGTATTGTTAAAGACATTAAGACAATGAATAACGGTAAAATACTATAGGCCTATCACACGCACGTACACATATACACATTATACACGCATATATATATATATATATATATATATAGTTGCAAGTTAAGCCCACATTGTGACTTTGAAGGGGATTTGCCTATATGTCAATTACACTAACGTCTGCACGAGATTGCTCAGTTTACCATGGGTCAGGAAACAGCCCCTTCCTGTCATTAATTTATAATCCGACAGTTTTAGGTTGTTGTACTTGATTCTGATAAAGTTTGACAACTTCTTGACTTAATCATGCAAAGTACTGATTAGAGAACGATCCCGGACTAAACTTTTTTGACTTAATTAAATTAATTGTGAACTATTGACCTCAAGAAGGATTTTAAAAACATTGTATTTAATATTTATTCGTCCTTTATTCTAATATGCTCTCTGTGATTCCAGGTAATTATAAGAACCACAAACTCACACACAGTGGAGAAAAACAATACAAATGTTCTATCTGCAACAAAGCCTTCCACCAGATTTACAATCTGACGTTCCACATGCACACGCACAACGACAAGAAGCCATTCACTTGCGGAACTTGCGGAAAGGGCTTCTGTAGAAACTTTGACCTGAAGAAGCACATACGGAAACTACACGACAGCAGTTCGTGTTTGTCCACGTCGAATGACACTTCCAGGAAGCTCTAAAGCTGAAACGTCTGTTGTTTTCTGTTGGAACTGGACATTTAAATACAAATATATATTGTCTGTTGTAAATAAGCTTCAACGAACGATAACTGACATTAAATCGACAAGATTCTTAAGGAGGAAATTCAGGTCATCTATTTTTAATTTCATTGGATTGGATGTTGAGAGCAGTTTGTCAATTGTACTGTAAATAATATGAGAAATAAAATGTTATTTAAAGTGTTTTACCATGAACGTATTTTCCTGTTTTGTAATGTAGAACTTGTTCACAAGCAAGTATTGTAATAAGTGAATCGTAGGCGTTTTATAATTCAATAAAAATAAGTTATATGTTTAATGAATGTGTTTGAGAATATTGGGATACTGAAATTCACAAATCCAATTTAAAAGGATATAAGTCTTAATAAAATTTTAAATTGAAGTCTTGATGGAATTTATTTAGCTATAACCGTGCAATTTTCGAGTAAGTCGTTAGAACCGTACATTGTAAATGCCGAGAGAAACATTATTTGAAAGACCCTTAATGTTTCGTTAGTTTGATAAATTTGCAAAAACTTTAATTGCCGGGGTGAAAAAAAAGAACAGATCATATGCTACTGATATATAATTTCTTCAATCAATAACATACATTTACAGTATTACAGTATTGTATTTCAGAAAACATTTTCCAGGAGACATTTAATAAAGCAAACCAAAAACTGCGGATGCTGTCGAAATATTTTCGCGCCAACCGTATGCTGCATATTACAATTTTCCAATATTTTGGCAGGATAAATTAAGTTTAAAATTGTTTGAATTTCACCAATTGAAACCTTTTAAAAAATTAAAAATCACAGTTCTAAAATTAACACTAGGCCTAATCCATTAAACCATTATAATGGTAAATATATTTCATGTTAGTGCTCTTCGAAACTTTCATTTTATAAGGAGTAAAGCACCAACTTTCCGATGCGACCCGTTCGGTCTTGAAAAACGGGAGCATAATGAAAATTGCTCTTAATGTACGGCGGATTTTTTTCAGTGTAATATAACTTATATTAGCGTCATAAAACATCGTCAGTAGGTCTGTGGCTATAACTCAAATTATATAACGGATAAATGCAAATCGCAGATCTCTTTTACTTTCAGTAAATGGGTGACAGAGTAGCGAATACATTCGCTGATCATCAGATTCATATGCAGAACGTTTAAAGCTGCGCTCGCCATAAGAGAATTACATTTTCTGAATGCAATATTACTATTTAAGGCATTACTCAAACTGTCTCAAAGAGAATATTCCAACCATAGAAAAGGTACAACTGCAGCGCAAAAACTGTCAACCGATTTTTCCTCGACGCATAGACTAAATAGCTCAGTATTATTGCATTAAGTTTTATTTGAACTATTTTTGAACAATACGCGATTATGGCGATGCAATCTTACACTTGACTTCCGTGTAATGACAAAAATTATCAGATAAAACATGGTCTCTTCAAAGCCTATTAAATTAATCAGCTAAACACCCCCGAGGGAAGCTTCACAGTATCAAACTGGCTTCACTGGAATATTAATAATAAAACACTTGGACCACATCAGCTACAGCTTTCCTCATCTCCCCAACTTTAATATAGGATAATGTATTCCGCACACGGCTGCTGGAACAATATTATCCTTGGGCGCTAACAGAAATTCTGATGAGAGACATGCGCGTGCTACCAAATCCCAGTCTCCCAATTACAATGCAATTAGCAATTACGTGCCCAGCCCAGGGAGCGAGTAGACGGCTATTAATGCAATCTGAATGGCCCGTCCACCTTCCTTTCCAGTTAGTGCACATAAATGCTGCTCGAAAGAAAGCAATCCAAACAGGTGGTTTCTTAACATTTTAAAGCGATTTATTCATCTGCACCCCCACTCCATGAGCATTGTTTTAATGTTATGTTAATGTCAAGTGTTTATGTATTTACCAAGTTGCACAACATCGCGAAGTATTACAAAAACTGTTAGACAAAACAAATAAGCCACTCAGCGTTATAGCACTGGATACTTCCCACGAACTGCGTTTTAATATTTAAAATTACAGACACGTTGTTCAGTCTTAATACTTTTGAACATTATTTCTGTGAAACGGCAGGGCAAAAGATTCTTGATATAGCACAAAATGCAAGCTACTGTTACATATCAACATACATTCATACCTTAACCGTAGCCACTTGTAATAAGCCACTTGTAAAACCTTTTAAACTGCAGTCTACCCGGATCTGCATCCAGCCTTAACTACGCTGCCGTAGCCTACAGGTAATAAGATACCGGAAAAAGTGAGCAATGACTGATACTTTTTCTCGCCAGAATATACTTTCATACATATCACTTGTTAGTTCTTCAAAACCAAATAGAAAGCGAGATGAATTCCTTCACAGCTTCAGTACGTAAAGAAATAATATATTGTCTATACGGATACTTCGCAGGGTCATTTTAAAATAAAATAATTCCAGATTACACAATTTAACAACCGTCTGGTGCAAATCGTAAATAAAATTGATTTTTCATTAAAGCAGGTTAAGACTGTAATTCTCAATAGAGGGTAAAAAGACGTGACACGCCAGTTTTTAAATGCCCAATTAAACAGTGTCTACAGTATTACTAGCTTTTTGTGACCCCCCGACTTTAGTCCAACAATCCTGGAAAAAGCCTCGAGACTATGAATTAAACTCATACACTTTGCTATACGCAGTAGTTCGGGAATAGCAAGACAAAGAGATCAATCTCCCCATTCCAATATAACCCAATGTACTTATTTTCTTTCGTCATTTGAATTGTGATTTGCGTCTTAACGTTTACGTTTCTTGGGCGAAAAATCGAAGTTTTTTTTAAGCAAGGGGCCTGGATGCGGTGTAACCTGCGAGGCTGCGGCTCCCGTCTTGGTGAATAAAAAGTGCCGCGAAGTAAACAAGCTAAAGGCAGGCGCGTTGCCCTTTTCTCTGCACCTACCTCTTAAACATCTGAGCAACCAGCTTTGCTCCTAGAAACATGTTAATTGACAACGGAGCTCATTACTGCATGCACATGTAAGGCAGCGAGAAAGATTACAGGGACAAAAGCGCATTAATGAACTGTCAACAATCGGGTGTATCTCCACCAGCAGATCACTCAAAAACGAGGCATTTACCCGCGACAAAAGATCGCCTGAGACAGGAAGAAAAGGAGACCTAGACTTTTGTTTAGTCAACTCAATTGATTATAAATGAAAGATTAACGGGGGTAGCTTCAGCATTTTAAGGGTGAAGAAAAAAAGCCCAATTAAGTCCACCAAATGTTAACTACATCGCTTTCCCCCCGTTTAGCCCAAATGAAATTCTAATTAAACCGTCCCTCACGATCGTTTTGGAAAGCAATTTCTTTCCCTCCTGGAGGAGACGGAGCGAGTTGTATTACTTGTTAGGAGCGTTAGTTCTTGGCACAAAGAGCTCGCAAGGCACATTGTAAAATGCCAAGGGGAAGTTAATGAGCATCAGACCAACTCCTTGGATCTATTCCTGGAGAATGGTGATGAAAAGATGGAAGCAGCTAGTAGGCTGTATGGTGTTCTGTACACTGTTCTTTATGTACAAAAATTGAAAAGGGCAATCTGCTACGATACTGCACATGTAGTCCCGTTTTCGCACACTGAGGTAGGATACGACGATATCAAATGTAAACTTCATAGCTCATTAATCTTTCCATTGTATAGGTCTATCGTTTGCTGGTGTCGCTTCAAAACCATACGCACATTTTAAGTGTATAATGTAAATATTAACTCTCTGCAAACGAAAATATAATTTGCGTATTCTGGGCTTTTTGTTGTATTCCTATTGAGACAAGCACCAACTGCGAGAAAAGAATACATTATTTGCTTCGACTTGATCGGTTAGGCGCTGGGAGACACGGAAAGCTGGCAGTATAGACCTCTTCCTTACGCTCCTCTTCAAGGACACAGCCAGAGAAGGTGCTTTGTGGCTTAAAGGTCTCTATGCGCCCTCATGGGAGCTGTGTATGGCCTGCTCTGCTGGAATTACATCAATGTCAGGCTCCAACATGACCTCCATTCAGAGGAAGTCTTTAGAGCTTGGGGCCAAGAAGCTGAAGGGGCCCTCCTGTCCTTGTGCCCATTCCCCATCAACATTTTTAAAAGCGCCGAATCCCTGACCTCAAAATAATCCCCTCCACATATTTACTGTTTTTAACCAGAAGCACAGGATCCGAGGATCGCTGGATATTCTAACGGTTTCCAAAGACTTTTGATTCGGATTTCTGGATCTAATCTACGCTATTCTTCCCAGTTTCCCAGTCTTGAGATGGCCAGAACCATCGCATTGACCTGAATTGCCCATTCAGGAAATATCCACATTGGCAATAATAAGTGTGTGCGCATGTGTTAATTGTATGTCACTAACAAACTAAAACTGCTAAATCAGGTCTTCTACAGGGATGGATTGCAAAACAAGCTTTGCAGGACTGCTTGAAAAAACAAAAACATCTAAAAACATCCCTATCTGTATGTGAGAATTACGGCGTATAACACTTGGAAGTGCAGAGGAAACCAGTCCCTTAAATAACCTGAATTAGATGCATCACAGATTGACGGGCTCACGGGACTCGGCTGATATTTATCCGAAAGCAGAGCTCTAGTCGGAAGTGTGCAGGGGCGCACAAACAGTCACCAACAAAATGGTATCCTGAGCTGATCAGGAAATAGCAAATATCTGCACCTTATGTGACGGGAAAACGGCCGACCGATTAAAATATTATAATCCACTGCAACAAATAAACACAGGCGTAATAGAGACTGGTTTACAATTCTCAAATTAGCTCCCACGTCAGAAGCATGCAAGTGCACTACAACCTGAAAGGTGTGCGACAAAAGCAGCATTTATAAGCGTCTGCAGAGCCGCTAAACCCGGCGGGCTTCTTGATCCCCTTGACACGCTGAAGCCTCAGCACCACTGAAAGGAAATATTGTGCTGCGGGTTCTCGGGTTGAGTAAAAATGTAACACTTTCTCCAGAATACTAGTTACAGCTAATTAACATGCAAAATATTCAGCAAATACTTGATCCTTTTCCATTCAGTTTGAGAGGTTTTTGCATTTCCCATGATTTGCATGCAATAGATCAGCCCGGTCCGGCCCTCCTCCTGCTCCGGAGAGCCGTGGTGCACCGTCAGGTGGCGGCAATGTTTCACACTGTGGGCGAGGGCAGCGCTTGTGAAGCCGGGAATGCTGTAAGGGACGGGAGGGGGCTCAGGCAGGGGTGAGGGGGGACAGCCGCGTCCGTGGCTTAGGCACCTCGGGCTGATCGCCATTAGAATACATAATGCAGAGCTAGTCATTTGGAAAGGCTCCAGACCTTGCTCTTCAGAACCCTTTTAGATAATTCGCTACACTGTCACCCTCCGCCCGAAAAACCCACCCCAACTGGTGCCCGACCTCCAGGGTATGAGCAGGTCCCAGCTGAGGAGCAAGGGCAGCTGCCAACCGCGGCCACTTCAATCCCGGCCATCCGGATGATCGCGTCTGTCAAGCCGCCACTCCGCGTCACGCCACACGGCTTGATCACCACAATTAGGGCGATCGGGGATGCCACGTCGTCCGGGGGGAGGGAGCCTCCGTGCAGCGCGCAGAGAGCAGGTGTAGGGGCTCATGGCGCAGCGTTTCCATCACCGTCAGCTCCCGCATGAGACTCGTTAGACAGATTTACAGCGGCTCGCCTGAGCAGTCAGACACTGTTACCATGTTCCTGCAACGTCAGACATATGCTGCTTCTTATCGCACTCAAATAGATACAACTTGATGCTAGAATCGCGACCTTCACAAAAGTTCTGGTAACAGAATCTTTACAATTAATATGTTTCACAGATGAATAGAGTGGAGGAACGTGTGGATTATACCAGAATGCAGAACAGCATTATGAACATGTGGGAAATGGCTGAGAGCTGGGGCCAGGCCTGAATTAGGGGACAATACCAAAGCAATTAGTCTGAACAGGAAATATTTAATGGATGATCTATAAGAATAGGGTCACTAGTTCTATGTTTTTACGTTTTATAGCCCGAAAGGAAAAGAAACACAGAAATAAATAAGAAGAGCTGGGGCATTCTTCACCCTACTATTCCTAAGTCTCTAAATATTCTAAAACTGAATTACCAATATCTATAATAATGTATTACTTTATTTAGTGCGTCTTAGCACGTTTTTTAAAATATATTTTTAAGACAATTCCACTGGAGCAAAAGCTGTCACATTAAAAAAGTAAAAATAAATAAAATAAACACTTGACCTCAACATAAAAACAGCCCTCGAAAAAACTGCTTACCTAATCAGATAAATTAAAAAAAATCTATGGCCATATTTAGTGGGACAAAGACTCATGTATATACTGTATTTTTCACAATCATTTTGTAACTACTACAAAATATCTCGAACGCATAGAATGTCTATAGATTTAAAGCTGAGCGGTTGTCTCCCTCTTGTGGCAAACACACGATACACATTTAATATTTAAGAACTTTCAACCCCCAAAATATTAAATATTGTTAAGCGCCTTTCCCCCCCCATTTACACCAGCAGTAAAACAGGCACGTGAAATTAAATTTACCGATATAAGTTAAAAAGTTATTTCAGCTATCCTTTCTATTCCAACAGGCCTACCTTCAAAATTAATCAGGGAATTGATTTGGATGAAAGAAATTTTGATGAAAATATGGAACATACATTTTTCTATATTCACTTATTAATCTCTTAAAATCCCTAACAAATTTACATTTTTATACAGGAGGGCAATAACACACATTTATCCTGTAATCCTGAGCACTGTGTGTTGTCAAAGGCTTGTGTTACCTGTGCGCTAGACTTGAGAGCAAGGTAACGACACAGACAGATACACATACGGAGTCTGTCAACGCTGACACCCACTCAGCTTACGCTACCTGCAGAAGCTGGGTGTTAAGTGCCTCTGGTCAGGAAACGCATTTCATGCTTGCACGAGGTGGCAGACCCGTGACTTTTACTTCGGAGCGATCCTGCGGTGCGCCTTTCCGCTTCAGACTCCTGAAGGACCACCCCCTGTGAGCAGAGGGGGGCGGCCCCCTCCCTAACAGAAAGTCCTCCCATTCCGGGATCTTCTCCTCTACGGATTCCCAATAACGCGTCTGTAACAGAGCACTTCTTAATGCACCATGGACAAATTTCTCAGGAAAAGAAGTGTATTTAAAAGTCAACAGCAAAAGTCGCACAGTTCAAAATTCGAAGGTTTGACTGAGGAACCATAGAGGGGACTAGCGCGGGGGAACCACAGAGGGGACTAGCGCGCGGGGGAACCACAGAGGGGACGAGCGTGGGGAACCACAGAAGGGACGAGCGCGCGGGGGACCCACAGAAGGGACGAGCGCACGGGGGAACCACAGAGGGGACGAGCGCACGGGGGAACCACAGAGGGGACGAGCGCGCGGGGGAACAACAGAGGGGGACGAGCGCGCGGGGGAACAACAGAGGGGGACGAGCGCGCGGGGGAACCACAGAGGGGACGAATGCAGTGCAAAGTGTTTTACCTGCAGGCTAATGATCTCTGGGTAAAGAAGTGGTATGGCACTCAGACGCTCCTCCATTTTTTGCAAATCCTAAAAATAAATCAAGGGATTTAATTAAAATCTAACAAAGACTGCAGATGAGAAGCACAGGCAGCAGGTTCTCCAGCTAGAATCTGAAAGCTGGGAATAAACAGTGAGTAGAAGAGTGACATTCTTTAGGTGGCCCCATGTGAACGTGAGAGGCCAGAGATCCATGTTTCTCTTTAGCTCCCCTGAGTGTCATCTTGCGGAGATCTCCAGCCGCCCCCCTAGGCCTGAGTGGCGCAGCCCCGCCCACATCCGCATCATGTGACCCCGCATCTGGCTCTACAGCGCCGTGGCTGCATACCTGCAGGAGTCTGGCGTTTCTTTCCCGAGCGCTTTGCCACAAAATCGCATGCTGCTCTCTCTTTTCTCTCTGCTGCTTGCAGCCGCTTTCCATCTGCCCCAGTAAGTCAGTGCGCTTCGCCAAACTGAAACAAAGGAGTCTTTGCGTCATTTTGTGCAGTAAGGAAACGAGGGCAGCTTCTCAATGCGTCCCTTGGTCGTCTTTCATGCTATGACCGCTTTTCGGTTATGGGGTACTGAGGGACACTTTGCTACCTCTGTTTTAAGGATATACACCAACATACGCAGGCGCCATTTGAAAACGTCAGGATGAAAGAGCTGCTGACTGGAAACTCAAAAGTAATGCTGTCAGCAAAAAGCAGTACATATAAGGAAAAAGTTATTTTAAAGGAAATCTACACATTTAAGAGGATACGATATTAATATAATACACAATATGCCATAACAAAAAAAGTAGTGACTAATAATTCCAATCATTACATTATATATATACATGCACACACACATACATACAGACAGACATACACACACATTCATACACATATACACAAGAATAATATTAACAATAATATATTAATATTACTATATAATTTCACTAGTAATTATTTACAAATGATTTCCTTAAAAGTAATTAGGGTAGTTTTAAAATAAACCGTGGCTCAATGCAGAAAAATCGGGGCTAGTGTAGCATTACTGCATGCTGCTTTTCTTCAGTCTCAGCACTTAATTGCGTTATTTGAATACAGTAATTAGACCTATTTGAAAGGTAAGCCACTTCTAGTGTTTTCAGGTATCAGTCGGACGCCAATTAAAAGGTTTTGCTGAAACCAGCAGCACTGTACCAGCGGAAGATCAGGCCTGTGCATTCAGAAGCCAGAGAATTCTTTGGAACACTAGGGGGCACTATTGCGACATATTTGTAACGCCCCCAGCTGAGGAGCTCCCGTCTACACAGCGTGTCTGGGGTTGTCAGTTACCCCAAAACTGCACATGCAGGACTGATTTAGGGATCACGACATGCTACTGTTCTGGTTGTACCATGGAATTGATAAAGGCTCCCTCAGAGGAATCTTTCAGTGTCGGTTAAGAAAGCAGAAACTCAGCACACATCTTTTTAAAAGGATATATTGTGGACAAACGAGGTAAAAAAGCGTCGGCGGAGCTGCGGTATTTTTGCAGACGCGCGAAGCTGGATACTGTGAAGTCTGTCGAAAACTTGTGCCAACTAAAACTGGAAATATTGCGAACTTATTTTAGCACTTGAAGCACTGCCATCCAGTGGAAACAATTTAACTATGATTTATATTTTCAAATTACATTTCAGTTTGCAGTTCATTCAATTTGTCGCCTTTTTCATGTTCGGAATCTGTTTAGGGGGAGTTCTAAGGGCAGAAAATGGTCTTGGAGTAAAGAAATAATTAATTGAACTATATCGTGATAATTATCGATATTGACTCATATGAAAAAATAGCCTAATAAAATATTTTTTTTTCCATATTGCCCAGCCATAAATATAGGTTACGCTGTTAAATATCCTGTCCGTTGTAAAAAAATGCCAGTCAGAATTCTTCATTGTAATGCCGCTTATCTCATTATACCACCTTATTTGTAGATAATAAGACAGAAAACAGGATGTCAGCCTGGTGCATCACGCTGGATTAAATAGTCTGCGCTGCTGCAGTACCTTGAACCCACAACTGCAAAATGCATAGGCCTGACTTATCATCCGAATTAATTCCCCAAAAGAACAATTATAAAAAACTAATGCTTCATAAGTGACAAGCGATGTAGAAACATTAATTGGAATGAACATTCACGAAGCTCATTTAAAACAACACTTTCAGCTCAGTTTACTTCTAATGTAAACCAGTAAAACTTTTTCATGTGCGTGTACATTAGGGGCCATTTCAATGCTGTCATAGCTAAAGCAACCAGGGTTTGCACATTCATCTTCGTAACCCTGCGCAGCCCATGGATTTACATTAATCATGACGGTGCCGCGCTGAATTAATAAGAAACAGCGAAAGTTACTCACATTTCTTCATGTTTCTTGGTTAATTTCATTTCTTCTGATAAACGAGCTGCCATCTCAGAAGACAAGCAGGCTTTTCTCACTTAGAAAAATAATGTGAACTAACGTAAGCAAAAAGAAACTGTTTAAGGTCTCGATTTAATCAAAGAAGGCGATCTAGCGATTCGGGATGTATTCAATAAAACGCTCTTCAATCTTAAAACATCACAATGTTATTCTTGATGGTTCCATATAAGGAAAACGTGCCCCCATGCAGCCTAAAACAGCTTTATTAGTCGCCGATTCGATCACACATGAGAATCCGCAACACGATGAACGCTTCAATCCAGCTTGCATAAACCAACTGGCTGCACGGCAACTTAGCAAACAGCAAATTTCTCAGCTAGTTAATAGACACCTGAGTTTAATGCACTGACACGTGTTAAGTCCATGTCAATACATTGCCGACTACATTCACCATCTGCATCCGCATTCTTCGTGTCCATAGATACGGACAGAGAGACACGAATCAACCAATGAAGTGTTGACATTCTATCCCGCAATAGACGCCATGTTTGTGAGGTCAAGTGTGTCGCAACTAATCCACAGTTTCCATATGCGTTTCAATGTACATTGACATGTATGTGATGGGGCGGCACGGCGCCACTGATGCCTCACACGAGTCTCAGCCATGGCTCCGTGTGCGGAGTTTGCATGCTATATCTCCCCGTGTCGTCGTGGGGTTTCCTCTGGGTACTCCCCGCCCAACAGTCCAACAGCATGCTGAGGTTAACTGGAGTTACCAAATTGTCCGTATGTGTGCATGTGTGTGTATGGTGTGTGAGTGTGTCCTGCGATGGGCTGGCCCTCCATCCTGCGTTGTTCCCTGCCTTGTGGCCACAGGCTCTGTACCCCCACGACCCTGAATAGGATAAGCGGTTACAGGAAATGGATGGATGGATGGCTGGATGAATATACTTACTTGAGAGACACTTTTGTCGAATCGACGAACAAGTCAGGCAAATAATACACTGCAAACATACGGCTGTCAAGGGGTCGGTGAGGCGTAAGTGCGGCTGGGTCGAGCTTCCAGTGAAAGCCATGTGCAGGTTAAGCAGGAGCCAGACAGCACCTTCCAAACAAAGAAAGAACTTAATGAGACTTTTCAGGTCAGCTCGTGTCCCTGAAGCCATATGCTTTGCATTTTTAGTGTAAATTTGATCATTTTGTCAAATTTCTCACTTTATTAACATAGATGTGAGAACAGTGTAAGTTTGCATAAACTTAAAACACACATCGTTCTTGTATTTTTATTAATTTATACTAAATTATAACACAAAACCAATCTAAGCTATACAGATTCTGAATATTTTTATTATCCCGGAGGCGACTGTTTAATTTGCTTCTTCTTATACTTATTTCATGATACTTTTTCTTCCACTTAAATACAATTGGGGTAATATTCACTGTCAGTGTAAGATATAAATCATGTATATGATGACACTATTTAAATATGTATTTGCCTACATATATTGATGTAGATTCACGTACAATGACTAAGGCAAAAAATTTAAGTGGATCAGAATCCTAGCTTGAAAATTGAATCTGACTCCTTTTTGTCTCCCAACAATGACGATCATATTCTATCATATTTAATTCTGCACTTCAATCATGTGTCCAGCAGTGGGCACTCTTGTATACAAAATCTCATTTTGTTTGGAAGGAAACAGTCAAGGTGTCATTCCAGTCACTCGTGTTTCTCCATTACAGTTTCCACAAAATGTAATAATAGTCCAATGAATATTCTTATTATTTTTATTATCATTGTAAAGCACACAAAATATTATTATGCACGTTATTTTCAGAGAGTGCCTGGGGTAAAATGATGTTTGCTAAATGACCATATGGAGGAATTAAGAAGTGTTAATTAAAACTCTCAAAAACAGACAAGTTTTAGGTAAAGGAGAAATATTCAGCTGTTCATTGGAATTTAATGTTTATTTACTTCATTTGCAGCAAAGGAGAGATGAGCTGACACTCTTTGACCTCGGGAGGGGAAGAAAATAATCAGCATCCAACATTAATATTAATTTGGTTTTTGTCTATCTTCCATTTTAAAAAATAGAAATAACATAGCTTGTTATTTTAATTTCCAATCTCTTGTACCCCATCTATGACGACAATTTGTAGTGTTAATATTACACTATGCATGCATAGTCTTGCATTATCCTCGCAGGGGTGAGCGCAATCCACTCTGCATGGCATTCGGTGTCATTCAACTGGTTCGTGTACCTCTAGCTTGGATAGCAGGATTAAAAATTAGATGGTGGAATTTATAAAGCAGAATAATCTATCAAATTTATGCACGAAAATTTGGGGCAGGTTATGTTTATTTAAGGTCATCTTCTACCTGTCTTCAGAAGGTCTAACCAAATGTGCTGTGTAATGTAACCTTAAGCTTTCCAGTGGAGATCTCTTGTAGTTAAGCCATTTGTGTCTGAGCCCATGCATTTCACAAAAGGGACACTGTAAGCCCTGGAAAACTAAAAATGCTATTTTGGCCCTTAAAAATTTTTTACAGAGTTTTTACATTAATAAGTAAGAGCAAGGAAAATATGGTGCCTTGAAAACTGAGTTACAGAATATAATAATTCTTTGTGTGGCCGTATGTTTAACAGATTGACTCTGTAACGGTGCTCATTAATAGCAGTTAAAACAAGACTAAAAAACAGTAGTTAAAAAGATAGATTAAACAGGTGGCTGTGTGGATGCTCTCTTCCCTCTTTGTTCCTCTGCATGTCTGCTTGCACCAGCATAACGAATGACATTTGGGAGTAAAGGCTGTTCAGGGAGACATCAGCCTTGATGAAACTCGGCCACATTGAGCTTCATTAAGAAAGCGCTTCAGAATAGAGTAATCATTCTTTCTAATGACAGGAAAGAGTAACGCTTTTGCATCTGTGGAGGTTTTCAGTTGTTGCATAAATATGGCAGAAAACAAATTCTTCCTTAAGAGAACATTTGTCTTCTCTAGTCAACCGAGCAAAACTGAAAACGCAATTAGATTTTTCACTGGGATTTATGGACCACACAAAAATTTCCATAAAGTACATCAAAACCCATATTTAATTTTATGTATAGCAATACAATTTACATATTAAATAACACTATAATAGAATGATTTTATATAGCTTTCAACAAAACATTTTTTCTGATTACAAAAGAAGAGAAACACCCACCTTTTCCAAATGGGCCAATGAGACAAACTTATTCAGTGACTCACTAGATCTATTCTATTGCACAAACTGACAACATAATAATAATAATAATAATAATAATAATAATAATAATAATAATAATAATAATAACTGAAAAAGAAAATGAAATAAAAAGTACCACAATCACTGCCAGAAAGGGAGATGTGTAGGTATGGATGTTAATGGATTTTTTTGGTATGTGATGACAATCACTACCTCAATGCACAGAGAGAGACTTTTCCCCACATATTCACCACAGAACAATGACGGAGCAGAAACAAGGGAAAAAAATAGCTTCATAAGAAAATATAAAATTCTATGATTATATACCATAGATACAAAGTTTCCAGAAGATGGTTATTGGAACAACAAAATATGTACATTTTAAATTTTATGAGACACTAGTGTTCGTTTCATAGCGCGTGTAACAAAAAGGAATGCTTGGGATGGTAAGCAAAAAATTACAATTAAATAAAAAAAAAAATCCAAATCGGTGGCTTGTAACTCAGTAGTGCTTAGGGTGACGAATGATCGGAAGTCGCGTCTTTCCCCAAATGTTGGAGCTGCGACTTCATTAAACAGCCTCCTTGTAAGGAGATATAAAGGAGACAAAAATAAGGAAAACGTAACATTTCACCGGGTAATACTGAACAACTCAATTTTCAGCCACATCCGTATGCAGAAAAACAAATAATAAAAAGAACAGTAATGATTAAAGATCAGCCACAGCATGACACTGATGAAGGGCGGACTTGACATTCCACCTCAAAACATCACATTTCATTTTTTATCTATTTCCAGTTAAATTAAGAAAAGCACCCACGGCTCTGAAAAAAACACCTTTAAAAGAGTAAACTATTCCCACATATTTCTGTGGCAAATTAATTGAGTTAAATAAAAATTCGTAATGAAATACAATTTAATTAGTAAATATAGTCTGAATAAGTATGCCGATAATGTCAAACCTCTGCCAGTAATGAATGTCAAGCACACATTTAATCGTTTAATTCTAATCACAACTTCGACTAAACAGAAATATAAAAAAATGACCAAACAAAGCTTTGTTTTCCTTTCTGAAATGCATTTATATCTTTGGTAGAGTTGATGCATTATATTTTCCCCAGGTTATATGTCGCTATGCTTAAAAACAAAATAAAAAAAATATATATATAACGCCAAGGCAGTTGTGCTGTGTGACAAAAGAATAACACCCTTTTCTTCCCCATTTAGGTTGAAGCCGCAGAGTCCCACTGTGCCTGAAATGAGCACAGTCTGCCGCTTGATGCGTGGCGGCCTTCGGACACAGCGAAGGGAGCCGCACGTTTTGCCTTGAATGTGCTGGGAGTACTTCGCCTCTGAAACAGCAGGAGAGAAATGATGGGTAGGTCACCTTGGGCCTCGGGCCGGTGTATATACCACTCGAGAGATGAGATCAGTGTCTGCTCTTCTTTTTTCTCCACCTTGTTTTCCATTTAAACCAAAGTAGGGGGCACATTTTACACGACTTACGGTACAATCATGGGTGGGCGGGGCCACAGAGGTCAAAACGTTGGGAAATGATACGCAATTTAAACGTTCTCGGCAACACTGAATGCACTTGGGTTGAGATAACTAAGGAAGCAAATGATTCAATAAAATTATGTATATTAATTACACAAAAGTGTGGTCTCTGATTATATCCGTACGAGCTATTTCACCCCTCCGGTTTTCAGTAAGCACCGATTTATAAGTAAACCGAAATGTTTATCTCTTTTTAATATGTTAATACTGAATGCTACCTTCATGGTAGAAAGACACGTAAAAGGAGCGACAGAGAGATAGGTGAGCCTGGAGGCAGCTAGAGGGTTAGGGGGGAGCAGCAAACTGTCTGCACTGTGTCAAATCCTTTAAGCGAGAACCAAGGAGAATCTGTTCCAAGGTTCGCCGACAAAAGAAGTCTACAAAACCACACGTTAAGAGGATTAAGGATATATTTTAAAAAGAAGCCTGCAAGAAGAAGTACATTTCACAGTAGTGGTTTAAATGCCACATGTAAAATGAAAATATGGGTTTGACTTATTAATAAAAAATATGAAAAATCAAATTCGGATGCCAAATAATGACCCTATTGCTTACTGTTATATGAGTTCCCATTGTGATTTCTGAAGCACATTAAGCTAGTGATGGGAGACATTAAGCTCTGAAATCCAAGGTGGGCGACATCAGCGCAACCAGTCACTGGCGCAGCAGAACCCGCTTCCCTTCGCATGCTGTATAGGGTTATGCCAGGCCAAACGTTAGTCCAAGATAGGTCGTTACTGAACAGGGCATGGTAGTCCCTCCCGCCGTGGTTTTCAGAGCTATGTTTCTCTTGGAAACCATTACGTCACTTTTCTGTACAGAATACAACTGATCTCGTACGGCCGCAAACAGCTACTCGGTAACACAGCACATGGGGAGTGGCCGTGTCATCATCCTCATTCCGCGCCTTCGGCGGCAGGGAGCGCGTGATCGAGGCTTCTCGACTCCAATTGGCCGAAAACAAACAACCGGGAAAGCATGGATGTGTGACCGATAATGTCAACTGGGTTGTAGGCAGTAACACTGACATTATAGTGCAAACTAGAGAGAACTGTGTTTCGTCGTGTGAACTTAAAGACAGGTGCAAACGCTCAGTAGGATAACATTAAGACATAAAATGGCAAAAAATAAATATCAAAAACTTTTTATCAGTGTAAAAAAGTAATCAGGTTCTTTTTCCATTTAACCAAGATTCTGGCAAAAAAGGCCTCAAAAAAGTCTGTCTAGTCCTTGAAGTTTTACAAATTAAGTGCCTCTTCGTGCCAATGTCCTCTTCAAACAAGTGACTCCATGCTTTCTGCAGGGTCCGATTCGTCTGTAATCACAATAATGCCATTTCTGTCCACGGACATGGGGCTCATTCCGTTCTCCTTGGCGCTGACCAGGCTCAGCATAGCTTTATAAAGGTACTGGTATTGTTCCTGGAAACACAAGAGAGGCAGGGGAAAGCAAATGTTAACAATACCAAATATTCACCTAAAATCGCTTTTCAAAACTTGGCTGAAGCTATGAACAGTTCATAAGTATGTAAAACATCATCTTATACAGATACAAGCACACACTACTCAGTTTTATTTCTTGTCAAAAATAGCCATGTATCCTATGTCAGCTGAGACGACAACAAAATGAAACATATGGTCCTTCTAAAGGGAGAGAGTAACTCTTGGTGCCACTGAAACTGTGAAAGAATCCAGAGCCTCAAATTCTTTGTGTGCTCATTAAAAAATCACATACTTTAAGAAAAAAAAAGATTTATTACAGCTTTGAAATAAACCTCTCAGGTTTCTTTTCAGAAAGATGTGAGCAGTGTGACTTCATGTCAGTTGTGGTATAAGATTTTACTGGTGATATTTTAACAGCAGGTGGCAGCAGTGAAGCATGTGCACTTCTAACCGGAAGGTTACTGGTTCAGATCCTGGGGTCCGGCTCTTGTACCACTGAATGTGAAATTTCTCCAGTAACACATCAAAAGGTGTAAGTCATCAAAGTACCAAAAACGCGCATGATTAAACACACTTCAACGTGTAACCGGGCGGTAGATGTTTCTATTGAATGCCAAACTACTTCCGCTTTTAAGTCATTCTAGGTGGGACAGTGAAGTTTCTAAGTGCACTATACTCACAATGTCAGTGAACACTCCAGGCCTCATGAGGTTGATCATCTTGGCCACCTGGTACACCCCCACTGCATTCTCGCTCTCCAGCTGCTGGGACAAGGTGACGAGGGCGCAGAGCATGCCCGCCGAAACAGCTCCAAACCTGGGCAAGCGATGGAGGCAAATTGGGTCAGAGGGACACAGTGGGACGTCCCAGGTGGACGTGGGTCAGCAGAAAAGCACCTGTATCTGATTTATGAAAATGCAGGGTGTCATGTTTTTGCATTTTCATTTTAAAACATTTGAAAAATTGTGAGACTCTCTGACTGATAAACATACAGTAACTGATGTCTTTCAAGTAATCTTAATGACAGTAATGAGTAACTATGACTAAATTATTACTGTGTAAGAAGATTGTTCCAGTTCATATCTGTAGATTCTTTTATGTGTTCATTAACCGGGCAGCTTTCCAGAACCTTCTTGAATCTCTGCCTTAAATTCAGGCTGCTCTGTAGATAAAAGGTACTATAGGTAGGTGTACGTAATAAAGTGGCAACTAAGTGTACAGGAAAATATGACACAGCATCCAGCTGAAATCCATTTCTGAGCCTGCAGTGACTCATTTTTGTAAGATTCACCCAGGCATCAATGTTTATTAAAGGTGGAAAAGGCAAACCTTAAAGCGTAGTATAATAAGATGCTGTTTTATGATTTTAGGACCTCAGTGACACCTTTAACAGAATAGCCAGTGAAGGATGACTGCAGGAGTGATGGTGAAATACTCCATGATGAGAATGGAGTTTATTGGTGCAATCAATTGGGAAATGGCAAGACCAATTTTTCTCAACCACCAGAGTAAGATGCTGAGTTGGACTGTTGACAAGAAATTCATTTATAAACAGGACTAACTGCATCCTGGGGCTCTATACACATCTGCTTGCTGGACATTTATATAACAAAGAGACCCTTTTAGCTACATCTGCAGCCGCAGTTTTGAGCCAGCTGCCGACACAACTGGTTACATTTCACAGAAATGTTGCGCTGTGGTTATTAGTTAAATGCAGGTGCTTAATTTACGAGAAATCATTGCCGTCACCCGCTTAATATGGCACTTGATAAACTTGCAGGGCAGCAAATGGGTATTGATTCTTCACTGTACCCGGTGTGCATACAACCAGCCACTTACTCGTCATGCACTATGGTTGGTCCATCTCGGGTCATGGCCTCCTCCTTGATGACGTTGATGAGCTCAAAGGTACTGCTGATAGGAGCGTCAGGGTTGGGCCATTTTGGGCACTGAAAGTGACGAACCTCCAGGACATAGTCATCCTGGGGGGGGTGTAACCGAAAGCGGAAACATGCTGACACACCGATGCCTCGGGAACACAGACGTCCGTCTGACAGGAGTAACAATAAATCCATCATCTATGCCTGATGCACTACTGTGAAAAGAGGCTGGATAGTGGCAGATTTATTGATTTCATCTATGAAATATCTAAATAAATCCAAAGAGACCACGTTCCATCTTGCCCTGTAGGTGGATGACTAGCTTGCCATACCTGCGTAGCCTCCAAGATGAAGTCATGGATGATGATCTGCTCCTCATTGGAGAGGCACAGCCTGTCCTTGTTGATGAGCGTGACGGTGAAGGCCTCGCAATTCATGGCCTCTTCCCGACTAGGCCAGTACACAAACTCGTCCTCAGCCTGCGTGGACAGAACACCAGTCCTGTAAACTAAATGTGAGCCTCAGTTCCTGAGTTTTCCAGTTTACAATCTGAGAAATTCATTACACCCCCAACAAGACTATTAACTATGAAAACGGAACGACAGAATGACGCTAATGTACTTAGTTTGCTACATCTCCAGGGATGGTGTGAAATGTGTCCCAGGTTGCGGGGAAAAAGAGAGCCCAGAGCACTGAAAAATAAGCAGTGAAGGCGTGCAGCTGGGAACAAGCCCTGATATCACTGATGACACTTAAACAGCACTTCGCAATTTATTTCACACAACGTGTGATTTCTTTTTTGAAACTCAGGATACAAACCGGCTCTGTGTTGCATATAACCACTTAATTGAAAAGAAAACATCAACTGAGGAGGTGATGAAAGTAATACCTACCAAGCTCTGGTTGTCTGGCAACATGACGATAATTTGTGCATTGTGGTCCCAAATCATCCTCCAGAAGTCCTTAGTCGTGTGAGGAAGGGGATGCTGGGTAATGATGAACTCATTGCTCCTGTAGTAACCCTGTTCCATAACAATAAACAAAGTCAGACATTACTGTTTGATGTTTGCAGGGGAAGGGAGTTTACCTCATCAGAAATCCGTCCGGACTCCCATATTTGCCATTCGAAAAACCAGACACACGTTATTTTCCAATAAACAGAAAAGGATCTTCACTGACAACTTCATATATTGGCTGTTGACCTTTGCCAATATGAACTGCCACAACATGGAGGATGGTTAATATATGACACAATACAAATTAGACCAACCATTATGTAAGAGGCATTGATGTAGTCAGTGCCCTTCATTCCAGGAAGTGGTGCCAGGCCAACTCTGGCTCGTTCCGCTGGAAAGAAAACACAGGCACACTCAATCGCATGCAACCGAAGTATTTACACTGGTTAATAAGCAACTGGGGTTGATGTACAGTATTCATTGGTTCATTGTTGTTTACTTGGCAGCTCATATTATCCAGAGAAACTTCAAAAGCTATGAATTACATGAGCTGAAAAATGGATAAAATCTTGGAAAGAGTGACTGAGTATCAAAATCAAAACGCACCATTATGACAGTTTAAGACATTTAAGCTGCTATATGCCAGATAAAAAGTTCTCAGCTGATGTCAGTGCCAGATACGACAGGAACGAGTGACGTTCCATGGCCACAATTCAACCAATATAAGTGAAACAAGCACAATACAAAATGACACTAAATCATAATCCATCATGGCATGTAGACTCACATGGCACCACTGAAGAGTTGCGATTCTTCTCTTTGTTGCACTCCTTCTGGGCACTGAAGCATTCAACAAATCTGGTGTTGCACTGGGTCACCAACTGACAAGGCAAAGGCGGGGAAGAGAAAGTGTAATAGACTCACAGACTGTCCATGGGATCACCAGTTAAACTATGAAATAGCTGCACCCTCAGCCAGAGTCGTGTGGATATTTGAATTCTGAAACGGCTGCATATCCATTACGGCAGTGTTCCCAATCCAGTCCTTAGGGATCGGCAGACGGTCCACGTTTTTGCAGATTTGGATTGTCTGGCAGGGAGCTCGGAGAGAGCAAAAACATGGACCGTCTGTGGATCCCCAAGGACCGGTTTGGGAAATGTTGCATCAGGGAACGACACGTTAGGAGACAGATGGGAATATCCGATGTTTGTGTCCCAATAACACGCATGGCCTAACATCAGCTAATAACATCACATGAAGTGATAAACAAAACAAAAGAAAGCGATGCGAGGGAGTCGACAGATGACAGCGACATGCTACAGAAGAGGAACTGGCACAGTGCTGACCGCCACCACTTTCAGAATTCAATGTAGACGGTTTGAAAGGGGAGGGTGAACAAAGCAGGCCGGGGAACACAGTGGCGGGGGACCAGCAGGGACACGTCTATCTGCTGGCTCCGCGCTGGTGTACTTCGGTGTGGCCTCCTTAAACGAAACAAAAGCCTTCTAAGCGAGGACACGGGGACAGGAGCGGAGAGGCCCAGAAGCCTTTGGTCGGTTGGATTCTCTCTCAAACCATACGCACTATGTGTGGATGCGGGGACAGGAGCAGAGAGGCCCAGAGCCCTTTAGTCGGTTTGATTCTCTCTCAAACCATATGCACTATGTGCGGACGCGGGGACAGGAGCGGAGAGGCCCAGAGCCGTTTGGCCGGGTGGGCTCTCACTCAAACCATATGCACTATGTGCGGACGCGGGGACAGGAGCGGAGAGGCCCAGAGCCGTTTGGGCTCTCACTCAAACCATATACACTATGTGCGGATGCAGGGACAGGAGCGGAGAGGCCCAGAGCCCTTTGGCCGGTTGGGCTCTCACTCAAACCATATGCACTATGTGCGGACGCGGGGACAGGAGCGGAGAGGCCCAGAGCCGTTTGGTTGGTTGGGCTCTCACTCAAACCATATTTTCTCTCTCAAACCATGTATTTTCTAATTCTTAGAGGATACATTTCAGGGATCACCGTGTTTAATGTGTAACGGTGCCCAAATGATTCTTCTAACACGTTTTCCTAGTAATCTGCTGGAAGTTGAAGCTCCATTGCAGATTATCTCCCACATGTTGTACAGTTTGGCTGTAAGGATGATGGAAATTTATATATCATATTACTTGCTAAGGGAGGACTTTTCAACCTCGCAATTAGTCAGAGAGTTTTCATACTCTAATTATAAAGATTAGACAGGTGAAATTCTTGCACAGGAGAATTCTGTTTGGCACACCCTGCCTCAGTGAGCCAGGATGTAAGCTAATAATTATGCAAATCCTCAACATGTGCTTAATAAATCCGCACCTCTGTCCAAACCCAAAATTAGATCCAAGTGAGCCGTTTTTCAACATTTTTCCTGTCAGTTCATTAGATGCAGGGTGAATAACAACATAACTATTAAACATGAGACAGAGGCTACTGACAGATATTTTATTCAGTGCTGGCAGAACTTTATTTAATGCAGGAATCCAAAGAACGTGATTTTCAAACAGCTTATACTAGAGCTACCCCAAACTCCCACCATGATTTGTAGAAACTTTCTATATTCTTGCAAACACCTTTTCCATTTGTGGCCTTGTGTTTTTGAATCAGTCTGGATTTCCTGTTTACCTTACTGTTCGCTGAATCTAATTTGATATGACTCAACTTAGCAAGTCTCTTTAAACTGCTCAAGCCCCAGTGTTTTAAGACCATATGGGATTTAAATACAAATGGTAAATAAAAAAGAATAAAAGACAATGAAGGCGAGTGAACAAAAAATCCAGAAGAACTCTTAACAGGCCAGGCTGGCTCTCCTGGGAAAGCTATCGATGCAGAAGCGAGAGCCAGGCCGCTGGGACGAAGCTGGGGCGTGAAGGCGCTCTTCAGCTCAGTGGCAGACACCGGCGGTCAGCAGGGGAGAATATCTTCTGGCTGGACCTCAGCAGAGGGGGGGGGGGAGAGGCACACAGGTCAGTGTGACACTGATAAATGACAGATATACAGAGACTTAGGAGAGCATTTACTGAGACATCAGCAGCATCATTTACAGTAAGCCAAGCCAAAAATAATCCGAGTGTAGGCAGAGCAAAATAACAGCTCTGCAAACTGGCCAGATGCCTGTTCATTAAAACAGGAGCCCTACCGCTGAAGGTTTTACAATCTTTTACAGTTTTACGTTTTTTTTTTATTATTATTTATTGTACTAATTGCAAATTAGTTCTTTGATATGATAGCTGTTTGGATGCATCAAATAAGCAGATGGGCAATCATTCAATGCATTAAAAGTGTAAAGAAAGTAACTAACGAGACCATTATGAACTTCGCAGAAAGTCACTGAAGAGACCTGACTGGATAGGTCGTCAAATTACCCAGGAAGGTGTTTTAGTGAAACTAAAAAGTTACTGAATTATGACAGATCATTGTTGAGGGCATCATATTAAGAGCTACTCCAGCGAAGGCAGAGAAGCTATTTGTTGTTGTAACGGGTGAGTGGCGATCCGCGTTCTGAGCTTTTAGCCATGTGTCTGCTGTCCGGCTGATAACACAGCTGGCTGCTGCTGGTTCTGGGGCCAAACTGGCCACAGTGTGGCCCAGAGGACTTACTACTCACTTAGCAATGGCTGCACAATCACAAAGGATCACATCAGTCAGTCCCGCAGTCAGTTTGCATGTTTAACAGATTGGTAATGCATTCCTGCAGTACACATGCCCTCTCCTCCAATTACAGAATAATTAATCATTTCAGCTGGTAGGATTCACCCAATAGAAATACGCATTCAACAGAGGACACAATAAAAAATTACCTGCTTTGAATTGCTGAAACTTCTCTATCCAGGGTTGGTGATGAGTCCGTCTGATTTAGAGCTTGCTTCCGGGGGTGACGAGACTTTAGTATTTGGGTAGCAGCCGTTTGTCCATTTTAACAGCTCTGCTGATGATCTTAGTGCCCTAATCCATGGCCCTGAAGGTTCTATTTGGATCACGTCCCCATTTATTTACAACTGTTAGCCTGTCTTTGCTTGGCAGCCCTACGGCACCAATATCCAAAATGTGCAAGAGTCGATACTAAAACAACAGACACAGCATGACTTCCTTAATTCAAGACTTTTCCTAGATAAGATACGATTTCCCTATACCTGTAATGTAAATACATAATACAAGGGCATTACCTTGGTTTCAGCCATGTAGAATTTCATTTGCTAAATGTCCAGATTTTAATGTATTCTTGTCTGTTCTATTACAAGTTTCCTACTGACCGATGATTACATTTTCGATATTCTTGTTTCGGTTAATTTCCAGAATGTTGCTGACATTGTAAAAAGTTATGGATCCCAAAATGTCCCCTGCAGCACCCCTTGGTTACCACGGCTGAATTAGGGGCTCTGTTACTTATAGATCTCCTTTGTTTCTATTCCGCTTTCCGATTGCTTTGTTTTAAATCCATATGCATGTATTTCATCTTAGGATCAGTCATTTATGTGCACACAAATTATAAAATTGCATTTGGAATATAAAAGGATCATATGCTTGGCACATTCAAATCATTAGAAAACAAAATAAATGTTTATTTATAAGTTATATCATAGCATATAGAAAGCATTAGCAATATATATTGTGAATAGTGTTTCAAATGCGTTGATTTCAGTTTAAACAACCACACTGCTTCCGTGAACATATATAGATAACAGCACTGTCAAGATACAGATCACATTAGCATTAGAATAATGAGGGTAATCTTAAATCTGTTGTTGCCGTTACCTTCGGCAACGACTTGGACCGTATGCTACAAAAGGAGGATACTGTTGCCATGACAACCAGCCCACAGGACTCTCCCTAATGGGCCAAAAAAGCATGTGCAATTTTTTGGCTTTCTTTTAATTTTCATTCAATTCATGCTGCTATTTAAGGAGCCGACTTAAGATCATAGGGATACAAGGAGCCATCTTTCAAAGTGTCACCAATTAGGTCTTTGAAACAGATTTAAAATTGTCGCCCAGGAAGGCGACAAGCAGCTAGTGAGGTGGGTGTGGGGGGTTCTGACCTTAAACTGCTTCTCCAGACGCGTCCTGCCCCCAGGGCCTGGCGTGAGGATGCTGTTGACATAGCTGTGGAGCTGACTGGCAAGAACTTCGCTTTCTTTGCCAAGAATAGCTTCCATCAAGGCATCATGGATGAAGATATACTGCTCCTGTACATTGGGATGAGGTAGAACAGCCATTCAGCCCAGTCTGCTTCCCGCTATGGGTCGTACCACACACACGTGTCGCCTTTATTTCTGGCTACTGTCAAATCGCTACCAAAAATTCCATTTAGTCGCCTGATAAATCACCTAGCGCCTGAAATGGAAAGGCTTCACGGCAGATTATACTGTATCGCAACCACCTGTTGGGACCCTCCAGACCGTGGAAACTGGTAACGGCAACACAGTATGTATCCAACAAACGCAGAAGAATCCCTTCATACACCTTAGAAGGCCAGTACATGAAACCACTATTTTCAAACTACAAAATCTTTGAAGAGACCCATGATACAGTGTGGAAAGCGGCCATAGCTGATTTTTCCATTCCCATTTGAAGTGATATAGCCAACCACAAATCTATCTATCTGTCTATCTATCTAGATAGTCTCTATGTAGGTGAGGAACTTGGCTGGTGACAGGGGCCGCTCAAACACACACTGCTGGGAATAAGCCCACCTCTGTCTGCACGAGATAGTTTCTCTGGGTCCGGATGTGTTTCAGGAAGCCCAGGATGTTGACTGTGCCTTTATCCTTTATCTGCTGCAGCATGCTGTCGATGACGATGTACGTCCCCGTTCTGCCCACGCCGGCACTGGGGGGAGCAAAGGCAGGAGAGCATCGCTGTCCGGCCCCCACCATCCGCAAATGCACGTGGAGCCCCGTTTAACACCCCCACCCCCACCGGGAAAGGTCACACCGACTCCTCAGCGCGAATCGGAGACTGACATTTCAGCATGCACCCAACGGATTGAGGACAAGTGGAACAAAAGGGGGAGTGTAACGATTAACAGAGGAAGTGGCGAGGCCGTCGAAGAATGAAGGGGAGGGCGCCAGCGATGTGACAGGCCAGACACCGGGAGATACGAGGAAAGCGGTGCGGCCGTGGTAAGTGAGGAGCACTTTAAGTCCAATACAGTAAATGAGAGCCAGCAGCAGCAGCTTGCTCATTGTGAAGGATCATTACCTAAGTGCTAAGTGCAGAAGACACCCATCACTCTCGATGCAGAAAAAAATTCATTAGTATTTTTCCCACTGGACAGCACCAGTATATTGGGCAATTCATATAATCATACAATCACCTGTAATATTAATATCCATCAGGAACCCAGGACAGCACATGATAATGAGTAATTCCCTGATATGGACAGTGTAAACTTCCACAAGAACATACAAAGACTCCATTACTTATCTGAAGGAATATTAAACCTTCCAGAGCTGGATATCAGTTTTCTAAGCAGATGGGAGTCGTATGTATGGACCTGTGAGTGTGCCTTTATTCTAAGGCAATAAGCCTCTAAGCCTTCTGCTACATAAATAAAGGCAAATTATACAAACCCAAGGCCACAGCAAGAACAGCAACCCCTACAGGACTTGTGGTTTCAGGCGCTACCTGCAGTGCACTATCACTGGTCCCGTGTCTGGCGTCTGGGCGGCGGAGGACCTCCGCACAAAGGTCAGGACTGGCAGGGTGTACTCTGGCACGCCCATGTCAGGCCACTGCGTGTAGTGGTACTGGATCACAGTCCGCTCGTTCTGCCGGGTCTTTGGGTTCCCCTTCTGACCCTACAGCAGGGCAACAAACATTTTCAAGTTGAGTTTGAATTCAGGCACCAGATGGCAGGGATGATTCTAGGTTTATTTGAAGTGGAGGGCACAGGAAGGCCTTTCTGCCATAATTCATGCAGAAAGGTCAACCTTAACATTAGCCAATGGTATGTTTTTGTACTGGTAAAGGGGCGGGGGCAATCAAGGAGCCAATCAGTTTTCAGATGGCGCCAGTGCCTTTGTGGTCCGCCCCCCTGCGTAAACACACCTGCCAGCCGGTCAGCTATCAGTAAAGTATCCGGCTTTATGTCAAAGTTGCTGGTGATTACCAAGTGAAAAGACCAAGTGATTACCAAGTGAAAGACTGACCAGTAGGACCAGTCAGGGTGAGCGTCTGATTCTCGGAACCACTGACCCGAAACTGACCTTTTTCACTTTTGTGTTGCGCACTGTAAAGCGCCGGACCGTGTAGCAGGCATACACTTCGGCGCTCTTCAGTGTCACCACGATGTTCCCATACTCCTCGCTGTTCTCCGTCGGCCAGTACTGGTCACACTTTCTCTGTGGACGAGAGCCAAAAGACCAGCACTGATGAACCCATGGCCACTCTGACCTCATCACGATTCAACAGGAGTGATTCTAAGACAATCTGAGGTGGGGGAGGGGAAATAAGAAGGACCATAATTCATACACTGCCATTAGCCAATGATATGTTTTGATTCGGTGAGTGACAGGGGATGGGGATCTCTGGGGGCCAATCAGCTATCAGGTGGGGTCTGTGTCCCTGTGGCCCCACCCCTGTACACACCCTGCATTTCGATAAGTAAAAATGACCTCGGCCCATATTTAAAGGTAATGCTGTTGGCCGAGAAGGACAATCCTTAACCCAAGAGACAATGAGGTCTGACGTGAGGAATTAAGAGATGAAAAAGGGCAGTTTAGCATTCATAGCGGCATACATACTCTTCCTTTCTCTACAAGGTTTGTGATCATAACGATAATCCCTGTGTTCTGCTCCCAGACCATCCTCCAGAAGTCTTCAAAGGTGGACTTCAGAGGTCCCTGAGCAGCAATGTAGGCCTTGGGCTTGTTATATCCCTGTAGGACATGCGGCCAGACAGCCCGTCATGAAGCAGCACGAGCACGCACACGTACACGCAGACATCAGAAACAGCTGCTTCTTTGTGCACAACTCAAAGGAGAGCAGAGAACAAGACCCACATCCACAAAGTTGGCATTGATGTAGTCGCTGTGTTTGGCGTCCTTGCCAGCCAACGGGCGTAACTTCACCCTGCTGTGATCATCTAGGGAAGAGGGAATGAGAGCAGTGGGGTTTTAATCATTCTAATTTTTCCATGACAACAGTCTTTTATGGAAATGCTCCTCTGACGAAAGCCCTCAAAGCGAAGGCTGATGGCTCGCCGGGCCGCTAATCCACTCACACGCTACGATGTTGATGTATCTGTTCTTATGCTTGTTGTCGGGGTGATTGGAATGCTCCCACGTGATCTTCATGTCTGCCGTGCATCTCTGCACCTCCTGCGGGGATGAGGGGGAGAGTTTCAGCTCAGCACACAACGGCCACGTGTGAAGGCCCTGTCCCATGTCTCAGACGCATTGTCATCAATGCTGGCGTTACCCATTACGCAGAGTTCATCTTACTATTCTGAAAGCCGCTTCAGCCAGCACACACCAGTAGGAACAGCACACACCAGTAGGAACAGCACACACCAGTAGGAACAGCACACACCAGTAGGAACAGCACACAATGCTCATGAATTAGCCATGAACCCATGGAGGTGAGCCCAGCTACCTTCATCTGTTCACCATCCACCCCAGAACCTGCCCCCTTCCTCTCGATCTCCCTCCAGCGTGCCGGGGAGCGGCATGGTCTCTTCTGGTGAGCCCAGAGACACCCCAGGGTCCACATGCACCATGCGCTCAAGCGGCTAAATTAGCGTTTATTTAAAAACCCTGCGTGAAACAATCTCAGGACCCAGATCTCCATCTTATGGCCACTTAAAAAAAGCAGCAATCAGACAAAAATAACACGAGAAAGCAGGAGAACACGCGTCCACATTTAATGGGAGCTTTATCGTTGTATACCGACTAATGGCATCCAGTGTCTCAGAGTCTTTATTTACTTTGGGCGATAATTATTTGTTTCAGCAGCTGACGAACGAGCAGCGGCGCTTTTTAATTGATGCTCTTTCCCACTGCAGCCGAACGCACTGGCGTGCAGCTCACCGTTTGTGGATGGGTGCAGTGAGCGAAGGCAAACGGGAGTGGGGGGACTTTGAAGCCGCTTCTAAAACCACCTGTCGATGGATCCAGCAGATGGCGGGGGCTTTATATATCTCCTGATGCAGCTGGACTTTGGCTCTGGTTACATGTATGGGGGGTCCGGAGCTCCGGGGCAATCCCCATGAAGGCTGCGTGCAGGACAGACACACAAGCTGCACGTCTGTCCTCGGGGAGCCGGTGTGCACGACAGGAAATGAACGGCTGCTGTGGCAAACACGCTTTTTTCCATTTTTTTTTTAATTAGACAGCACCATATGCAGGTACAGCTATGCCTCAATGGGCCACGTCTTGCACGAGTGTCTTCAGTCATTATAATTAGCTAAGGCTGCATATGGCCCCTTCCTCGCTGTTTTGTTAGCTGCGAAATATGTTTTAAATGGACTCTTGTGCTAATCTGAAGTGTTTTTGAAAAAATTTATGTTTGAAAAATAGGGGAGGAGAAAAGAAAAACATTTCCCCCATGCTTTGTCATTTTCCTGTCACTTCCTTGGTATATTTTCAGGCTAAAGAAAGCCTTTGTAAAGTTGTATCCTTTACATTCTCTAATACTAAAGTTTTAATTGTGTGTGGCCTCTTAGCTGAATGCTTTTCCCTATATTTTGCTACAAACATTTGTACTATCGTGTGGTATGACTTTTTCACCCGCCTACAGGTATCTGCATTTAGTTGTTTATTTTAAGATCCAAAGATATGAAAAACAGTGATAAGTCAATGACCAGCCAATAAGGGATAAATCATTAGGCAGAGAATTTAGATACTGCTTCATTAAATACGATCTCATTCGTACCAACAACATAAATCAATGCAAAGAGTACAATGTCCTGTAGTTCCTTGTCAGTAAAGCCTTTATGTTGCATAGATCTCTTCTCAGATTCCAAGAAAGCCCCGGCCGGCCCTAACATCACCCTATGACGGCCTTAATGTCACCCCGGCCGACCATTACATCACCCTATGACGGCCTTAACGTCACCCCGGCCGACCATTACATCACCCTATGACGGCCTTAACGTCACCCTGGCCGGCCCTAACATCCCCCTATGACGGCCTTAACGTCACCCCGGCCGACCATTACATCACCCTATGACGGCCTTAACGTCACCCCGGCCGACCATTACATCACCCTATGAC
>JAODJX010000129.1:14365948-14382294 GCA_026776945.1 Isichthys henryi | reverse complement strand
CCCCCCCCCCCCCCCCCCCCCCCCCCCCCCCCCCCCCCCCCCCCCCCCCCCCCCCCCCCACCACCCCCCCCCCCCACAAACCCGGCCCCGCCACACTGCTGGAGATGTATCACTAAAGGGGGGAGGCACTGCGGGAGGCTACATACAGCTAGTATGGAGTTACAGTTGGGGGGCTGGGATCAGACGTTCCTGTGATGCATGCGGCTTCTCTGTCACTACTGGGGGTCAACTGGCAGGTCACTCACAATAATACAGCCATGTGATTAACAGTAATTATAATAATGGTGACAGTATCCACAGCGTGCCTAATCGACGGTTGATTGTGGTGTAATGGGTGCAAAAGTACCCATGTCACTCACCCCCAAACCACGCCTCTCGGGTATAAACTCCGCCCACTCACTAGCCCTGCCCCCCACAGCTTCAAGGTCATTCCAGACTAATCCCACCATCAATACCACTAAAACGCCCCGTAAGATACATTTCCATCATACTATTTTTGGAATGACTATTAATGATTGTATCCTTTCCTCTCAATTATATTTCCCCTCCTTCATCACTCCTGATGGCAGTTTGGGATCTACATGGTATCTACCAATTGATTCTCTGTGCCAGAATTAAACAAATTGTCATTATGCAGAACCAAAGAAAAATCTCAGAAGCCTTTTATTTTGGACGCCTTAATTATTCCTCATCCATCTGAATTAATTCAGGGGCTAAAATTTAAAGGAAAATTTCCTGCAGGACCACGACATAAAAAAACATCATTCCGTGAAAAGGCAGCTGTGATTAACCACCTAATGCCAGCTACAGATGGCAGCGCCAGGTCCATTCGATGGAAATGACAGTGATCTGACCACCTTCTTAACGTTAGTGGGTATTAATTACCGAGAATAACAAAATTCCCACTGGGCATGTACTGTAGCAGTATGGAGAAAAAAAAAACACCCACATTGTTTTCTTCTAGGGAGCACTATCAAAAAAAAGGGAAATATGCAGCTGAATTAATGGAAGAGTGAAAATGTGCAATTTGAAGGTCTGAGAGTCAGTCTGAGTTCTGGTATATCACAGAACGGCACACTGCGCTTAGAAACGGGAGTCTGGGCACTCTCCAGGGATGTGTAAGATAACGGGCACAACCAGAAGCCCGTGCTGTTCCAGCCCTGATGGACGGCCACTGGTGATTAAGGGATTGAACTTCGAAATCTTCCGTTGGAGATTCTGGCCCGGGGTAAACTGCTAATACCCATAAACGAGGTACTTTATTTAAACTACTTCAGCAAACGACAGACTATAAACAGGAAATCGGTATTTGTAATTTAAGTTATTCAGCAGACGAAGAAGACTCTCTGCTTTGGCATCAGATTGGTGTGTCAAACAGGGGCATGTTCAGAGGCAGGGCCACGAGGGCACTGGCCCAGTTGAAAGCTGATTGGGCCCCGGAGTGCCCTGTCGTTGCCACTCACTGATTCAAGGCTTATCATTATCTAATGAAAAAGGTGCCCCGCCTGTATGAATTATGCCCCCTCTTATGCCCCCTGCCTTAAAAATCCTAGAATTGCCCATGTTGTCAAGGCATCTTAAATGCCCCCCCCCCGTTCACTTTCCAGTGACTCCCATTTCTCTCCGTTTTCCAACGGTAGCCGACATGTTCTATTGTGCTTTAGCATCGACAAGTAATTTAGCAGTACAGCTGTGCAAATACTAACCAAGTACAAATACTGTTACTTTTCTTAAGGAGGTATTTCTAGATTTGTACTTGAGTATATTCAAATACTTGAGTATTTTCAGTTGTTGGAACTTTTAATTCTACTTCGTTACCTTTCTGAGCCAAATAACTTTTTACTCCAACACATTCTGCACAACCATCATTACCCACCCAATGAAAAAAATACATACAACTCTGGGTAAAGGAAGAATTGTGACATTTTTCACTCGAAATTTTTTTCATAATTCTTGAACAATATATTTTCTTATTCTTTTGCATTACATGAAGATGGAACAAACAGTATGCAGAGGTGTACAAATTATTGGTTAACCTACTGATTTTTAAACCTATACTACTGAATTAATGGAGATGAATGCATTGGCTGATCCACCATTTTCTGTGGGAAAGGACGAGGGATATAGTCATCTCAGTCACAACAGTACTGAACCACGACATCTTTATAATTCATTATTAAATCTGGCCTGTAGATCATCCTTTCGTTTTCCACAAAATAAAATAAGACATTCCCTGCTAATCCATGCCAACAAACTCGCCAAGTTTCATTGCTTTTTCTGAATTTAAAAAAAAAAAAACACTTTTCCTCTTGCAACTCAGTTTTCCCTTATTTCGATGCCCTGTAACTTACAATGCTATATGCAAATCAGTGTCTTGGGTGAATTTAAAAGGATATGCTGCTTTTTGTAAGATCAAAAGATTTGAATGTATAGCAAGTACTTTTAATACCAGATATGTTTTATGATAACATTTTGGTGTGGTGTTTATACTTAAGTACGAAAAGACTGATATGAAAGTCCTTCCCCCCCACTGCCTTTGGCACTCGCACGCAGCCATACACAGAGCGGCTGGATGGACACATTCCTCACTGGTGATCTGTCGCCATTTGTGAGACTGGTAACGCTCCCGTCTCACCAAGTCAGCCTCATGGAGGATTTAACACTTCTGACTGTGAGGGTGGACTCAAGTGGTCCCTTTGCAACGTGGTGGACATTTATTTGTGTTGTGCGTTTCCAAAGAGGTCCTTGAAAAAGCAGTGACTGATCTTGCGTGACACCATTGAGAGAGGTCAGGCAGACACTGCCTCCTCCATGCTTTCTTTGGACTGTGGCCAGTGTATTTATTTCTGTGACCATACATATAATATTATGCGCTATCTTAGGGCCTGTGGTTGAAAGTCGGGAAGAGAGAGCTTGATAATTACAGTGTAGCGATGTGGCAGCTGTGCTAATCAGCTGGTTAGCAAGCAGCTAACAGGCCAATGCAAGACTCGTACCTTTGGATGACTCTGTGCCGTAGGGGTACCCCATGCTGTCCGACAGGTCGGCCCAGGCATCCTTGACTGCAGACTTGTACACCTCCCTGCTGTCGAGGCTCTGCTGGGGGCGGAAGTTGTTCCTCAGGTACTCCACGGACTTGACGTGGTCCTGTTGCTCGGTGGTGAATATGGAGTAAAAGGCCTCCAGCTGGGGTGGGGGAGAGATGGACAGGAAGTCTGGCTTCCAGCGTGCAGCTATTTTTCACCGTGTCACAATGGAGGGCAGAGTGTAGGCAGGTCCATACAGGAAACTGCTGTACAGCCCAGAGTAATGGCAGATATGCTGATATTCAAGCATCTGGCCTCTGTGCTGGTATAGTCCGACTACTCGTATCCTCGCTCCACCTTCGAATGCGATCGAAAACCGACTTAGCAAACAGGACCTAAAGAGGACAAACTGTACACTCGTAAAATGAGTAAAAGCCCCCACAATCAGGAAGGACACGAACGGAGAACAATAACTGCAAAGGACACGCCATCCTGAACAGGGACACACGCTTTGAAAAGAATCCCAGCAGCACTTGTGCAAGTGTGAACGAATATTGAAATGAGAGAGTGATTAAAAAAGAAAAGAAAAAACAGAAAGATATTAAACTGAATACTCATATCAATGGCATCCTGAAATTCCAACCCCCCACCCCCACAGCCCCATAAAACATCTAACAGGCCAGAGACAGAGCGTTCCTCTGATGAAACTCCACATGTCAAGCAGGAGTATGGGAGACCCGGCCCCCACGTATGTGCGATACTCCGGGAGAAGGATCTGCCGCCTCTCAGCGTATCCCTCCACACAGCAGTGTGGCCCCCCTGTGTTTATTAAGGTCTGCCTGGCCTGATGAGGAGTGGGTAATGAGTCCATAGGCCCTCGGGCATTGGGCTAACGCGGCCCTTAAGAGCCCGGGGAGGGACGGAAAGGTGAGAGTGAGCTTCGGGCGGCTGAATCTCACAGGGGACAGCAAGTGTCCACTGGGGAACAGCGGTGACACATTTAGAGCAAAAAATGGTGTGTGGTGTGTACAGAACATTAGCCTCGCATACCGGTAGTTGGCGAAATGGTGACTCATGGAAACCTCTGTCCTGTTACATTCACCCCGAGTGCAAAGCTAAAACACTGCATTGGTCACTGATATCGGCCCGGCTGCTCTCCAACTGCTAGATAACTGCAACTAGTCCTCCAAATGGCTTCGATCAAGTGCATCAAGCTGTTTTGTTCCCCTATTGAAAAAAAAAGACCCAATTCTCTCCTACCCATCACAGTAAATTAAAAAAGAGCTTATTGGGTTAAAAAGTACTGTTAAGTTTGACTGGGGTATTTAGGTTAAGTGCATCGACGGCGTGATCCTGGGACGAGGTCCGCTGCCAGTGTCAGGGGGTGGGCAAGCCACTACCTCTGGTCACGTGGTCTTCTATGTGGGATGGTTAATAACCAGCGATGGGGGGGGGAGGTTGACACAATGCTGGGTACAGCTCGGTCCGGCGCCATCACTCTGCTCGAAAAGTCACCCGTGAGTGACGCCTGTCACCATCGGTGGCCACGGCCGAGACCGACCGGCCGGCTGAAACATGCAGATGCGCCCCTCCCGCACAGAGACGCTTTTTATCTGCTCTTCTTAAAGCACAATAAATGGGAACAAGATGGTAAGAAAAAGACTTCAAAAGCGGCACTAAATATACAAAGAGGCTTATTAATGGGCTAATATCCTCCAGTAAGGTAAGGCAGAAGGAGAGAGGGCGGGGAAACGACGCTCTTCGGAATATATCGCCCGTAATTATGTGTACCTCCCTAAAACTGTGTTTTTAGCTTCACCTAAAAATTAGAGCCGGTTTTAAATTATTTCCATCCTAAGGGAAGATTAAACATGAAATGCATTCAAATCTAGTGATTTTTACGATGTGAAAAATACTTTCGGAACTGGAGTGGAACCAGCATAATAGCAACGTAACAAATAAACAAAGATAACAGCGTGTTTTTCCAACTCTTTTGTTTCCCTGACTGTACGCGTTATTTCAGCCACCTTCCCGCCATTCTTCGTCCGGCTCTGGAGCAGAGAGCACGCTCACACCCATTCTGTCACAGGCGACCTTGGGCAGCACTTGGAGCTTGCGGGATGAGGCTTGGGGGTGATCCCAGTGCCTCCGTGTTTCCGGAAAATCAGACGTCCAGGTCCCTGCACATCGTGCCACTGATACACGCATATTTTATCCCCTTCGTTGCATTCCAAGGATATTCATAACACCCACAGTCACCCGATGACAACAGCTAATTTACAAGCAAATTACAGCCTCCCCCTGCCCCCCCTTACGTGTCCCCAGTTAAGGGCAATTTCACTTTATGGGAGCTTTAAATTCATATTCTCCAGCTAAGGGTATGACTCTAATTTAAAATTTAAAATTAATTTAAAATTAATAATAGTTAAATTTTAAAAAACAGGAAGTCTGCTGTATTTATCCAGGATTTTAATTAGTTAAAGGATAATAATGTATTTAAAAAATCACTTTCTATAACGCTGCAAGTATTCCTGATTCCAGGTCAGGTCCAATCGCCCCCTGAAAGCAGAATACTGTCCTGCGCCCGAATTGCTCTCATTTCACAGCTTAAAGCATGACATGTTCTTCGATACCGATGTTTTCAGGGCCAAGTTTATAACATCCAGTTCCTGAATCTTGAACGTGCCCCCCCCCCATTAGAAAAACAAGCCATACCACTCCAGAACTGATATACTGGAAAGGGTTCCTTAAATAAACAATGAAACAATCCCACAGCTTGAAGCTGAGGCACTCATGCGATTTCCAGCCAGTGCGTAGCCACAATGACGACTTCCAGGGTGATACAGCCACGTCTTACCAATCAGGATTCAGCAAGCGGCATGGAAGGCAACATGGGAGATGAATGCCCGCCGCAGGAGCGGTTAAGGAACAGGCCTCGCAAGCCGACGATGGGTACCTCGGATCCTGGGAGGGAGGGGGGAGACTATTCCGCCCTTGAGCAGCGAGCTTAAAACAGGATAAATATTCCGCGGCATGGGCATAAATAAGAACTTACAAATGGAAAGCTGTCAGACAAATGGCGTACCCCTCACAGGGGCTGATAAGCAAGAGGTGGGACCAAAAGTGAGGCGGAGTGAGGTGAGGTGAGGTGAGGTGAGGCGGGGGGGCAAAAAGGGGCAGGGCGGGGCACTCGTCTCACCAGCTGATTTTCGTTTTTTTCTGGCTCGTGTGACTCCAGTCACTTACTCAGAGGACTCCCTCGCTCTAGGAGTCCAGCTGAAACAAAATGCGTCTCTCATTTAAGCGGGAATCGGAGGGGCGCTTAACGCGACGCCTCACCCCGCTTGGCTTGACCTGATCTCCGCATCGCCAACCTTGCCCTGGAACGATGTGCCAAATGAAGGCCTGCTCCAGCATTTGGGTCTGACCGACATAGAGGCAACTTTCAGGGGAACAAAGGAAAAACACGAGTGCAAGCTGCTAAATATAATCGCGTTTAAGGGGCCGCCGAGTGCCACATATGAGGAAGGAGAACACCTTCCCATTTCCTCTCTGTTTATTTATTATCCTTCTGTCAGCGGCACAGCGAAGTAGGAGCACATTTAAATCTTAAACTAATTTTTAAATTAAGGTCAGTAAACAGTAAGCAAACCATTATGGGATAACTGCATTAATTCTATTAATCTTATTAATATCATATGTCCTGATACAACAACCATCTAGTATATGTGTGTGTGTGTGTGTGTAAATATATATATATATATATATATATAAACAATCACCCTCCATATAGATTTTCCCATAAAAGTATAACAAAGGCCAACGCTGGACCAAGAGCCAAACCTGTGATCCTATCTGTCCCTCAAGTACTTCGCAATCTATTTAAGTTTATTTAATTTAACAATTTTATGTTAAAAACCTGAAAGCATCTTTCTATATGTAATAGTCCTGTTTCTTGTTTTTAAATCTTGGTTATGGGAATAGTGCAGGAATGCCAGAGTAATAACTACTCAGATCAGTAATAACTACGCTGTGACTAAATGCGAGCCACTCAATCCATCGACGACTGCTTTCCCTGCTTTAGTGTGATGCCGTCTCTGCCGACCATGCAAGACTGCTTGCTCAGCCATGCTGCCATTCTGGTCATTCCCAGGCTCCCAGGCAAACCCGGGGCCACATGCCGATCCGGCTTCCCGTTCATTAGGTAAACTCACTTAGGGCTGATCTACCTGCCAACCCCTCAGTACACCGAGCAGTAAAACACGTTTCACTGCTTTGTTACCCTCATGTGCCCCCGGAGGCGGCGATGCAGCGGCAGGAGCGGCTCTCATTATCTGCCAAGAAACTGACCTGAGTCTCGCTCCCCGACCGGCGAGGCGCTGAGGCAGGAAGCCGCCGCGTGTGGGCGTGGCTGGGAGCCGCCGCGTGTGGGCGTGGCTGGGAGCGAAGTGGGCGGAGACCTTTGCAGGTCAGAAAGGACTCACCTGTTGGTGGGACAGATAGACGGGCCGACTGAAGACGATCCATTCCACGACCTTGCTGCAGGGTGGGGTGGTCAGCGAGCCTGTGTAGCGGTAGTAGCTCCCCAGCAACGAAGGGAGGAGGTCCCTCAGGACGAAGGGCTCCAGCGAGGTCTCCTTCTCTGTGGGGGTGCAGATGCCAGGACGTGTCACAACTAACTAAAAATATATTATCATATAACCACCAGCTTACTAGACAGTTTTCGCTAAAGTGACTTAGCGAAAGTAGTTATAGTAAATTTGTTAATATATATGGAGACTAACTGTACCAAATCAGGTTAATCACCTGGAATCAAGGACATTTGAACTTGCTTTCTGGGTATTGAAAACCACACTCTGGGTCAGTTTAGTCCAGTCCAGTTCATTAGCCACCAGATTAGTGGGTCTGCTATCCTGCTAACAAACATTACTTGGCATGTTGGTTGTAATGAAATGTTTCAGACTCGCTCTGAGCCAGACACTGATTCTGTTATCATCATTAGCAGAGGGTTATAAGGCCACATGCTTTCAAGGCCCGAAAATGCCCACATCTTCCGCAAACAGCTTTATGATCATTAAAAAGCTTAAAGAACAGTTTATAAAGACCTTTTGGTATTTGATCCTAAATGATTTTAGGCAGTACTCCACCGTAATGGCCAACTGGCATCTTCCACATTTATATGGTTCATAGTCTGACTCCTGACCCAACAATCTCTAGCCTGTCCTGAAAAATAAACGAGATCCTGCTTTAAACCCTTCCAATCTGACTGACTTCAAATCTTCACATTTCTCAAACGCTCATAATCCCCACAACAATAACGCGGCCAAGTGTATCTTCCCGCTATCTGTGGGGGACGTTTTAAGGCACAAGCAGTCAATATGAATCGATGATGATAACATTTTTGTGTTATCAGGATAATGCTGGAGGCTTCAGACATGTCGCCGAGGAAATGAAGAAACAACTGACCCACATTTTCAGTACAGAACTAAGCTGGAGACTTATTCCGACAGGGTAAAAAAAGACGACATTAAAATGACTATCAAACTGCATCTGATTTAAAGGAGAATTACATGCTGAATTCACTTTCTGAAATATATATATATATAAACATAATTGCTTTCACACAATCACTTGGCTACGGTGTCACCATGTAATTATGCAATTTCTGCACTTAAAATAGAGCTGTCACTCAATGCTGTACACGGTTAAGAGTCACTTAAAAGACCAAATAATTAATCTTGTTATATATTCCAGAGATAACCAGTAAAATCACTTATAAAGTTCTTACTTTGAATAGAAATGCTGCATAGATCGAACTTCGAATGGCTTGTCCTGGTGCGAATCACCAGGGGGCGGTAGGTAGGTGTCTCTCATTTGGGGTGCCAGTACTTCGCAGGACGCGTACATGGACACACTCACGCTATCATACACTACTGGAGACTTAAAGAAAGCAATTATTCTAAATGCATGTCTTTGTTCTGCCAGCAGAACCACATAAAGAGAACATGCAAACCGCACACAGAGTAGAGGCAGGATTCCAACCCCCAGCCCTGGACAGCTTAGGCAACAGTGCTATTTACTGAGCCATCATAATGTACCACATACACCGTGCATCGTACACCAGGTCAAAAATAACTGCCTCATAAAACACTGCATGAGAAAACCAATGCAACAGCTCTCTCAGAAACATGATGGTCCGTTAATGGTCTCTGACCTTAAGGTGCCTGGATTTAGGTCCAGAAATGATGTGTTTCTTTGAACCGAAGCTACATGCTGAGCTCGAGAAATCATCCAGTTATATAAATGAATAAAAAGTGCATGCATAAAACAAATAGTATGACTATTATTAACATTATCACGTTTGCCAAGAACATTTTAAAATATGTATGTGCACCCGGAGCCATGAAAAGCAGGATTTCTTCTTAAATGTCACATATGTTACCAGTAGCTTTATTGGTGCTGAATGAAACATATGATTTATTCTCTGTGTTTATGTGCTGCTTCATTACTAGGAAAAATGTGTTTGCGATCAGCCTGCCAGTGTTAGGGAGAGCAGGCGGATATAAACACATAAGCCAGGCGGATATTAACACACCTTGACATATCTTGCTGTGTTTGGTGTCTCTAATTAGGCGACTCTGTGCTGAGATCGCTTCCCTGCCTTATAGTATAATTAAATATTAAGGGTAAGCGTCTTAAGCTGTGAAGAGATGATTACTTGCATGGACAGATTCCCTTTCACTCCAGTAACAACAGAGGTCCGTGCGCTTAAAAAAAAAAAAAAAACTCCTGGAAAACAACCCCACTCTCTTTAATTCATAAAAAGTTGTACAAAACAGAGGATATATATGTATATATACTTCTCCCCCATCAGCACATACATTTCTGATATCAGTGCGTACTTCTCCCCCATCAGCATGTACCTCTCCCTCATCAGTGCGTACCTCCCCCCAGCAGTGTGCACCTTCCCTATTAGCACATACATCTCCGACATCAGTGCGTACCTTTCCCTCATCAGCATTTACCTCTCCCTCATCAGTGCGTACCTCCCCCCCAGCAGTGTGTACCTTCCCATCAGCACATATATCTCTGACGTCAGTGTGTACCTCTCCCCCATCAGCACATTCATCTCTGACGTCAGTGCGTACCTCTCTCCCATCAGTGCGTACCTCTCCCTCATCAGTGCGTACCTCTTCCCCATCAGCGCGTACCTCTCCCCCATCAGCACATATATCTGACCTCAGTGCGTACCTCTCTCCCATCACTGCGTACCTCTCCCTCATCAGTGTGTACCTCTTCCCCATCAGCGCGTACCTCTCCCCCATCAGCACATATATCTCTGACCTCAGTGCGTACCTCTCTCCCATCACTGCGTATCTCTCCCTCATCAGTGTGTACCTCTTCCCCATCAGCGCGTATCTCTCCCTCATAGTCAGATCCCGAGGATGAACTCAAAGCACTGAATTTGAAAACGATGCTGTTCATGATTATTGTCAGCACTATTTCTTGTTTATTATTATGATTTCTTATTATTATTGCATAATTATTATCGTTATCATTGCTGTTATTACTACAGAACCGCAACTATCACTCTAATTGGATAATGTAAATTCATTACATTTATTATTAATTATAATCCTTCGCTAAAAGGATTATTACTGCTCTTATTAAGACTCACGCATGCACAAATACTCCTATCCCTAAAATCATCTCAGAGCTCTATGTCACATGTCCAGCTTATGTAGCTGCCAGGATACGCTGACCCCCCGCCCCCCATGGAGCTGGAAGGAAAGATTTTAAGTGAACTTAAGCTGGTGAATTTGTCATTGCTTTGCTTTGCTTATACATGGGCCCTCATCGATGGTGGGGAGCGCAGAACAGACATGTCTGTGGGTGAGTCGGGGAGGAAAACGGCGATCAGTTAAAGTTAGGGGGGGAAATGCTGTGACTGAGCCGGGGCAGATATGGTGAGAAAAAAACACTATTTTTAAAGGAAGGTGGATATACAAAAAGGATACAAGTTCACCGTATTTACTGTAGTGTATATAACTCCTTTTTTCGGTGTCCCCTATAACGAAATGCTAAAGATTTCTTAGCAATGAGTATAATGATGAAACTCCGCAGTTTGTCTAGGGAGCTCTGGCTCAGGGCCGTAAGCAGGTTTTTTAAAATACCGAGGTCAAAAGCATTAGCCCATCCTAGGTGTGCCCTGGAATGGGTCATGATTATCGTAGTTGTAAGAAAATACTGGGGACTTGACCTCGGTGTCCTCAATGATAGGAACGGCCATGCCCTAGCTTATTATAATAAATAATAGCCTCACTTTCCATTGCAACATCAGAATCTATTAGAAGCGAATGGGGAAAACAAACGATGGCTGAGGGTGAAGTTAATGAAATGCAGAGGTGAACGAGGAAGGCAGCAGCCCAGAACTGCAGCAGATCTGGAAGGCGAGTTTGCATTTGCGTGACAGGTGCCGCGAAAATAGCGCACTGAAGGCCACTGCTCCCAGCCCAGTGCGGGATTCAGCATTTCCGCCATACCCACAGACACCTATCTGTCCTATCTTTTATACTTGAACTAGTATTTAAAAAAAATTTTTTACCCCCACCATGTGAATTTTAAAGGTGGGTTCAAAGTACATCGAATGGTTAAGGGAGGGTGTTGTCTGTGATGTTGAAAGAGAAAAAAAAAATTATAGTAAAGTGTAAATGCTGGCCGGCCACACAAGATATGGTGGAGCAAAGATGTGACAATCCCCTCCGGAAGGAATCAACTGTGGAAGGGAAACATAAATTTGGCCATTCTCTGCTTTTGTGGGAGCTGTAAGGTCACATGCTGAGAAATTAGAAATTTCAGAATACTTTCCAGAACAGCAACACAATCCATCTAACCAGTGAGTTTGTTCTATGAGGGAAAGTAACAGATGATTGAATATATGAATTCATTGCACGTTATACGTACCCATACATGCCTGCATATAATTTATTGTTACATTTTCTTTATAATTATCATTACATAATAAATAATTGTAATATAAATGTAATAATTATTCTTATTAGTAGCTGTCGAATATGTCTGCTTAGGATTGCTACTCATCCTGGTTTTCCCAAGACTGATCTCTTTGAGCAAAATTAATATTTTTCCCGGGAAATGAATTGTCCCATTTTTTTGTAAAGAATGTACATCAAATTTAGAATTTCATAGCTTCAAATAAAACTTCACTTGGTTTCCTTCTACCGCTATTCTTTTTTCTTCTTAGTTACGTTTATATACCCAATCCTGTGTCGGTAAATGGATGAAAACTGGTAAAACCCAACGACGACTGCCCATGTATATACTGCGCTTTTATTTGATTGGTAGCAGAAATATGAAGCTTACCTTGTTACCTAGCAACTGTGCGGGCTGTCGGCCTGCCATGCGCATACACATCCGCCACCCCACTGTGACTTAAATTGGTAGCTAGACATAACGTTAGTTTTTTTTAAAAAAAAATTCTATTCATTTTGTTGGTTTTGTGAAATGGGGGAATGGGGGGAGTGATGGAAGAGAATGACAAAACAATATCAGACAAGCCACCAGCATCAAAGAAAAAGTGATTCAGAGTGAGTGAAAAGAGAAAACTTTTCTGAATGGGCCCAACCAAGGCGGTTTCCACAAAATAGAATTTCCCAGTTTGCGGGATAACTTAAGCCAAACATGAAAACTGTCCAATAGAAGGAGAGGTCAGTGACATTCCTATTGGACAATCCTTATATTCGGCTTAAGTTATCTGGATAACAAAGAAATTCTGCTTTGTGGAGCCCCCGTTGTCCGGCACTTGTGTTTTGTGTAAAATATGTAAGAAAAGTGTCATAAAATCATGCAAAAACAAATATTTTCTATTAAACAAGTACAGAAATCTACCCATTGCAGCTTTTGATCAAACTTCAGGTTAGATTAAACCTTAAGTTAACATGCTTGCAGTTTTAAGCATTCACTGAGGGACAGCAGGGACTCCTGCAGGCAACAGAAAGGGATGAGAGATACGCAGGGAAAAGAGGTGAGAAATGTCAGAGTTATTTTAATTTATTATAATACGTCTAACAATGTTTTCATTCCGAAAGGGAGTTTACCTTTGGACATATTAGCGTTAGGTTTTATATTAGATTATTATTAGACACATATTTACTCGTGAAAGCAAAACATCTGTATTTAATTTAGACAGGTTAGAGAGGCAATAGGGAGGTCAACAAATATTAACAAAGGGCGCTTTTCCACCGCACAAAGTACGGTACTTGCAGTACGGCATGAAAGAAGTACCATAGTTTTGGTACTTTATAGAAGTACCGAAAAGAACCGAAAGTACGGTACCTGGTGCGGTGGAAAAGCGACCATAGTATATTTGCAAATATGGTGTAATTTGGTTCACAAATCATAGGCAGCAGCTCTAGTCTGCTTATTAGTCTAACTTGTGCGCAACCAGGAGAACCTGTTTTTAAAAGGAGCTTTAAAAATGGGAAAAACAAGAATTGTCTAATTTCTTTACCTAATAGCTGGGAGTGTCTTTGCTGTGCACCCCCCCCCCCTCCCAACACCAGCTGTATCTGTCAGGCCGCAGCACACATCCTGCTGCTATTTTTGTGAAGTTTGTGATTAAATGTTTTAGGCCAGAGGGGTTTGTGTATCGGGCGTCCAGCATTCCTCTGAGGAGCTCAGGGCGAGTCACACGCAGCAGAACATTCAATACGACCGAGGTTTCCCAGAATATCCACAGTGGGAGCGGTCATAAACTGGGACTGGCCCAAACCCCGGTTTCATGTGTTTCAGTTTCGTCGGCATAGAGGATTTTTTTAAATGAGGGTGTGATGGGAAGGGGCTCGATGTTGGAGGGCAAGTGCAGCTGTTTGCTTCATTTGGTCTCCAGGGACACAGCTGTTCCGGCAGAGGACAGAGCCCAGCACTCACCATGGTGCACCACGCCCTTCAGCCCACGGATGATGGGGTCCACAGCCGGGTTATCATTCAGCCCAACCTGCAGAGGAGATGACAGTCAGCACCTCTCATGGACATTCTATCACCAAAGGACACTATGTACAGCATTAAATGCGTATGAAATTGTTGGGGGTTTCTCAAGAGAGGCTTGTAGAAAGAATATCCATAACGAAACACTCTGAAAATGGAAGCTTCTTCGAATGGCCGATCCCCTGCGGGGCATTTGAGGTGGTCTATCTAAGGGTACTCGAAACTCTCAGAGCAAGCGGCTCCTTTGCATGCATTAAAGTCATAAAGGCCAGTTGTTTCCCAGGCTGCTGCCCTACAGTCAGAGGCAGACATAAAAAAGAAGGGCGTGTATCATACATGAGCGAGAGGCCGGTGGGGGCGTGTGGACCCCCAGCTACACTGCTGAGCGAGGGAGTGCCAAATATCCTTGCCACATTCACCTGCTCACGCCGTTGAGGGAAGGATGGGCGGGAAAGAAATTCTCTCATTACCTCAGCTTGGTGCACTGGGAGGCAAACTGGCGGGCTGTTGGCTTCACACGCAAAAAGAGCTGGTGCTGTGAGTGACAACGGCCGATCTCGCTTCCCGACACGGACATGTGTGCTCAGTCAACAGTTAGCTCAGTTAGTCAGGGCTTGTTTACAAGTCAGTCAGGGGGGAGTCGAATGGAATGGAATCAAATGCAATAATGCAAAAAATGAGAATGCTGAGAAAGTGAACAGGACTGCAGGTAAAGTGAGACAGTCCTGTTGCCTAGGGACACGGGGTCCGGTCTCATACGGCTTCTCTCTCAGTGCATGGGCCTGTCGCACCTCCATGCCTGGATCTCACAGCCAGCGCCACTACAGAGCTCCTGTCAGCTACAGGGGCACCTCATATAACCAGTAATGACTTCCTGGAACTCGGTAATAGTAAAATTGATAATATTAGACTTCACATTCAGTTGCCTGTGATTAACTCTGCTAGAAAGGCCGGATCACAAAAGGCTGTGTGAGCTCTGCTTCAGTGACTCCCATCTAGCTGATGAACATGAAGAAAGAAAAGAAAAAGTCATTCTGAATGGAAAATCTACTGCCTGTGGGTTTGCTCTCATCCCAGCTAAACTATTCAAGGACTGCAAGGGGGCACTTAAGAGGTTCGTCCTGATAATAATTAACAGCAGACGAGTGTTAGTCTTATTCCATCAAAGTGGAGGTGGTAAGACCATGACTGGAAACCTCAAAATCAGATTCTCATAAACTGAGTCATTAGTCTCAAGCCACTCATTTCATTCTTTCAAAAAAAGAAATAAACAGAAATGTTTGCAGTCCATAAATCAGCCATAAATAATCCGACGCCTGTAAAATGACCACAGCCCAGAAAGTGGCTTAACCAAAGCATTAAACGATGTCCTGTTATCCAACACCAATTCTCATAGATAACTGACTGTTATCGTCTATTATAAAGATTTTCTTCTTATTCCACATAATTGTCATCATTACATTCAGGAACTGAACAGCTGCCTCCTCAGCACAGGGACAGACGAATCGACTAGTATTGTTCCCTGAGTATGTGCAGACACTTGGGAACATTTACAAGTGACACACTACAACACACAGCACAATGTACCTTTCAGCCAGACCCAATGATACTTTATCCATAGTGTAAAAAACCTAGAAGTACCTCCTGTACTGCATGGTGAAAACAGCATTGGTAGGAATGTCCTACTGGCAGCTGCTAAGTCAGTCCAAAGCTTTACTGCTGTTTGACACATGCCTGTCCATTAACATCCTATCAGCTCCTCCCTGTAGCTCATAAACATTACAAAATTCAATATTCTGCTGTTCAAGAGAGAAAAATTAACACAGTAACTTGTTTGCAGCAGAAACAGAACCGCAATCCCTTGCTCACAAGGAGCAGTAATCCTGTTCTCTCTGCCCAACAGCCGATTCAAAATGCTGCTGCAAGAATCGCAAGTGGAAATGGAAAACGGCCAGGTTTCCCACCATCTCATTCAGCCTCTCTGGCTTCATGTGAAGCTCAATTTGGACTTTAGAAATTTTCCTCCTCGTTTATGGGGCACTGAACGGCTTCGCCCCAGCATATCTCAGCTGATTAATGTGGGCAATCCAGATCAGTCCCTCAGATCACAGGATTCAGATCCTCTCACCGTTCGTCAGACACAGTGTAGAAACTGTTAGCTGTAAAGTCTTTGGCTACAGGGCTCCGAGTTTATAGATCAGGCTGCCAGCCGATGTGAGGTATACAGGGCCAATCACATTTTACATCCATCCATCCATCCATTTTCCAAACCGCTTATCCTTACTGGGTCGCGGGGGGTCCGGAGCCTATCCCGGA
>JAODJX010000129.1:14353068-14365848 GCA_026776945.1 Isichthys henryi | reverse complement strand
AGGCGGGGATTCGAACCCGGGTCCCAGAGGTGTGAGGCGACAGTGCTAACCACTGCACCACCATGCCGCCCCCATTTTACATCTAGACCTATTATTTTAGTCGACCTGCCTTCGCTTATTTTTAGTTTAACTGACTAAATAATGTTTCTCCTCCCACTGTACATGCTGCCATGTGTCTCAATATCTGTGTATCACATCTCCCTGCCACTGCAAACCCCCCTGGAATCTCTCTCCTGTCCCCATGCTGGGGTATCACATCCAAAGAGAACGTCGACTGTGCAACGGCTGCCAGTTTGTGTCATGAAGGCGGTAAGACTGCAGGCAGACCTGCTGATCTTACCGGGCAATTTAGCACCTAGCCAGCATCGCACTCATAGCTGCTGGCCTAACAACAGTTACATATCACTTACTGCGGAGTATAAAGTTAGTAAGAGCGGGGGGTATGTGGGCAGCCATTTGACATGAGACCCCCCCAGAGATTTCCTCCTCATACGACTACCACGGGAGTTTCTGTTCCCTCATCTTCTTTGTTCTCTAGATTTTGCCTTTTAATAGTGCAGAACTGTACCCATCGCCATTCTCCATCTCTCTGGCGGCGGTTCCAGAATTCATGCCTAGCGCTTTGGGGTGACGCTGTTTGGGAAAGGCACTATATAAAAAGACACAAAAGGAAACTGAGCAGAATATAAAACAGCAGTTTTAAATGAAGCCCCGGCTTGTCCAGTAAAGGTCAGATAGAGTGATAATCTTGCAAATAATCTTCTTAGAGCGATTAAAAAGATGTTCGGTACTCCTGCGAAACACAGCGGTGGAAATAATTACACATGGCAAAAATAGGTCTTCCTTTTTCCAGGCACATCACAGACCCCATCGGGTCGTCTGTACTGCCCGCAAGGCACAGAGGCCTCCGAACAGAGACGCAGGGGAGGGAGGTCACGCAGCACACAGGGTGACCCCATCAGCCTGGGGGGCAGGTCAGCAGAGAGCAGCCCTTCCATATTCCCACTGCACCCCGACCCACTGTCCCCTGCCAGCCTCTGCTCCTCCCTTTAATATATTCTGTGCTTGGCCGTAAATCCCACCCCACACGAGTCTTTGAAAAGCTTCCACCCGGGGTCTCCGCTCATAGTTCAGTAGGTCCTTCCAAAGCCGCGAGCAGCCCGGTGGCGTCTGCAAAGGTAATTTATGTGGAGATGATAATTGACAACGGGGGGTCCCTACTGCTTTTCACCCTCACCTGTTTGCACCCCCTCCATCCCAAAATCACGGATTCGGCAGGCAGCAGAGCTGGTGGACGGCTTTTCATCAAGGCCGACAAAACGGTTGATAGATTCAGGTGAAAATGGACGCCTTTCTGCAGGAGATGAATTAAAGGGTGGTGCGCGAGAGACAGCGACCGCGATTCGGCACTGGCCCAGAGACGGCCTGATTGATAGGGCGACGGTAGCTAGTCCAGCAAATTTATAATCGCTAAACTTCTGCCAATGATGTGCGGGGATCGGGGGGAGGGTGGGGGGACACAGTGTTGAGGACAAATCGGAACTATGTTGAACTAAAGGTCCACGTAGACAGCAGCATGGAATCAGGGGTTTAATTTAGCAGCTGTGTGCTGGATATGGCTGTCCTGGGACAGCAGGCGCTGTAGTGAAAAGTGTGACTGGGGAATTATGGCTTCATTATTAATGTTTGTCTTTTGAAGTACGTCTCCCTTGAACCTCAACAGGGGGGCTGCATTCTATCCATCTGATGTATGTATGTATGCATGGATGCATGTATGTATGTGTGGATGCATGTATGCATGCATGTATGTATGTGTGGATATATGTATGCATGCATCTATGTATGTCAATGGTTCTCAAACTCGATCCTCAGGCCCCACTGCCCTGCTTGTTTTCCAGCTATCCTTGCCCTACACACTGCTGATTACCTGGATCAGGTGCGTTCAGTCAATCAGAAGCTGAAAGACAGCTGGGACTTGAGTGTGGGGCAGGGATGGCAGGAAAACAAGCAGGGCAGTGGGTTCCCCCCCCCCGTGTGGATGTATGTATGCATGCATGTATGTATGTGTGAATGTATGTTTTATTTAGTTTATATAGTTTAGTTCTTCAAACATTTCTTCAAAATTATACAAGTTATACAAATTATACAAGAGTGCAGTGGTAACATTAACCTGTATAGCAAATTTTCAGGAACTTACTGTATCACATCACTAATCCTAATTAAAATTCCTCTTGTGCAGTGTTTGTCAGCCTAATAAAAGTTATTATTTTTTTTATTTTTTTTACAATTAAACAGCCCAAGGCCAGATCATATCCATGCGTTAGTAAAAGCTGAGGAAGAAGCTAAAAATCACAGAAAAATGAAAAACAGAAACACAACATCAGACATATTCAGCTAGAATTGATCCAAATATAAAATCTTCTGGAAGCCGTTAATTACTTGGTCTGAAGGTGCTGAAGACCAGCACAATTTTAACTGAAGCACAAAACAAAAATAGCTGTAATATATAATTAAAACAATGATGTGACTTGAATCTATAAATTAGGGACTGGTGACAAAAGGTTATTGAGCAGTAGCGAGCGAAAAAGGCACTGAAATTCCCTCTCATCTAAAACGGAAGTTTGATAGCATCACCAGTGAATGGGAAGATGGTTTTCCTGCGTGAGTGTCACCCATCTCCAGTGAAAACTGCTTTGAATGAGTAAAAACAGAGTCGTCATCATTAGCCATCTGCAGGAAAGGCCTGCTTGGTCTTGGCGCTGGAACCTTGCAGAAGTGAGATGGCAAAGTATTAAAAGAAAGGTAATGATGCAAGTAAAAGGCCACTTACTGTGGAATCAATGTTGCAAAATGTACTTTTAATCCTGCCGATTGAGAGCGACCGGGTGGCCACGTTACCCCCTTATTTACGTGAAATGACCCGAAAGAAAAATCATTCGAGAGTGACACTCAAAGGTCCCTCGGGAACAAGTTCAAGTGTACATTTTACGTCATTTTAAATGTGTAATAAAAAGGTAGTTTAATATATGTATAATATTTGTGTGTTTATATAAAGCATTATATCCCACCTCCAACAAATCAAAAATGCTTCACATTTCTAAGATATTTCGAAGGATTAGTGAAGAATGAGCACTGACCTGGAAAAACACAGCCATGGCTGCTATGGTTCGCCGCTCCTTAATTGCCATGTTGATGCTTTCAAAATCATCCGAGTTGTACATATAAATTTGCATCTGGAAAGGAGAGAGGGAAAAAAAATCGAAGGTCACAGCTGGATACTCCGTGTAATTCATAACTTTGAGCAGTATAGATTTGTTAGGGGCTGTAGGGAACAGACATATGCGTGTGTGCCTTCACGTGCTCAGAAACGCACATGCGGGCCGCAGCAGAAACATCCACAACACACTGGAAGCCCGCCAGCCTGTATGTTACAATGTACAGAATTTCTGTGGTGGTCTATTTATATTCAGGGCAGTTAGTTGTCTCCATCAGGGGCGGGAACGCCACCCCTCCCTGAACATGCAGATTAGTCAAGGACACACCGCGCTGGGACAGATCTTGCTAGGGGGCAGGATTGACAGCCGGGATGAGACTGGGACATAGCCAGATTGAGGTCGAGGTTGGGACGAGGCCAGGTCTAGGTCAGGACATTGCCAGGTCGAGGCTGAGACGAGGCTGGATCGAGGTCGGGATGAGGCCGGGGTGAGGTTGAGATGAGGCAGGGGTGAGATGGGGACCTGGCCAGGTTGAGGTTGAGAATGAGGCTGGGTCGAGGTCGGGGCAAGGCTGGAACGAGGTCGGGACCTGGCCAGGTTGAGGTTGAGAATGAGGCCGGAACGAGGTCGGGACGTGGTCAGGTTGAGGTTGAGAATGAGGCCGGAACGAGGTCGGGACGTGGTCAGGTTGAGGTTGAGAATGAGGCCGGAACGAGGTCGGGACGTGGCCAGGTTGAGGTTCAGATTGAGCATGTTGCTAGGGGCGCACGGGGCCAGTGTGCCGCTTATGAGTCTCGTGATCCACCACGCGCCTCGCCGCTGAGCCGTTGTCATAGTGACACTTCCACGGAATTACGGATAAACGGCAGACAGACTGAACAGCCCCTCGCTTCCTTTAATCAAGCCCAGCAAGGCGGCTTGCGCCAGCCGATGTGTGTAAAGGTATAATCTTTGCAGACAACACCAGACACCCGTCAAGGGGGGTAAGCATGAAGCCAGTGTTCCTCAGAGCACATTCAGCACAGCCATTTTACAGAGGCGGGGAATCTTAAATGGCTGGGAAAAAAATGTCCTGGCAGGATTGTTTAAAATCACATTAACACTGAAATGCTATCCCAAAGCTGCAGGTTCGCCCCCTGCAGAGTTCAGCTACTGATAGTAGCATTCAGAATACGAGAACTGTCAGACACATTCTGTAGTAATAGAAAAAGCAGAGACCAGACATTGCATTTTGTTCTTGAAATGAACATACCTATACGTAGTCTGTGTGAGTGCGTATAGCATAAATAGAGGTGATTTTTCATATGGAATTACCCTGATCACTCACTCTCTCGCCTGGGTTCTATCCATCTTCCATAACTGCATTTCCAGGACAGGCTCACCTGAAGCAGGACGGGCTGCATGGGATGTCAGTCCATGACAGGACACACTCACACACTATCAACAGTTTACAGACGCAGAGTCACCTGCGTGTATTTGTACTGCAGGAGGAACCCCTGGGGACATGGAAAAAACATTCAAACTCCGAATGCAGACAGGAATGAAGCCTGCATCTAGCATGCGGGTGATATGCAGCTAGCTAACCCCTGCAATCCATGCAGCTCTGAAATGCATCTGCATTCTTCTAATAGAGGCTGAGTGTTCTATACCACAGAAATAATGCTACGCAGTTTTTGCCTTTCAATAATTAATGGCAGCCTTGGAAATGCTCCGCCCACCCCCCCACCACCACCGTCCTGACCAGTATAAGCAGCTAGATGATGGAAGGATGGATAGATAATAATAACCGTATTTTTCCAGCAACAATGTGTGAGCACAGTGAACACAGGAGACTGCAGATGCGCTTAAACAAACAAACGCAGCTTGCATCGCGCTGTCCGGCAGGCTTTTATCTTTCTGTGCTAAAAGCGGCACATTTGCAGGCAGACTGCGTCCGGCTGCATTGAGGAATGACACACAGGGACAAGGCGCCCATCTGCATGCAGCCGAGAGGCCCACGGCACAGGTACAGTCACCTCAGAGCGTCACCGGGGACTGGCTGCGGTATCTCTGTCCGACCCAGACAGACACCAGAAGACACCCCCAAGACCGCGAGGACTACTGTTAGGCTGGCTACTGGCTTTGCGGTTGGCAGCTTTGTTTGTTCATAATCGTGTGAGCGAATGCTCTGCGATACAGCTGAGCTCGTGCAGTGATGGGGTGAATCAGAATCCCACAACGCCGGGGTCTGAAAGATTAAGGCAAGTGGCAAATTACTCGTGCAGATATGGCAATAATGTATTCTTCCGCATGAAAGGAGGAGACGGCTATTGGCAGCCCTTACGGAAAGGCGACGTCCGCGCTAATGGGGGCGTGAGGTGGGGCGTGATGGAGGTGCCCGCTCCTGCTGAAACTCCCCGAGCCCCTCGCAGTCAGGTGTCGCGGAGGTACGTGTGCTTCTCTGCCTGGCTGTTCCCGAGTCACGCAGCAGCTGTGAGAGGCTGCTCTGCAATTTTCATACGGGGAATGTGATCACTTCAGCTGGAATGCAGGGCTTCCTCCAGCAAAAATAAATGGGTGCATCTTCCCAGTTTAGGGGGGGGACCCATTCTTCAGGTCGTTATATGCCGTGCAGAGTGACAAAAGCAGAAAGATGAACGTGAGGCCTCCGAAACAGCCCAGCACCAAAAACACATCTTTGGACACCGGACTGTTTCCTGGGAAGGAAACTCAGATGAGACAGACCCTGGCTTAAGAGCTGACAGGTTTCTGCTGGAGCCCTTCTCCTTGTCATGTAGGAGAGCTTCAGCGTAATCCCGAGAAGCTCAGAGGCTCTGGGGAACCATTAAGAACCAGGAACTTGTTGTGATCACGGAGCACCGTATAGATCACATCACCTTGCCGGCTTACTCAGAAAACTCCTGAGGGAGCGATGACGAGAAACCTGGCCTCCAATCCAGCTCAAGTATATCAAACAAATAAGAAAATAAAGCTTGGATTCATACAGGTACCATAGGTCCTGTAGCTTAACAAGTAACACTGACAGTGAAAAGGTGGTGGGCAGGACGGGGCGATGGTTCCCTAATGGACACGAGATGACGTCTACGGGGAAACAAGGGCGTGGACAATGACATGGCGGGGGGGGGGGGATTTGTCTTGTGAAGATACTGTAAATTTTTATGTAGTTCCTCTTGAACTTTTGAAATGAGTATTCATAAATTCATTCAGGATTACTAATTAGTAATTACTGCTAATTTAGCACAATTTCAATTTTTTGCACATCTGAGCCCATTCAGTCTGTCCTCACCTCACTTTACCTTCGTATAGCCTGCCGTCATTTTCAAATTCTGTACTTCAGTACTACACTTGATAGTTTGAGTGCGTAAGTGAATGTACTTTTGCACTCAAAATAGCAAGTTTAAGTACTTAAGTATGTGATTGAAAATCCTAAGTTTAAGTACTGAAGTACGCAAATGTAAATCCTGAGTTTCATCTTACAGTTGCTGGTGTATGTTTTCTAAATAAAAATTATTATTTTTTTTTTGTCTTTTATGGCTATTATTAACTAATCAGAAAAAGTAATGAATTATTTCAAGTCACTGTAGTCTGACCAGTTGGTAAATAATGGCCTCTCAAATGCAATACAGAAAACTAAGATTATAACACCCAGGGTGTGACAGTAAATCAGCGGGAGCTTCCATTAGTCATTACAATTTTAATAATTCATTCATTATGTTTTTCACAAACATGAAATATTCTCAGTTAAATGTACAGGGCGAGAAATGGCAATAAAAAATAGTTAATAACAATGTAACGATTATTTCTTCAAGATGGGTATAGCAGAGAACTTCAGTTTGCCCTTTGGGTATAAGTTTTAATGATACAAATAAAAACTCGCCCCCCATTTACTGAGGCAGGTACTGGCATATCCGCCAGCCTGATTGTGGGTTCAAATTCCAGGGAGAGCACATACATTGTAACCCTTCCTTATAATTCATCATCTGAAGACCTGGGCAGACCTGCTGGTCAGGGCAAGCGACGTGGCCTTGGCTTTGGCCCTCATTGCCCAGATTCGAAGTCCACGCGGAAGGGCAGCATTATGTAATCTATATAAAAAGACGGCCCCTTTTTTAGAGACACCCCTTTATCCTCCTTCAGTGTGTGGACATAAAACACGTGGAAAACAGCGGCGTGAGGAATGGAACCCAAGAGCGATGCTGACGGGAATGATAAGCGGAGTGGCCGATTCAGACGGCGTCCAGACGGCGTGGCCCCCGGTGGCTGGAGGAGTGAAACGGGAGCCCTCCAAAGGACACTGGCTCCCCCCCCAGTCTCAGCAAGAAAATAAAATAAAACTGGTTGTAGCTTCAGAACAACAAACACTCCACTTTTATTACCATTCTGGTCACTATAAACGCAATGACTCCCCATCGCCTTGGGAGCTGACACCGTCATCCTTGCCCCTCGTTTTTGGGTTTTGCAGGAGTGCGCATAGCGGACTTCAGGCTTTGAATGCCCAGGACCCTCTTGCCCTCAGGGGTCACTGGGGTCACCCCCCCCCCCCGGGGTCACCCCCCCCCAGCGCTCTCCTGGGTCGCTGCGTTTGATATCTGGCTCCCAACATCTCGACATTGTTGTCTAAAAATACCCGACTTCCTGCAAATCGACAGGAAGCAGGGCTGGGGGCAGCCGGCACTCCCGCCAACTGAACCGTACGGCAAAAAAAAAAAATACAATAAACATCCGTTAGCAATAACAAAGAGACAAAGAGCCGCCTAGTTGACTAATTAAAATTAATCAGCTGCTTCCCGTCTTCCTCTGACTGGAGGCAAACTGCAATCATTTGTTGTCCGTCTAAGTGTTCAAGGAGAAACACACTGACCATCTATCTCAATTCAGCCGTCCCTAACTACATTAGCCAATTAGCTTCTCCCCTAGGCTAATTTTAGTAATTATTGGCAGAGTCAATCTGCTCCTCAGACTGCACTCACATAAAGCTTCCTGTTGCTCAAACAGCAATTATCAGGTCGTCCTGACGTTTAAAAATGGCCGCTTTCCACTATAAATTGAATAAATAATAATGGTGCTGGTGCTGCTATTTAGAGCAGAGCTGTGGCCCTTACAGCTCGACGCAGCACTTCCTGTCTGCTCCTTCGCTCTGCCGCGGGTTTTCCAGCGCCAGCTTCAGACTGGTGCCACATCACAGGAGACTGGGAATGACCAGAGGGCGTTTTACTAACTGCACTGGCCGCTGGCAGGTACGACCCGGAACGAGCAGCGCGGCCGAACATGAGAGCGATTTTACCCTCCGGGTTCATAAAGGCTGGATAGCGCTGATACTCTTGTGCAGGGGGGGGGGGGGGGGGCAGGGGGCCAGTCCGCCGCATGACAAAGTGGATTACCAGGCTAGCCCAGACGCTACTCCCAGCAGGCACTGGGGCAGAGAAGGAGCGAGGGAGGCAAGGAGAGACTCCTCTTTCTGGGCTGCCGTACAACATTCTCAGACGTAAGGGATTGGAATCGCTTTATGCCAACACTCAAACACTCACACCGGTGCGGTCAAGGCTTTTTAGGAGAACCCCAAGCCGTGCCAAATAAAGCCCCTGTAAACCAAGCCAAACTACACATTCTTGGTGGTGCGTTGCTTGAAATATGCGTAGGCTGATGTAATTTCCCTCATGTTGCAGCCATTCATATCTCTCCGTCAAATGAAAGCATCATTTAAACTCCCCTGTTTTAACCCTAAAAGAGTGAACAGGCCAGCTAAACAGCACCGTCAATTTTATCTGTTGTTATTCTCTGATATCTGCCGCCTACTGGTCAAGGGGTCACTGCAATGCAGCACTAAAGGTCAGCATGAATTTGCATGCAACTGGTATGCTGACCGTTTTACTCCCACCGATACTGCGGATGTGCAAAACAGGGCCCCCACACCTGCCTTGGAAACCGCTTCATTTTTCATTGTGTTAGATCTGAGCAACTAAGCCCATATATTGATTTCTGCAGTTATTCCTTTAAAACAACAGCCATCAATGTCTGCAGGGAGACAAACGACAGTTGGCACCACAACGGACCACTTTCCAAAGATTTCCTATGCCTCAGCTGTACTCCTCTTGTCCTACCTCCATTTGACCTGGCTCCTCTGCACCTAACACCCCCCCACCTCCCCCCCCCCCCAACATCGCGTCGATAAAATCTATACCTGGGCTCTGAGCGAAGCAATTTCAATCGGCGCCTCTTACCCAGCCTAAGGACGCAGGAAAAGGAATCTAATATGTGTTATATACTTTAAAAGATCCACGGGAGAAGGGGTGTGGACAGAAAACACTGCTGCTGACTTCGAGGAGAGCATCTCAGGTACATAGTCTCTGGCACTCTTAATATAAATGATAATAATGGTACACAGGCACAGAATTCCAAGTGCCAGAGGATGTTTCTGCTTCCCTACCAGAAAGTTTCCTGGATGAAAAAATGGAATATAAACCTAGCTGTCGGCCGACCCCCCACTGGATGTTAACGTGAAGCTGACTGGAAGGGTGTTACACGGACGTGCTGTTGTCCTTATCATGAACCGTATGGGGGGGGGGGGGATTCGATAACCCTTAGACTTGTGAGCTCCGAGCCGTTCAGCTCGTAAATCCTGCTCGGCACTTTATGAGCGCAGCTCAAAAAGCCATTTGCATCTCAGGGACATGACGGGCAAAAAAAAATAAATTCAACAGCAACAAATGAAGGCTGAGAAGAGAAGATCGCGGCCCAGCGACTGCGTGCACCGCCTGTTTTACACGCAGAGGAACACGGCGACTCCTCAGCCCACTCTCCCAATCCGATTCATGTCCCTGCCTCTGTCAGAACGCCAGTCTGCCCAGAGAGAGACGGAGGGAGGAGAGGGAGAGAGAGTTAGGGAGAGAGAGAGACTGAAAAATAACACTGAACACAGGAAACAGTCACTGCTGTGACACGGAGAGCTTTTCAGCCATTTGTATCACTGCACTGGGACCTTACTGGCCACCATAATTATGCTAACATGTAAACACTGTATCAAACTGGCATCGTGGCAGATGTGTGTGTGTGCAGGGGGTGCTGTCCAAGCAGTTATGGGTGAAATATTTCAACAAACAATATTCAGATTTAAGAGAGGAAGCGTAACCTTCTGTTGTTTAACAATGAACGCCATTGGTCTTGGTGATGAGATGAGCGGATATAAAAATGGCAAACGGCACGGGGGGGAGATTAAAATAAATGTGCCCCCAGGATTATAGCATGTCAAGTGGGGAGAGCGCTTCATCTCTGCCTCGCCATGAATGACAGCGTTACTGTGTGCAGGATCACGCCCTTTGGATGTCACACCAGGCAGAGTGTAAATTCCACAGCAGCGCCTCTGGCCCACAGGGTCGCCAGAGCCACCCACGTGCGGGAACTGGCTTTTACGAGAACGCCGACGGCTCATTGGTCCAGGTGACAGACCGGGAGGAAAGAAGCGGCCGTCGATTTCAAACAAAAAGCACGACAGAATCATGACCAAGTTACCCCACAAAATGCAGTCAGCGCCGAATGTATTTTCATCTGGACTTTCATGATGTTTGCAGCTCCTGGCCACAGCAGGTTGGATCAGGAGCAGAATCGCGGAGTCTCACACCCAGTACTCTACTTCATGACCTTACACAAAAGAAAGGTTCTGAAAGCAACTGTTGATCTTCTTTGTGTCCAGTGCATTTCACCAAATAGTGTGATACATTTATTCTTTTAAAATGTAAAAGCGAGACCATACACTAATTGAAGGAGGGGTCATGGATTCCTTTAGCCGCATTCAAAACCAGCTTTAACGCCTCACAGAATTTCTGCTTCCTTGATAAGTTTCCTTCCCCCAGGTATTGCTTTGCAAAAAATAAAAATGTAACTTTATTCGAGAGAACAGAAAACATTCCTCTCATATCTGCAAAGAGATTATTAAAAATCAGCGGAGAGCCGAGCACAGGGCCGGAGGGACGGTAGCTGGGCCTTTGACTGGACAGATGCGCACTCTCGCTCGTCGAGGCCTCAGGATGGAGGATTAAACCCTGACGTTACAGCGTGACATTACGGCATGAGTGTGCTACTCGCTTTTCAAAGGGATAGGCAAATATATAAATAAAATATAATAAAATATAAATAAATTAACAAATATGGGAAAAAAAAGCCGAAAGAGTCAGAAGCTGGGCGGCCATCAGTTATTTTTGAAGGTTTAATGGATCACGGCTGGGATGGCGGCAACGTGAACGTGCCTTAAAGTGGGAGCTGATCTACTCAGCGGCGATCCTCACTGCCCTGTCTCAACAGCCACAAACTAAACGAAATACCTCTGAAAAATACCAGCCACGTCAATCAACTGAAGGGTGCCTGTTTTTTGGGCTTTTTTGGCTTTTGCTTTGAAGGGGAGTTTGGTTATACCTGAAATAATCGGATGTGGCCTGGTTTTTAAAAGCCTGTGAGTCAGAGATACCTCATTACCAGAGAGAGTGTGATGGTGTACATCTCCAACACCCTTTCCTCTGTGCCCTCAGTGCACCTCTATCTGCACGAGTGTTTACGTGCGTCTTGTGAAAGCCAGTCTGCACAACTGCAAAAAGAGGCTCATAAAACGGGGGGGGGGTGGCAACAAAAATACAAACCAGCCGATTCGGCGTAATTAACAGCAAAATGCTGCATGAGGATTCCCACAATACACTGCACCACAAACACAATGGGCCATCGGGAGCTACGGTCAGTGTCCAGTGGCCTAGTTTACTGTGAAAGCAGCAGGGCCGGCTTCACGAAAAACAATATGTCAGATTGGTTACGGTAGCCGCGCTGAGTAATGCTACATAGGAGCGCAGACCAGCAGCGTTTTTGTTCTTATGATTAACTGATTCTGGTTGTATAAAAAGCTGACCCATTATGCAAAGGTACAATTATATTTAACTATATTGGTGACATACTGTGGCACAACTGTGAAAATTGTTTAGCTCAGCTAGGGTATGCTACTGTCAGACTCGTGTGGACTTTTTTAAAAATTAAAGAACATGAGAATGGATGCCTGCCTTTGATTCGGGTCAATAACAGATGCAGCTGCAAAGCGCGGAGCTGTTTTCCGCTACGTTGTGTACAAATAAAAGGTGCGGCGGGTAGCATGAGGCCCACAATCAAGGCCCACAATTAAGGGGAGGTTCTGGTTCCCCCATCAAGGACGGTACCTTCTGGAAGAGCTCCATCGATACGGTAAGTGGTCTTCACACGTAACTGGGTTTACGCGTGACCGGGCACACGACTGGGAGCAACGTTAGAGATGACGGGCTCGGCCGAGAGAGAGCTCTACTGCGCACGAGTCTTTTACGATTTTCAGGTCCACCGTGATACATCTCGGCTCCTTACCAATCTCAGAGGACTTGTGTCTCCGGTCAACTTTAATGCATTTCCAGCTAAAGGAAATAGAAACTATTAGCAGATGCCATTGCAGACGGTGGTGCAAAGCAGGGTCAGCGTACTGCTCCCCAGAGGTGGAGATTTCAGGTCCAGAAAGTACAAATCCAGTCCAGGATTTTGTTTCAACCAACCAGTTGAGTACTCT
>JAODJX010000129.1:14312888-14325239 GCA_026776945.1 Isichthys henryi | reverse complement strand
GCGGGCGCGGGGGCGGCGGGGGCGGGGCGCCGGCCGCGCCCCCCCTTACGGGCCTCGTTCACCGACCTAACAAAGATGTGACTCCTGGCATGCCCGATACTTTCAGGAGGTGGAGACCAATGAGGAGAGAATAGGAGTAACTGTAAACGTATCAAGGAAAAAATGGGCCGAAGACAGAAACAGGAATGACCAACGACAGACGAGGTATTTTAACTGGAAACGAAGACTGTCAGGTAAAAAGCTAATCAGGATTTGTGATGTCAGTGATTCCGGCTGACAGATACAACAGCCGATAGCAGCAAGGAGAGCATCAGCTGGACAGGAGTGGCTCTGCCAAGAACTCCAACACCACGCGATCTGCTTGCCAATTCAGATCTAACCTGTCACTCTTCCTGGCAGTTCCCGGCATGATTGCCTTAAACGAGATTTCGCTTTGACTGAAGCCTATACGTTACAAAGCTAAGAAACGTCTTTGCCATTTCCTCCTGAAGCCCAGACTCCACTAGCCATCATCCTCAGCTTTAATATGACGATTGGCCACTCCAGGAAAACATCTGAAATCACTTAATTAAGAGCTTTGGCAGAGAAGCTGCCTCAGAAGCCTTAATTTCTCTCAAACTGAGGAACATTAGGCCCTAAAATGTAAATGGGGTTTATAGAACAGGGACTACGGCAGAGTTACTAAGCAGATGGAAGGAAAAATAGGTGTTTTGGCTGCTAGAAAAGGCAGGAATAGGAACAGGGAGGCCAGCTGCACCCAAGGGAGTACATGGGGGGCCCTAAGAGGTGAGCGGGGAGCAAACCCCGTCAGTCCTTTCTCTGGTCCAGCCTGTGACTGCCACTAAGTGCTAAATGGAGTCTTTTATGTACCAGTGACCCCGTACCAGAAAACCCATTTAAAAAGTCAAGCTGGTAAAAGAGCTGCAGACACTTCCATTACGCTTCCGTCAGGGAAGCGCTGGGAGCGAGTCTCGGACACGGACTATGACGAGTCAGTTACGGAACGTGGGACTCCATCTGCGGTCAGGGATTCATTAATTCTCCGCCGATGACAGGTCGCAGGGAGAGTGCGCCACATCTTGTTCTCCATTAGGAGACGCCTGTGCTTCACCTTTATGGCGGGAAACTATCTAAAGGTATAGAGAGGCCCCTGCTTTTCTCCTTAGCAGGAGTATTTCTCTCCTTTTTTAATGCGCCTGGCACCTGGCAGTTCACGGCTGCGCATAACACCGGCATCATTTTCCGAAACCATCTCAAACATACAAATTTAAACCCAGTCAATATAACGATTTTGTGCTGGGGGTAAAAACAAAAAGAACAAAAAAAATAAAAAATGACTGCATGGAAACTTTAGAAGAAATCACCTTAAACACGGCACGTTTACCATATGTCCAAACGCAGCACATTCTGCAGTGAATTTCCGTAATTATTTCTCGCATGTAAATAAATGCAGCATGCGCTGACTTGTAAAACTAAAGCCAGTTCGCAGTTTTGGAAGGAGTCTTTCTTTGTGTGGACACCTCGGCAAGTGGCATAGGGTTTTGGATTATGTTATATAGTCTGATGACTATGGAGGTGCCAATCGGCGAGAGTACACAGTACACAGCGCAGAGGCATGCCACCCTAGCAGGGCCAAGCGATTGCCGTAATAATTTAAAATTAAAAACTATTATTGGGCCATGCGCGCTGGTAATTAGGGCTTTTATCACACGGTGTAATTACAGCACAAATGAAGAAACCACCACCTTTTCCCTTTCCGCGATGGCTTCGCTCGCCTTTATCGCCAAGAATACTGGAAGCGAAACGCTGCAGAGCTTTCACTAAATCCCCAACCAAATATTATGTAAACTGAAAAGGGCTTTTGTCTGCCCTTCAACTGTGTGCCTGCCGCTCGTCACAACGCCTTTGTGTGGGGGCCTCGGCAGTGTCATAAACACAAACATGATTTAAGGAGGTTAAAGGCGGCCGGCGAAAGCAAACAAGGCGAATGCAGCCGAGCGCGCGCATAACGGATTAGCGGCAAGGCGCTCGCGTGCTGCTGGTGTTGAATGCGCACACGAATAAAGATACCATCAGGGAACCTCCATCCACTTTGCGTATCTGCTCATGCTGAACCTGGAGCCATCCCAGGAAGTGGGGGCAGGGAATGCCAGTCCATCGCACCTAGCGGCGGGGGGGTGAATACCAGTCCGAGGCAAGAGCTTTACATCTTCGGTAATACCGAAATTTTCATTTGAGTACAATTTATTTATGGGAATAAAAACTAAGCCTTATTCTAAGTTGTTGATAAATTTATGACGCTGGAGAGAGTCTGATATCTAAAGTTAGTAGCACCACTCACACAATAGACTCCAATCGGCACATGTGGAAACTTCTGGAAATTTCCATCAAAGCAGACCTTGGGGCCAAGGCACCTCCTCTTTGCTCCAACATCCTGGTGCCCGGAGTAATGTGTTTTTCTTGATTTCATAGGGAATCACACAAATAGCACAAGGCACCAATTTTATGTTACAGTCTTGACAGTGCATGACTAATCAGGAATACTGTTAATTGACTGAATCTACCATGCTGATTTCTGAAAAACAGTGTCCTGATGGAAGGTTAATAAGATAGTATGAGTACCTACCAAATAACCAAATATTTTACTTTTCATTGTGTTTAACCTCCTTTTTAGCTCCGATCACGTTGCCAGAGACAAACTGATTTCAGTGCTAAACGCCTTGAATGATTTAGTGGAAGGTGGTGATTTAATGAGCGGGGTCAGTGACTTCCCACGTTTAGATCAGCTCCCCGGAAGGTGTCATGTTTCCCTGCATGTTGTTCACATGGAGACGTGCACAGAGACACACGAGGCTGCACCCGTGTGCATGTTTAGCATGACAGCGCACAGTCTTTGCAGTCCACGGGAGAGCAAGCCATCCCGACACCATGGGACCCTTGGTGAAATGGGCCAGCCTTACAGAGAGCTGTCAGAAGGGCACTCTCTGCCTCTCCGAAAAGAAAGACATCACCCATCAATTCCTCAAAGGCGGGTTTTATGTGCAGCCAGACGTGTTCGCTCTGACTCAGCTACTGGCTTTGCAGTTTAATTAGATGGGCGCAGACATTTAATGGCTTCTCTCGTCGTTAGCCTCATTAAGCTAAACCCCGTTACTAAGCAGCGTGTTTTAAAGGCCTTCATAGAGGGATTACGCAGGACCAAAAAAGTTAAAGAGAATAAAATACAGTGAACTTTTAAACATGAGCGTTTCGGATATCATTGAAGCAGCAATCGTGAAAGGAGACGGCAACGAGCTCGGCCAAAGCGGAACCTGCCCAACTAACCAAAGCAGCCACTGGACACAGCCACAAATGCATGGCTGGAAGCTCCTTTGGTTTGGTTCCTTAAGAACTGTTTTAATGCAGTATAAGAGAAGGTTTTAATCCCAGACAATAAAATATCACAAACCCTTCTAATTATCTAAGGGTAAAAACAAGCAAAAAAACAGGGAAAAACATTGATTACCTCATTAAAATAGTTAAAAAAGACATAGTTTTACCTGTTGGATGCACAAATCCAAGATGTATGGGGAGGGAAACAGGGACAATCCGATATAACAGAAAAGTCTGCACAGAAAAAACGATTTTATGACATTTGCACCTAACCCCCTCCCCTTAGGCTGCCAACAACAGGCAATGGCCAGTAATTACTGTACACAGACTGCTAATTAAACTGCCTAATCCGGTCCCTTACGAGGCACCGTAAAACACGCCTGCCGCTGTGGCCTAATTTACCAGTCACAGAGTAGAGGATTCTGGGAAATGTCATTTCCTGCACCACGTTATCTAACACGTTTTACTCTTCTATTTGCCTCAAAATGTCTGTGAAAAACATTAACGGCCAAATGCTTAAGAATTAATCAAAACCACTCGCTCTGGATGAAAATGTATAAAACGACAGGTGATTCATAGAAAACATCCAAATTTAATCACTTTTTTTGCTTGCAATACATTCCAACAATTTTCTCTGTTAGAAATTGCATCATCAAAAAGAGATGTCAATTTAGGGTCTGATTGGTTGGTCGTCATCATGCATGTAAATACAGACCAAATTACAAGACCTCCAAAGCTTCAACGCACAGTAATCAGTGCATGCTCCTTACCTTCAGACTTCAAAAACACAATATGCTAATTAAAATCTTTGTTTGATAGACACTTTCTCATGTGTATGTCTGCAACTGATCTCAGCTCCAGATGAATGAAAAACACATGTGTTAATCATCATTTTGTTATCCAAGATGAATTTTCCAGGTAACACTGTGCTGGACTTCGGAGAGTGTGGATCCATTTTTAATTTCAGATGGCAGGGACACATATGAGCTACTGATACATATGTGACCACCAATGATCAAAGCTGCGTTTCAAAGGACAGGCCAAGGAATGGTGCTGCATGCTGCAACACCGTGGTCTGTGGAGATGGCGCAGAGATGCATTATTTAATGATCCCCAAGATGTAAGGATGCCTGTAGATTCAGTAATAACCAACACCCAAGAGCTTCAATGAACAAGCGTAATAAAACTAAAAGAAACAGGCTGACATCATCTCGATGTCATGTCTGAGCCAAACAAAGGGAATACATCAGCCAATGATGCGAGGGAGCGCGCCATATGCCTTAATGCATACTTAACCAAGAAGAGTCTCAGCCTATCCCAACGCCGCATTATATCAAACTCCCAGCACAGTTGCAGCAGACATTAAACAAACGCTTGAATGCTTTAACATGTACTGCAATGAGATCAGGTGCAACGTAATGCTGTCGTAGCTACTTTGCGCAGGGGGACTCCATGCATCGTCGCATTGGCTAGTGTGCAGGATACAGTGCTTGCTTCTTGGAGCCATGGTGGGGGAAGGCTGCGTAGCTAAGAATTATATGCTTTGCTAATTTAATAAGCTGCATGTTACGCAAGGCTTTTCAGGTCGTGAAAGTTCAGGCCCGAGGCTAATCCGCAGCTCACACTCAGGCACTTGGAGGGTGGCCCGTGAGAGAAAGGACAGCGCTGTACCGCACAACCTTTTCAAGCTGCTCCACCTCCAAGGAACTGCTGCTATGAACACCAACCTTTCGCAGGACGAATGATTTATTAACTAGAAGAGCCTCCTGAAGTGCGGCTCTGCTGTCCTTATGGGTCTGTTATACAGACAAGTAGCCTTGAATATTCACTGAACCTAACTTATGTCTGTCTTCTAAAGAGCTGATGGTGCACTGAGTCCAAGGAATAATAATCATATTTGTATTTTCTAACCCAAATCCTATTATAATAAACCCATTATGTAATTTTTTCTCATTTTCAGAAGCCCTTGGAAACAATGGTGCCCCCTGACACAAATATGCCCAATATAGCTGAAATATAAAATACCTGAACCCTTCTACCTCTGGGAAATACCACATCATCAACTACAATACCTTATCGGGGAGGAATTGTGGGGAAAGGAGGTCAGCTTGTATCCAAGGAAAAAAAAGAGCACAGAATTAAGGAGGTAACATAAACGCTGCCACCTGTAGGCGTCACCGGCATTCTGGGAAACAAAGACGAGTCAGGGGACCATTAACTGTGCGCGAGGAATTCTGAGCATTTGAATGGTAAAGAAGGCCCCCCCATGGCCCCCCGTGTGGCCACCTTCAGCCCAAGCCAAATACGACCAGCTCTCAGCATGTAATGCTATAGGTCACCATGACTGTTACTTTGGTGACAAAAGGGCCTTGACACAATGATAGTTGTGCCACGTGTGCATCTTACAGTCATTGCGGGGGATGACTTAAAAAATCCCATTACAGATCTGGACTCACAGGAAACATCTGAACATCAAAGAAAAAAGTGGCTTTAAACCTGCTAAAAATATGAAATTTGTAAAGAACTTAAACAAAAAAAAACCTGGTCTATAAAACATTGCGCCATATCCTATAATGTACAAACTTTTAAATGTACGGTTCAAAGCTCACCATTAAAGCCAAAAAAAAAAAAAACATTCACACAGTGCTTTAAATATCTCAGTCTGTATTCTACAATTATTTTGAACGGCATACACACAACATCAGATATGTAATGATGAACAATGTTTTTCCATCCATTTTTTACAGATTAATCTTATTTACGGCGGAAATCAGTTGAATTTTCCACGTCTGGGCTGGTGTGCGACACCAAGAACAAAATAGGTCATGGAATATTTTACAAGAGATCTGGGATTTAAGAAGGTCCCTGAGACCATGCTGGTACGCTACACCAACCAGTCTACAGCGTCCATTGTTTTTTGTCCACGGAGGCCAAAGAGAGGCTGTTTTTCATTCTCCTGTATCTATATTCAAAAGAATGGAGGAGAGTGCAGCTCATTGATTCCTTCATGACTGTAGGTTATGATATTTCACATTTTGTCAGGTCAGCTTTCACCCTTGATTCCGTTACTGATTATTCCACCAAGGGCCTTGATTTGATGAAAATCCCATCACAGTTATTACTTCCTTCAGTCAAACTCATTATCGGTGTCCATTCCGACAGCGAACGCAATAACGGCGGAAATCGCCGGCAACGCGGAGGCCAACTCAGCGGATGGGTTTCGGTGGTGAGGGCATGGTGGCCCCCACACCCCCAGATGTAGCCCTATCCCAGTTCCCATAACACACTCGGTTATTCCTCAAATCGGCTGCCCAATGGTTACTGGCACTGAGACAAGGGAGAGGATTCCGCATGGCCGAATGCCCTCTCCTGTGACCAGGGACTCTGGAGGACTAGAACGACTCCCGGGATCCTCCAGTCATACTCCTGGGTCCCCAGCACTCTCCCAGTTTTCTCCCAGCGTTCTCCCAGTGCTCTCTCGGCACTCTCCCAGTGCTCTTCCGGCACTCTCCCAGTGCTTTCCTGGCACTATTCCAGTGCTCTCGGCACTCTCCCAGTGCTCTCCCAGTGTTCTCTCGGCACTCTCCCAGTGCTCTCTCAGCACTCTCCCGGTGCTCACCCAGTGCCCTCCCAACACTCTCCTGGCACTTTCCCGGCACTCTCCTGGCACTTTCCCGGCACTCTCCCAGTGCTCTCTCGGCAGTCTCCCAGTGCTCTCCCAGTGCTCTTCTGGCATTCTCCCAGTGCTCTCCCGGCATTCTCCCAGTGCTCTTTCGGCACTCTCCCAGTGCTCTCCCTGCACTCTCCCAGTGCTCTCCCGGCACTCTCCCAGTGCTCTCCCGGCACTCTCAGTGCTCTTCCGGCATTCTCCCAGTGCTCTGTTGGCACTCTCCCAGTGCTCTCCCGGCACTCTCCTGGCACTTTCCCGGCACTCTCCCAGAGCTCTCTCGACATTCTCCCAGTGCTCTCTCGGCACTCTCCCGGTGTTCTCCCATCACTCTCCTAGCACTTTCCCGGCACTCTCTCGACATTCTCCCAGTGCTCTCCCAGCATACTTTCTCCATGCCCAGCAGTAAATCAGACCATTCCAATGCAATAGAATTATTAAAGAAGTTAGTCCTGTAGCCCCGAGTCCCTCAGGGCTGCACAGTAGGAGAAACATCATTATTATTAATCAAGGAACTTTATCACATGCTGGCGCCCATATCTAATGCACATGCTTCTCTTCCCTAGAGACAAAAATAGTTAAAACTAGATTGGACTCTTGGCCTCCACATAAACTGAAAAACTGTAGAGTTAGAGCCCAACTGAGAATGTTGTGAGAAATATGGATGGTAGCCACTGTGGAAAAGGGTCCCATTCTCACCTGTCCTGTCCATGCAACGCATGGTCTCTATTTAGTTTGCAAACAAGCAAATTGAGGGAATTCAAATATGGGTGGGGGCTGCGGGGATGGGGGTGGGGTCACGAATAAAATAGAACCAGACTGCAAGCTAATCAAATGGAAATTTCAAAGCAGGTGCCTCTGTGTTCAGTATTCAAGTCCATCGCAGATTTTTGTGGTCGTCACTTATCAAGGGGCTGTGCGGCTAGATGGGAGCCACTGACCTTTGACCTTTGGTGAGGCAGCTGCATCCCGCTGTGGGCATAGGTGGGGTAGGTAGCAGTGTGTTTCCTGCTAAGTACCCCGGTGCGGCAGTACCGGGTGTTCCGTCATGTCACGTGTAGTAATTATAGTTGTCAATGGATTAAAGAAAAATAATCACTAAATTATCTTGTAAAATTTTTACAAAAGGCACTGGAACTGTGTAATGGTTTCAGAGTTTATCAGTTAAGGGCTCTGAAATACAGGTTCCCTCTCGGTCCGGAAAGTAGGACAGAATGAGGACCTGAAGGAAGACAGGCTCGCCTGAGGGACAGACTCGCTTAAGGCCCACATTCCCAGGCTGATGGCATGGGGCATGGGGGGGGGGGGTGGGCAATGACGCGCACATTTACACATGCAGCGACACACTCGCCCGTCCTCATAAATTCACTGGCGGTATCAAAACGCATATGATTTAGAGTCAGTCAGGCACAGCGAGACGTCCAGGACTTACGACTGCACCCTAAGCATTCCTGATGCAGCTCTGCTAGGCATGAGAGATGTTCTGTTAATAAATGTAAATAATAGCTAATTTCCATCAACAGGAAAACTTCATTAATGAATCAGAGTGCCTGAGGTGCTTTCGGAATTCAGTAGATGTGTCATAACCTAAGCCGAAGATCCAGCTGTTACTTAAAATGTGAAGCAAACACCGTGTGGTCACCATGTCATCATGTCCGTGTCAGAGCGGTTCTGAGACAAACTACTGTTCCAAACTGGCATTATAAACATACACAACATTGCGATGCAGTATCAATAAAACAACAATGTCAATGGTCAAGCAAAATGTGAAATACAGCTCTGTGCCATTTTCCTGAAGGCTAAACCCACAGCTGCTGTGAATGAGCAGTATGCACATCCAGCAGACCTCTAGGCAGTGAGGAGAGCAGCATCTTCTAACCACTTATGCTGGTCAGGGGTGTGCAGAGGGGTGGAGACTATCCCAGGCAGGAGAGAGCGGGCCAGAAAGCCCATTACAGTCCATTACAGGGCACTGACACACACACACAGTCACAAAAATTAAAAAGAAAACTCCATGTATGGGTTCCGCTTTGATGTCAGTACCCCCATGGGAGTCAGCTATGAGAGGCTGGCCAATCACAGGTCTGTAGGCAGAGGCGGTGACTGTCACCTATAGTCACAGTGTACACAAACACTCCGCTCATACAGGACCCTGCAACAAACATCCACGTCTTCTATAACGTCTGCTGGCGTGATATTCCTTGCGCTGTATCTCTTCCCAGTTCCCTCACTGACCCGCGTTATATAACACGAACGGAGGCGTTGCATAACTGACCGTGACTTACTTCCATTTCGCCAGCGTGGGATGCGATAAGACACAAACTTCGTTAATTAACTGGAAAAATTTCAGAGTGAATTAAACTTGCTTTAATGGGCGGAAATCTCTGCCCATTTCCTGGAGAGGCCTGGAAAGAACGGCACTCCACCCAAACGTTAAAACAAACGCAGACAGAAATAGCTACTTCTGCTACTGGGGAAGCTAGTACAGCGGCCAAGCGTGCAGTTGGCAGTGTTTCTTCATTGACCCACATGCAGGTGGCGCACGTGCGCACATTGTACACCACAGTGTGAAGCGGCTTGCCTCTCAACAATGGCTCTCCTTCTCAAACCGAAACCCTAATGGATTCCACAACACCGGACTTCCTTTGTGTGACGGAGCCTCTTTAAAAATGTACCGGGCGGAGATGTCTGTGCCGTAAAAGGCAATTAAGTCAGAAGGTGGTAGGCTGGGTGTGGAGTGCGGCGATTTGCGGCCCGCCCTGTCTGCACGCAAAAATCAATAAGCACTCAGCGTTTCGGTTTTCCGGACCGCTTGTGTGTTTCAGCTGAAACGCCAAGTCACCTCCGAATAATGGTGCGGTTTGACAACTCTGGGTAGCCTAATAGTATCAGTAACAAAGGCAGTTTGCATGTATGCAGAAAGAAAATGTCACAGTGCTACATAAAGACATAATTAGTCTCTTAAAGCTGGAGTGTGATCATTTGTGAAGGGAGCATCGCAGCTTTGTGTGTGGCGAGGCCTGTTGCTCGATAAAACCAACCCGAGATGGCAGACACTGATTCTGCCAGTACAGACGTTCAGAACAGGGTAATTACTGTGGCCGTGCTCGGCTGACAAGGCAGACTGCATGGGGACGCGTTTAACGTGGCTGTCGGTCACCAGGGGCGTGCGATAATATCAGTGCAGTTTTCGGGAATCCTCACAAGGACGCTCCCAGCCAGGTTGAGGCCCAGATGAAAGGAGACGGCAAAGCGTGACACGACCGCGTCGGGGACATCAAACGGAGGCCAGTTAAACAGCAGCCGGTGCCAGCGTCAGACTCGTGGCACAGCCACCCAAAACACACTCCGCTTACCGTCGGCACTTGAAAGATTGCAGGCCCCCCCAGGACAACCTTTAGAGTGGGTAAGGCAGCACAGGCGGCAGTGGAGGGGGGGAGGGGCGGTGTCTTAATTGGAAAGGTCAAGCCCGCAGCCGAGCGCTCTGGGAAATGGCGAAAGCTCCCTCCCGCATCATTGCAGAAAGGCACACATTACGGCCTGATGGACGAGCCAAAATCAGTCATTACTGCATATGAGGGAGAGCGAGTGCATTAAGACATTTCATTTGACTAGGCCCTGACCCAATTAGTCATGTACCAGCACATCTTGGCAATCTAATAACCAATTAGCATGAGTCTAGCTTTTCGCATCATCTGGAATAACACTGTTCGGCGCACGCCGGCCCTTACTCTCTCTTGCTCTTTGAGGAAAATGAAAGACACCCATCACTTTTTAAGGCCTCGCAGAGCAGGCAAAACAAACAGTACCAGTGCGAGGTGGAGCACCTCACAAAACGAGAGGAGTTCGGGATGAATGCGCTTGCCATTTTAAAGGCCCATGATTCTGGCCTTCATACTTAGAAGGTGAAACTTCCAGGTAGGAGGACAAATTCCCAGGAGCCTTGTGTTTCTGTTCTGTGACCTAAGCAGCCTGGCTTCAGCCTTCTCTGGGACAGGGAACTGCCCGGGCAGAGTGGTGAGTCTTTATGGGCAAGTCTGAGAGGGCAGTTCAGGTTGTTAAGGTGACTGCTATACAAACATTTGGCTACGAAGCACATCATTAATCGCATAAAGATCATTCACGGAGTGCCAAGTGCCTTTGGCTGCGTACAGATGGAGGGAGCGAGTGAATCACAGCTGGAAGTAATACAGGCACAGAGGAAGCCGGAGGAATAGTGATAACAGAGGCGGTCAGGCACAAGCGAGGCCCCGGCTCGGATCCTTCCGGATCGTTTGGAAGCCTGGGTCCTGTCTGTGCCTGCGACAGCACCTGTGGTGGATCTGTGGATGCAAGATGCTTTTTAATCTCAGGAGCGACCAAAAACTCATAAATGCCAGGGAGACTGACATTATAGAGCAGTTTCAAACGTGCCACCAGTAATCACTCTGTGAGACATGTCTGTGAAGCTTTGTCTAACCATAAATTAGCAAATTTATAACTGGCATAGTAAAACACAATATTAAGTAAATATAAATTACAATAATTGACCACAACAGGTAATGATTAAATCAAATCAAATCAAATGAGAAATTTAGAAATGTCAGGGTAAGTGAAACAGTGATTATAATTCAATTGACACAAATCAAAGCTTGATCATTTGGAGTTTCACTGAAACAAATAACAATATGCATAATCTGATTAAACTAATTAAGTAATCTTCATGCCTTTAATTAGTCAAATTGGATGTACCAGTTTCAGCCGCTTTATAAGATTTTATTGCCTGTTATAACCAAGTTCTAACAAAAGCATACTTTTTGCTATCAATTTTAAACCATCTGCAATTAAACTGTCAAATATGCTTAACCTATAAAAAAAATAGAATAAGAAATTGAGCAAATTGTCCTGCGACATATTAAATCCTGATTACAGTGCGGAAAAGCACTTATCAGAGATGATATTACATGCCCCTCTCGCTCAGCTGCTGGGGTCGTAGCCGCTCTTTCTCTGCTGATAACATGGCGCTGAGTTACCGGACATGAAAGAGTGTCAGAAAACAGGGGCGATACACGTCCTGCGTGTAATAGAGCCGGCGGCTGTGTGCCGCAGCCCACGGCGCATCTGGGTGGCGGATCTCTCATCCTCACCTGTGCTAACTTATCTGCGGCACTGCACACTCGCAGGCCACTGCGCTGCGGAAGGAGGGATCAGAGAAATCCGGTTCTAACCAGTCTGTTTGACGTTCCTGGGGGAAACTTCTGGCTGAATGAGACCCAGCTGGGGGGGGGGGGGCAAACTGGGGGAGGTGGGGGTTTAACATGGCCCCTGGCCCC
>JAODJX010000129.1:14299789-14312788 GCA_026776945.1 Isichthys henryi | reverse complement strand
CCCCCCCCCCGCCCCCCCCCCCCCCCCCCCCCCCCCCCCCCCCCCCCCCCCCGCCCCCCCACGCTGAGAGAGGTAGAGCTTTCACTGGGCCTCTGGCCCCCTGGTGGGCGGGGCTCCCTGGGAAACCGCGATAGGAAACGTCCCTGGAATTCCTGCGGCAGGGAAGCCGTCACATCTATCGATCGCGTCGGGCTCCAGACGCACTTTAGGAATGGGGGGAGGGCGGCGGGGCTGAATTTGGCAGACAGTGGGAAGGTTTAATGGGCTGCGGCTGGTTCCCAGCATAGCCGGGGTCAGGGACGGGGCAAATCTACTGACGCAGGAGGAGCAGCAGAACCCTCTGGGGCAAGCAGATGGAGTCAGAGCATCCTCACCCCCCCAGGCACCTTCAGGCCTGTGTAACTGTACAGGGCGTAAGACCAGGCGCCTGCTTCCTCTCTGCTAAGGGGAAGAAACAGGAAGCGGTTGGAGGAGCCGAGTCACATGATAGCAAGGCTGAAATCGATCACGTTCACGTTCAGACCGGAACCACTATAACTCTCCTGGAGTACCTGCAGATGCTCGACACAGTTACCCTCTTCTGCAGTCCCACAGATCAGTCGCAGGACTCAACTGTGCTGAAGGTGGAATATAATAAGTGCATCGAATGGTTGGAGAAACTCAAAGAAGGTGTTTGTGAGGCACCCTGGCAGAAAGCATAAGTGAATGGTAAAGATAAAGAAGTGTGTCGATTCTCTGACCCCACTACCAGTCAAACAAAGTCCAGCACTTGTCAGGTGCTTCTTGGTGGTCTCTGCTCTCTCCTCGTCTTCTTTAAAACCACAACAATGTTTTATGATACATTTCTAAATAGAATCAAAATTCATTATTGATCGGCCTGCTTGTGGATACCACCGTCTGGGTCTTACAGGAATCCGTGGAACTCATCTTCCCCGCTTTTCCAGCTAGATTGCACCATTATACGTTGGCTGTTATTGGCCTGTTATCTGATTAATGTCCAGTGGAGCTAATCAAGATGAGTAGGAGAGGTTCTTATGTCAGGAAAAGAAGATGTATGGACATCAACAGTCCAGCAGTAACTTTGGAAAAAAAAGTAGATTCCATAATTGAAACCTTCATTCTCAAACACTGCAAACCCTAGTAGAGAAAACGGATGACTGCTGTTCTAGGCAATGGTGTCCACTCTCCTTCTTGCCAAAACAACCTTTCAACCCTGGTCCTGAGAGCAGGGACCGGAGTATGTTCCGGAACCGAAGGAAAGGCGCCTTCAAAATTCCCGGGGCTTTCGCTAAGGGCGTCCTGCACCGAAACTGTGGCAACTTTAGAGTAAAGACCACAGACCTAATCAATCTCCTCTCTGACTTTCTGCCCTGCAAAAAGTATGAGTCTAGCTTGGCGAGGGCACGGCGGCCCAGATCGAATTACGGCTGCAAAATTTCAGCTGCAGTCTCCCGATCCCCTTCACTCTGAGCAGATTTCATATTTATTTATTTTATTTGTCAGAATACTTTGGAAAAATTTATGCCTGACTTCTGGGATAAAAAACAAAACATAGTTCGGAAATGAATACTGGATTCATGTAGAAGAATAAGAACAGAAGTACAGACCTGTTAAGACACCATTAACAGAAAACCACTGGTATTTGCCATGTTTACAATGTTTTTGCTTCTTCTGAAACTTCCGCCATTGCACCCCCAAGAAAAACAGGAACCAAGGTAAATTACAGTTTGATTTTACCCTGGCTACAGTCTTGTTCAAGACAAAAACCACTAACTTTCGATTATCCTCTTTAACCTGTGCTGGATTTCTGACTCAAAAGCTAAAGGCATTAGCGACTTCCAGCTTACGGCTGTGTATATTTACCATTTGAGATCGATGGCAGTTCTTTTCCCTTCTAGGTAATAGGTACTATTTAGAATCATCTCTTAAAGCTGTATGCTTCCATCATGTGTGTGTCCTGAACTGGATATAAGCGAGGAAGTGAACTAATGTGGCTCAGTGGCCGTCGCTCTGTGTGTGTGTGTCTGAGTGTGCGTGTCTGCGATGGACTATCTCTCCGTCCACTGTGTACCTCAGCCCTGTGCCCAGTGATGGACTGCCTCTCCGTCCACTGTGTACCTCAGCCCTGTGCCCAGTGATGGACTGCCTCTCCGTCCACTGTGTACCCCAGCCCTGTGCCCAGTGATGGACTGCCTCTCCGTCCACTGTGTACCCCAACCCTGTGCCCAGTGATGGACTGCCTCTCCGTCCACTGTGTACCCCAGCCCTGTGCCCAGTGATGGACTGCCTCTTTGTTCACTGTGTACCCCAGCCTTGTCTTTTCTTGGGTAGAGTTTCTAAATAAAATCATGCGTATTGTGTTTTTATTATTCTGACAGGGGCTGGCCCCGCTGCTGTCATCCCCGTCACCGCCCACACATCAGCTCTGTCGCTGCCGTCCCTCCCGTCACTGCCCTCATCACTGCCCACCCCTACCTGCACCCCCGATGCCAACCCCACCCCCACGACAAATCTCTCCAAACGCTGCCCACTGGCCATGGCAAAGGAAGTGCCTACACATGGCTGTCCACTGGCATGCGATGCTCTGCTGTCATCAGAGACATGGCAGTGAAAGTGCCCCACTATGAAATATTCACTGTACTCAGTGCGTACTGGATTCCTCACCAGCCCGGCCGGACCCAACTTGACCCCATAAATTACAAGGCTTTCACAATAAGCTCCTTATAGGACAAACAACTATAGATTAAGGATTCATTTTAGGGGAACTGGGGAAAAAAATGCAAGGGGAACCTCACTGGGATTGAGCACTGCAACTGGCACATGGCACAGCCCACGGCTGGCATCTTCACAGGCGTAGGCAGTGAAGGAGGGCCCACTCCACCCCTGCGGTTCACCCCATCAGTTTCACAAGCTGTGAACAGTGAAGAAAAGGCAAGACATCGTTTCTTTAACAAAAAAGGTATTGATGTTTATGGCTCCAGCAAGGGTGTTCCTGTCAGGACTGAGGCAGCAGCAGCCTGGGGAAAGTGCAGAGGACAAGTCTCACTGTCTGCTTGCAGTCCACCTGCATGCTGGTCTCACTGTCTGCCTGCAGCCCAGCAGCCTGGGAAAGTGCAGAGGACAGGTCTCACTGTCTGCTTGCAGCCCAGCAGCCTGGGAAAGTGCAGAGGACAGATCTCACTGTCTGCCTGCAGCCCACCTGCATGCTGGTCTCACTGTCTGCCTGCAGCCCAGCAGCCTGGGGAAAGTGCAGAGGACAGGTCTCACTGTCTGCTTGCAGCCCACCTGCATGCTGGTCTCACTGTCTGCCTGCAGCCCAGCAGCCTGGGGAAAGTGCAGAGGACAGGTCTCACTGTCCGCATGCAGCCCACCTGCACGCCGGTCTCACTCCCTGCCCACAGCCCACCTGCACGCTGAAAGAGTAGCGTGTTGCCGTGCTGCTAACAGGACCCCGCAATCGCAGCGAGCCAGAGGTTAAGTCTGGCCTATTAGCCTCCTTAATGGCCTACTGTCTGAAAGCTACTTCCTGTTGAAGTTAATAGAACAAAGTTAGCCTCCCAGAAGGGCGTTTATAGAAGGCGTCTGGGCTGTCTCGACAGGAGGAGTTACGAGCATCTTATTTATGTTTTCGCTGGCAGGGCGCCAGCATCCGGAAGAAAGTGTCGACACAAGAAAATAATATTTTATAAGTTCACGCTGCTGCATGGGCAAGAAAATATGTCTTTAAATTATTCAGTGTATGACATTGCTATGGCGAGTTATTCCATACACAATAGATACTTCAACTATTAACCGTAAGAATTATGTGAGTGTAGATAAATAACACCCCCCCCCCCCCAAAGCCATCAAAATCATGTGCAGATGATGTACTGTGGAACCTCTCTGGCACAACACCAATGCTAATAAATGCCATTGACCAATTAGGTAATATCTTGATAAGGCAGTGGAAGCTTTTTCTCTGCTAAATGCAATCATCCACCTTAGCAACAGTGAGCTACAGCAGAAGCACTTCAGTTGCCTTTGCTCGGTGCCTGAACGCACGGACATTACTATTCCCTCCATGAATTTACAAACATGACTTGAAAAACTACAGCAGTTAAATTCACCCACATAAAAATGATGTGTTCTTGAATAAACAAAAGTGTGCAGTTAAAACCTTGAACTGCAGCAGAAACTTGGTCCTCCCAAGAAGCAGTGATGAGGCCAGTTGGGAGGCCAGTGGTGAGGCCAGTGGTGACCCTACACCGACACCGTCTCTCGGCCCTTCCTGTTTGTGACGGCTGCCGTTTCTCAGACATGTAACTCCAGCAGGAGATGAGACTCAAAGGGCATCCGGAAAATACTCTATGAGTCGGCTCCTTCTCCCAGACTGAGACGACCACAGAGAGCCCTAGGGCATTTCAGGGATCAGCGCCGGCCAGCGGACTTTAGCAAAGCTGGATTTGACGGAAAGGAAGAAGTCTGACATAAACATAAACAACATAAACTCTAAGAAAATAAGCAAAGCCGACGTTCAGGTGCAGCACGCATTTGCTCTACCAGTTCAGTTTATGACATATTCCAGGAACTTAAATGGTCTAACAATCTGAATGGCAATTTTATTGACTTTAATTGAAATGCACAGCCATGAAGCAATATAATCTTGCTTTAATCATATTAACGTCTTAAATTGTGATGACGGAAATGCTTAAATGAGGTTTCTTAAGGTAGCCTTTTCTTAAGGTAGCCTTTTCTTAAATCACCATATAAATCAGTACAGATTTAAGTCCCCATCTTATTTCAATTATCTGATCATGCAAACATAAGCAACATGAAAGCACCCTAGACAGGCATTAACAAAAGATCAGCTCTGGGCTCCTGCAGAAATGCTCATTGCGATTAGAAATACATCACAGCACAAGGACGTATCATTTCCTGCTAAGGCTGTATTAGTTAACAGCAGCCCTGTGCTGGATTCGTGTTTGTTGTGGATGCACTTTTGTGAAAGGTGTCTTTGTGCGCTCAAATACTTAAAGAAACCACAACGATCACAAAATGGCTGCATATTGAAAGAGGACCCTCTCACTGCAATATTTATAACAGTTTATAGTAACACTATTAGCCATCATTTAAAAAAAAAAAAAAAAACTTGCGTTCATTCAAGCAAGCATGTTGATATCGTGGTTATTTCGCCGACTAGCCGTTAACTGAACCGATCCGAGGACCTGTCCCAACACACCGAGGATCAGTGGCCTGTTCTACAAACGGCCCCTGTTGTTCTTCCATGGCATCCTATGGCTGGCTGGCAAAGGGAGTGAGACAGTCAGAGCCTTTTAAATTCAGCTGTAAAACAAAGTACTGAGGTAACCCGAGGTAACCCTGACACGCTGGCATAAGAGTCCAGCATCACGCTCCTCGTGTTCAAAGGCAGACCTGCATGGGAGAATCGCTCCACTTGTGAAGTGGAAATCCAGTCAGGCTTGTCTGGGAGCCCCAAAATCTCCTGTTACTATCTGGCTCCTTCAGAATACACTTGTCCTTATGAATATTGCATCATCTGGCATTTTACTTTAATTCCTGCAATGTCTCTGTTCCCACGGAGTACCGGGAGCATCTGTGACCCCCGTGTGGTCCTACAGCGAGCTGCGTCTGTCCCATCTCCGGCAACACCACAGGATGCTGCATGGCTTGATCAGAGAAGCTGTAACTGACATCCTTTCACGGGACAGCTGATCGGGTTCTACTTACTTCTGGGCTAAATAATGTGTCTCAGAAGAAGGCCACTCACCAAGAATTAAAGCCAGGCTTTACGTTCCACTTAGATTGTCTCTAAGAGCAAGCTTTCATTTTTTTTGGGTTGCTGAATGTCTGCAAACCTGCGGTTTTCAGCTCCTCACACCTACCTGGTGTCTGTCGACTCGTCACCGAGGCCTCATCAGAAAAAAACACAGCAGTGAAGCTCAATACGAGACTGCCTTCGTCTGCCACCAAAGCGGCCATATTATTTGCCTTAATTAGCTGCGCAGAGATGGCTAATTTCACATGAAACCATGTGTTTGTGCTAATCTATTTTGACTGTCACGTCAGCCGCCCTCAGCGAAGCTACTTAGGGAGCTATCCACGCGTCGCATGGAACGAGGAGAGCGATGTTTGTTTGTCATCTCATAGCGCAGCTCTGTCACAGAGCATGCCACTCACCCCAAAGAAGCTCTCTCAGTTCCTCAGACATCCAGCTGTCTGAGTCATTATCTGCAGAGTTACAGGAATTAATTAAATACTGAACACAGTCATAAACTTAAAATGTGATTACTTAAATGACTAAGCACCAAGGTAGGACCAACTGAGAAAAACGTACCACCTAATGATTGATTTTTTTTTGGCATTGCACATTATGTGGGCGGCCCAGCAGCTCAGTAGGTAGCACTGTTACCTCATACCTCTGCCAATGGGGGTTTGAATCCCACCCGCTCTAGCTGTGTGGAGTTTGCATGTTGTTTCCATGTTGTGTAGGTTACCTCCCACACAAAATGGGGTTTAAGGAGTAATGAACATATATGTGGCCTGCGATGAACTGAGTGTACCCCTGTGATGGATGAATGTTATTGTATTATGCTGAGGTGTGGGGACAGTGCAGGTGTCTGTTGGTCAGTGGATGCTGATGGAGGGGGCTCAATGTTTTCAAAAACCACAAAGAAAAATCTGGAGAAACTGAAAGTGAAGATTTCCCCTGATCTACAGTCTAGGAAAATAGAGCCAAGCAGTGCCCGGTTAGGCCGACCGCTCGCAAGGCCAGCCTGCTCTGTAGCAGACCCTCTCATCTCATCTCATGCGGACGTGACAGACCTCTCACAGTACTTTGTGGGGGCGTCTCTCTTAGAACGCAAGAGCTGAGAACAAAGAGGCCAATCCACAGCACCTCGCCGAGGAGCCCCTGACTGCAGGGAGCAGAGGAAGGAACAGCAGGTGCCACAGGAAAGGGGCCCAAGCCTCATTCATTTGGCACCAAGAAGGCTGGACAACCCGCGAAATTTAAGGTAGGCCTGTGGATGAGTACTCATGCCGGCGGAGGAGACTCCCCAGTCAGCACACCGGACATGCTGCTAATCGTAAGGTGGCCCCGTTGATGAGTACTCATGCCGGCGGAGGAAACTCCCCAGTCAGCACACCGGACATGCTGCTAATCGTAAGGTGGCCCCGTTGATGAGTACTCATGCCGGCGGAGGAGACTCCCCAGTCAGCACACCGGAAATGCTGCTAATCGTAAGGTGGCCCCGTTGACGAGTACTCACACTGGCGGAGGAGATCAGCACCACCAAAGCAAGACGCTAATTAAAAATGTGACATTATCTGTCTGAGGGTTTGTCTTGTATAAGGTTGGCCTTCGAAACAAGAGAATCAGCAGATAAACATTTAACTGATACCAGCCTCAGCGCCCAGAAGAGGGGATCCCAGCCCATGATTGTACCAACCTGGGACAGCTATTTATGATCTGTATTTTTCCATTGAAATGCAGCCCTCCTCGGGTTTAATGTGAAAATCAAGGGGAATCATGGGAGATGGTGACAGCACCCTATCAACACTGCTGAGCCTCCAAATGCATGCCTGCCTATTCCAAGATGGCCGTACCCTATAACAGGAGCGGTTTATTTACATGTGAATAGCGGTCGAGTCCGGGAGAATGCCGAACCAAGCCGAGCTGCTGCTGTCTCCACTCCTCGGGGCAGAGACGGAGAGAGAGAGAGAGAGAGACACAGAGGGAGAGAGAGAGACAGACAGAAAGAGAGCAAGGGAAAAAGTGAGAGAGAAAAGGAGTGAGAGATAGCAAGCGAGAGTGAGTGAGAGAAAGAGTGAAGGAGAGAGAATGGAAGGAGAAAAATGGTGGCTCACCCATGGGGCTCACTCTTAGATGAGGTGAGCCACACAAAAAAAGAGAGAAAAAAAAACTGAGAATTTCATTAGGCTGCTTTGTGCTAGCTGATTAAAAAGGGGCAGCTGACAAGATTGAGTCTGCGGAGGGCGTCGGTGGACAGGGGTTTAATTGGCTGCTGACCTGTCCTGGGGTGCCACAGTCTCCACTGGGCTATTCTTTTATTACTCTATGAAAGACTCGGGCCAGGCTGCGCAATAAGCTACAGTAGCTGCGTTTCAGGCCCAAAATTGGCCAGGGGGTGGGGGGACAGGGGACAGGGATTCTACTAACAGGCGGAAAATGGGATGCAGAGGCGAGGTGGCGGAGCGTGGAGCTGTGTGTCCTCCGGTTCTTTTCCAGCTGTTATTAACATCTCCATAGAGAAAACAGCCCCTGTTCGGTCACCTGGACAGTCACAATCACTCACCGTCCCTATTTATCAAACTCCCCCACACCTGCTGTCAACCCCCCGCCCCCAGCCAAGGGGAGGGACACCAGGAGGCACCTGCTATGTGTCTCTGTCCCCTGTTGTTAACTCCCCCCCCCACACACACACACACAAACACACACACATACCCAGCCATCCAACCCCCCTTCCCTTGCAACTCCCTCTCACTCTGCCTATCCCAAAATGACCCTGCACTCATCTCCATACGTCATGTCTAGGACCAGGGCATGTGATGTGGCCTGTCAGGCTGCCCTGATGCCCATTTAATGAGAACAACAGCCCACCTCTCGCTCAGCCCCAATCACAGACGCTAATTCTCCATTCGATGGCATCTGTAAATTCCATTGACTCTAAATCAGTTTTTTTTCCCCCAGAAGGTTTCTGGTCCGTGTTCTGCTTGGTGAATGGGAGGAGGGCAAATTTAATTGATTCTCGACACACGTTCCACATGACAAAGCACAGCTATGCCAGATCACCGGTACACAATGAATCCGGTGCCGTTGATGGAGTCCCATTCAGCACTTTGACAAACTGATTATCTCTGAGCAGCTTATGTGTGGGTCGATTGCCATTTAAAGAGTGACACCACATGGGAGATTTGATGCAGGACTCATTTCCTGTCCTTCTGGGTGAACTGAACAAACCAAGTTGACCTGAAGCATACAAATAATTAATACATGTTTTACAGCACAATTAGTCAAAGATCACCAATATTTCAGAATAGGCAGCAACATCTTTACTATTCCCAATAACCAAGGTGAAAATGAAGGGGAATGATGAGCAATATTCATAGCTGGGTGGGTATTTCTACATTCTTGTCACCTATGTTCAGTTTAGTTGGTCACCCTTGATGAGGAGCCAACCAGTTTAGCTGCTGGTGGGTAACAAACACAGATTATGTTGAAAACACAAGACAAACAAACAACTCAAAGGATGCCTCTGCAAGAGATCCTGACCAGGCTTCAACCATCTAAACCACAGCAAAATCAACAGAACATTAGAGTCTAATGCTTCTAAAGAATTTCTAGGACATACCTGGGACAAAATAAAAACAAAACTCATACTGAGCCTGGAGGAAAAGGTCTCCAGGTTCAGCACTCAGGACTCAGGATCACCACAAGTCCTTTCAATTACGACTCGCCGTTCCGAAATGCTGAAAAGCTTGTCTTGGCTACTGGAAGTACAGAACATCAAGTCACATTCACATGATCGACTGTAAAATAGTCTTGGCTCTCACGTTCAAAAACCAGACAACCCTTTTATACACTTTTTATAGAACCAATAACCAGCTCTGAAACTCAATATAAGTCAAATAAAAAAAAAACTGTAAGGAAAAAAAGAGTTCAGTGCCTTTATTCCTCACATTAGCTTAATGAATTTCTTGACCTGCATGTCGATCGAAGGGAACACTGCCCAAATACAATTTGTCTGTCCCTTGAGAATAAGAGTGTCAACACTGGACAGGCAGTGGAAGATAGAAGGGGGCACCATACAGGGCAAACAGAGTCATACAGAGTCATAGAGAGTCACTCTGCTTTGGCCTATCAAGGGTTCAAGGAGAAATGTCAGCTTCTGTATTCCCACTTCTGTATTCTCACTTCTGTATTCCCACTCGGATCATCGCCCCACAGACAGGGACTGCTAGAGACTCTGTGGATCCCCTTTCCTGGTCAAATATGCTTTATTGGCTCTGTTTTTTTGGTTTTTTTTTTGGGGGGGGGCATATCAGGAGAAAACAAGACAGTAATCCTTCAAAAGGAGCCAGTCAGCAGTATATGCAGCCCCAGTGCACATCCTCTCCTCGCCAAGCCCTCACAGCGAGATGTAAAAAAATTGGTCCTGACAGCCAAAATAAAAATCTAAGTCGAAGAAAAGTACAGATTTAAATGAACTGTTTAATGTGCCCAAATTATTTCCTGATCTCCTGCACTGATTTGCCTGATTCCTGACACTCGCTGACCAACGAGTATATTACTTTAGGGAAAAACTAAGCTGCCATATGCTTCACTGAGTTCTAAGGTCACGTTGTTAATTGTTCCGTCCTGCCACAGTTCGGATCTCTCCTGCCATCTCTGGCAACCTCCCACAGAGAGTGGATCTCCCCTCGCAGTCCGCAGACGTGCTGTTCAGGTGAGCTGGCGTTTCTAAATTGGCAGAAAGTGTGAATAAATAAAAGTCTGTGTGAGGAGCGTGATGGACCAGAGAGCCGTCTTTGGGGAGGCAGCCTCACTGTCTGCTCACTGTCTGCCGTGATTAGCCATCCCATGCAGCCATCACAATCGGAAAGTCAGGCTTAAATGAGCCTGTCCATTGTTCTGAGGGTATATACACTTTAATTGTTTCCTTGCACCCCTATAAAATAGTTCTTCCATAATGTAATTTGATAATTGACGTTAGTTGTTTAATTAGTCAAAATCTGAAGAAATAAAAACCATCCCAAAATGTACTAACTGCAAGTCCCAGACCAGTTCAGTGTCTAACCTGTCACTAAAGCGTGCACTCATACACACAAATGTGGTCACACTCACACACACAAATGTGGTCACACTCACACACACAAATGTGGTCACACTCATACACACTCATACACACAAATGTGGTCACACTCATACACAATCACACACACACACACAATCATACACACAAATGTGCTCACACTCATACACAAATTCCACACTTACAAATACGCTCATAATCGTACACACAAACATGTTGACACTCATACACACTCACACACAAACACCCACACTCACACACAAAAATGCTCAGGCTCATACACACATGCACATACTCATATTCACAAACACATGCACATACACACACATGTGCTCACATTCATACACACTCACACTCATACACAGACTCATACACACACGCTCACACTCATATATACAAACACACACAGACACACACACACACAAACACACACACACACAGTTATCGCCTGCTTCCCCCCCCCATTTCTGACATTAGCTAAGCTGTCATTTGTCAGCAGCTGAAAGATCCTTCTGAAAAACCATCCACAGCATGAACTTTATTTGCAATCCAAGATAAGCAGGTGAGAAAAAAATCACTCCTGTCAAGAAGCACTTCAGAAAAGTGGAGAGTGGCACTGGAAACGTCCAAAAGAGAGACATTACCTACAGCATCCCACTGTAAAAAGGGGAGGGTGGGGGGGGGGGCAAACTGCATGAGGCAACAGTAACGGAAACTGTTATTTGCACTCAAAATGCCACAGAAGTCTCTGAGGGGCAGGAGGCGGATTGTTAGCAGGAAAGTGCGTCAGGTCCGCTGGGGGCTTTCGCTTTAAATATTCAACATTCCTTTACCCTTCCCTGTTCGTCAAAGCCACAGGGGCAGATGGGGTTTAAACAGCACAGTAAGGTGTTAAAGGTTTGGCGTGGCCCTGGGGGCCGTGGGGGGATTTATCTGGGCCTCCGATGCCTGCGAGAACCTCACAGCGACTGGGCAGGATTCTCACATGCGTGTTTATTAACATATGTGTGAATGCATGTCAGAGAAGCAGTGAGCATTTAACGAAAGCAAAGTTAGATTTGCATGCTGCTTTTCCCATCATCACTACCTGACTAGTCTTAACAAGGATCTATCAACAGCAGCAAAAAACAGCCATATATAAAATGCGTGTTATACGGTATTAAATATTTAGAATGGAAAAAGATCACAAAAGGTGTTATCAAACGACAACCTGTATCTGCAGAAAGACTGTTGCAGTTATTTACATTTAAATTTATTTATACAGCAGACGATCTTGTTCACAGTGAAAGGAATATAAATCAACAGGGAGCCACTATGCGTAAGTGCGGCTAGGCTGACATTCCAGGGAATAACCAGTAAGAAGCGCATGTTAGCACTGAGCTAGCTAGTGTGCTACAGCAGTTGCAGCTAATGAGGGAGCGGTTTAATCAAAGTCAAGTGCAGAAAGAGCATCCAGGATAGGCAAGAGGGCAGCTAAGGCGTGGGGGTCAGTGGGTGCAGGGCTAGCTGAGCTTTTCCCCAAACAGATGGTTCTTGGCACATCTCTAGCAGGGTGAGAGTAGTTATTTAATGTCTACCATGTCCAAATTTCTCCAAGTATAGCGGAGAAACAGTGATCGCTGGCAGAAGGCACAACCCTCCACCCATAGAATCACACAGCCAGACCTTCGGGCTTCGAGAAACGTCTCGGTGGGCCCTGTCCACCTAGCAGCACGGGGCCGCTCTACAGGGTCATCCGGTGGGGCACAGGTCAAGCGTGAAGCAAGCCTTTCATTTAGTGAGCAATGTGCAGATCATGTGTGGGCGGAGTCAACAGTGCTAGCCAATAAATGAATATTAGCATTCATACGGGCAAAGGACATGAAGGCAGGTCCACGTAGTCAAGACAATGCATTCGATGACAACGACAGCGGATAGGTTACAAACAGGCCTACATGAGAGGATGAAGTAAAATAATTACCAAAGCCAATTCGCGACCCACGCAAACCTGATTTCATCACTGGTGTGATTTCCCGACGGAGCCAAAAACCACACAAATGAATGAGTACAGTCACAGTGTAAAGGAAGCCAGTGGCCATACAAAACCAGCCTATCCATCCATCCATCCATTTTCCAAACTGCTTATCCTACTGGGTCGCGGGGGGTCCGGAGCCTATCCCGGAAGCAA
>JAODJX010000129.1:14255891-14280183 GCA_026776945.1 Isichthys henryi | reverse complement strand
CCCCCCCCCCCCCCCCCCCCCCCCCCCCCCCCCCCCCCCCCCCCCCCCCCCCCCCCCGCGTCTGGGTATTTCCTCCGGAGAGACCAGCAGGCCACCAAAGTAGTTCTTTTATCCAGCGTAGAATAAGTTTATTCTGCTTAAAAGCACAAATCCTTCATATACAGCGATTTCACATAAGCTCACATTTCTGAAACCGTCGGCATGTAAAAACGAGGTGAGACGGGGTGGGAATGAACCAGTGACATTCATGAATATATACACATCCTCCATTACACAATATCCACAATTATACCGAAAACAGGATTAACATGGCCAATAAAAACTTTCATGACATGCCACAGCTGTGGATCTGCTCTTCATCACACCCTCCAGAATGGTTGTAGACGACGTCAGCTAGTCATACAAAGATTACACAAAGCCTTTGGTGCTTCCCCACCCACCCTGTTAGACACCAAGTTACTTCCTAATTAATGTCCTCAATCAGATTTTGTTGTGTTTGACTCACTGAATATCCTTCCACCGTGAGCATGTTATAAATGACCTTCCAGTGAACCCCAGGCCACAGGGACTCGCGTGTCTAACGGCAGCACGGGAGCAGGGTGCAGCGGCAAGCTGACAGCCGCTTCACCGCTGCCGCCGTGTGCCGTTACGTGTTAAGTAAGTGTGGCAACCCGCGGCTCGCGCACCAGCGAGAAGCGCTCATCCCAGCCCAGTCTGACAGCTCAGGGCTGCAGGAATAACAATTAGATAAAAGGAGGGTTGCCACGGCCCCCCATGGAAATGGAAGAAAATTCCGGAACAGCCACACTAGGCCGTGCGCGGATCACGTGGCGGCCCATGCCTCCCCACCCCACAGCCGTTTACAGACTGGGGTGTGGCGTGGATCGACAGAGCTCCGACTTACTCACGCACCTTTTCCTTAACTCAGCTCCCTTGCGTCACGACCAAACCCCAAGGAACGGGAACAAAAGCTGGACCCCCCCCCCCCAGCAGATGACTACATCGATATGACAATACCAGGGGGGCATTACAGCCTGTCAGGGTCCCACAGAGCCACGCTGTTGGCATGCTGTCGGGACATACACGTGTAAAATAAATATTTAAATAAATAAAACATAAATAAAATAAAGATCATTTAGTGCCTTGGGCTCTGGAGCATGCTGAAAGATTAATGTTCCTCTTTGGCGAATATCGCTCCGAGGGACAACGGGAGTCACTTCTTCTTCGGAGAAACATCCATAACGTGGAAGCCCTCCTAAAGCCCCCAGGGATGGGGGTTCCAGAGATTGGGATGGAGGACCAGAGCGAGACCGAGCGACAGGCAGGAGATGGTTGGGGGGGGGGGGGGGGACAGGCCTGGGGGCCAAACCCTGATTTGTCGCTGTGACAGAAACTCACCTGAGTAGGCCCAGTAGGACTCCACTGCTGCCCTGCCATGCCTCGTCCTGCTGGTGCCTTCATGCTGTCTCCCTGGCGAAGATGCCGGCTGACCCTCTGTCAGAGCTGCTGAAACACACACACACACACGGCACATGTGAATGCCAAAGCTCTCTGCACTCCTTAAGCAATGACCCCGAGAGGCACCTAATGCCCCTGGACGCATTTTCGTCACCGTGACGTTAATTTCCACTTCGGCCAATTAAAGTGGGAATAACTGGGTAAATACACCCCATCTGAGTTACACCCAGAGTTTCTGTCATTTTACATTTTAACTGCCCACCACCCCAACAGGACTCCGGGGGTAAAGTCTCAGGTTAGCGGACTCACCAAGAACAGCCGGTTTAGCCACGTGCGTTAGTTCAGTGGGTGTTTAAATCCGCCAGAACACCAGCATCAACGGGACCACTTAGCTAACAAAACAAAATGTCATCTGAAACATATTATAATGAAGACGTTTCCTCGACAGGAATTGTGGGTAGCCAAAGCTTGATATGAACGATTTTTTTTTTCAAGGGCAAGCTGATTTTTATGCTTTAATTCTATTGGATGTGAGCTTGAACACGACCACAAATGTCAATAAAGGGACACTATATGGCTTTCCTATGAATTACATTATTGATTCCCAATATTCTTTGAACAGAAAATGTAATTATACGATTCCCCGTCAATGCATCCCTGCCTCATTCCACCAGCTCTGAGGATCTGCCTCTCAGTCAAGAGGACCCACAATGCTCTGCTTCTACGCATGGAAAGGCATATTAAAATTGACTCTCTGGTTAGGCTATGCTTGCCTCACTCATTTTCCACAGACAGCGATTGACTCCGGAGTCAGGTTCCCCAGCACGCATTAAAATGGTGGACAGGCCCGCTGCTTAAATTTTGGCCAGTTCTGGGGTCAGCCTGGGCTTCTGCAGTCATCCGCAGCCAACCTGGTGGAATATTAATTGTTTAAACAGTAACAGCAGGAGGAGGCTGGGCCCTTTCCAGAACCATGTACAATAGCTGTGCAGAACCAAGTCTCAGTGGGGCAGGACCCTGTTCCAACCCAGTGGGTTCTCTTAGCGACAGTTGTCGACACACCGTGATGGGCAGCTTGCTGCCTGGTAACAGCTCGGCTAGATCTCAGTGCGGGGGGAAGGATGACCGAGGGCCCGCGAGGGGCTTGGAAGGGGGTGAGAGGCCGCTCAGCGCCAGCACCAGCACCAGCACCAGCATTGGGTCTGGATAAAACTGCATTCAAGCAGTCAAGAGACATTTTAGCACATTGAGGTAGGAAGCTATAGGACGGTGCTGTTTAGGGGGTTTCTGAGATGAAATGACACACGGTTTCTCACTAAGCTTTATATAGATTCCCATTAAGAGCAACGCTGACCTTTACTGGATGTGGGTTAAAAACAAAAAAGAGTTTGACACAGTGCAGCCTTCATTAAGCATTCACCACCTCCCACCCCCCTGCCTGGGTGTGGCAGTATGGAGGACCCCCCACCCCATGCCGAAGAGGAGAGAGGGCAGGCTTCCAGTACGTGTCTGCAAACCCTCCCAAAATTACTTCTCTTTGATGCTAGCATTTAATAGAGTTACTTAATATCGTTGAATAGCTTGCGTTCCCCCAGTTTCTGCAGAGACTTTTTACTAATTGGTTGTTCACTAGACCGATTAAGCTGCTAGTACAGCGATGAGTGTTCCAGGAATATGAACTGTTGACCTTTCAATCTTATGTTCTACTAACCACATGCATCATGTAGAATATGTGCATCTTCAGCCACGCATACATATGAAACTGCAGGGACACGAATGCTAAAACATTACTTTACTGGATGTCCTCTGCCATGTAATGTCTGTTTAACGGAAAATGCAATGCCGGTAGTGTCCACCCTGATCAAATCTGGGGCCCTGCTCTCACATGGAGGGCCTTCCTGCCAGCCCCTGCTAAATGAATTCAGACATAATTGATTTAAATTTTCTTATTAGAGCAATGCAGTTTTATGACGAAGAGATCCGGGGATGACATTTGCTCTGACCATCACCACAAAAACAACGCTGTGAGGGATAAGAAAAATCTAATACAGCTCCAGCCACATGTGCTCACAAACTCCCAAGAAACAAATTCATTTAATATACATATGGATAAAGTTCGACATTCTCTCGGACAATCCAGATCAAACCTACGGCCCATGACTTCCTTCCCTGTAGTCAGCTCAGGAAAATTATAGCAAGAGACAACTAAAAATGGAAGGGATCATCCTCACCAAGGCAAAACTAAAAATTAATTATGCTCAAAGAGACACACTGAGAAACAAAATGTTTTTCCGCATCCTTGCTAAATCCGCTCTAACACAATAACACTGCTGTGAAGGGCATTATCATTGTCACATCACAGGCTTGCAAATTTTAAAAGGTGAAACGACATACTTTGGCTGACTATGCACTCATAACAAAACCAAATATCCATCATCCGCCACACAAAAGCATTAGAGATATTGTTGGACATTGACTTCAACGGAAATATAATTTTGTATCCACTCACTTAACTGATTTTTTTCCCTCCCTTTTTTCCCAGACACACACAGGCACACACACACCCTCTGAAAGCTTTCAGGGCTGTCCACACTCATGCAAAGGCATTAGCATTCGTCAGATCTCCCGCCAATACCTTCAGTTGAAGGACATCCGTGTTGCGGCTCAGTTGATCCGTTTGGCCTTGATGTCTCAACCCCCCCTTAAGCGGTCAGAGTAACAGCTGTTGAGTTTGACAACTGACGACACAACCATTACGGCAGCGTCTCTTCCTTCAGACATCCAGGCCAAAACTGTGCGTTGGTCGATTGGAGCAAGCCAAAGGATGGATCTGGCTGGCCAAGGAGAGAGCTGCACCATTAGCTATGCAGGGAAAGTATCGCGATGCAACCCAAAACCAGGCCATTTATTTGCCAAATGTAAGAATCTAAACAGGGGTTTAGCTTTACAGTTTTAGAACAAGGATCAACACGAAACACAGCACCCCGCCCCCACTCCCATCGATTGGTTATAGACAACGCGGTGCATGGCAGCTCGATGCTAATTAATAGCTAAACCACCTCTGTCAAGGTCACTCTCGTGTTGCAATGTGCCAAGTTCACGTCAGCGCTGAGAAATCCAGCTTCGTCCGGCAGGCTTCTTACCAAATACCCTCAGCCCCCGCCCCCCCGTACCTCACTAAAGGGGTTTAGAACTCCGCATCTTTGCTCTTCTGATCGTCACACTGCTTTGTCATTTTTGTTCACTTTACCTCTCTCCAGGCTTCATTTATTTATTTCTATTGGGTGAGAATGGAATCTACTGAATCTTGGGGTTGGGGAGGCTTTACATTTTGCTGCGGGGGGGGGGGGGTGGCCTAGGGATGAAAAGCGATATTCAATATAACGTCCTGGCAGGGGACCAGATGGATGCATATCCATAAAAATCAGTGCCTGGCACCAGGTGAACGGAACCTGGTGTGGGGTATATCTTAGCAGCACTCAAATGTCAGTGTTGCTGAAATGGACCAAGGCAGATGCCACTTGACCAAATGTAAGGGCGGGCAGCAAACGTTTGCATTTTGGTCATTCTGCAGGCACAGCTCTTGATAAGGCAGACTCAACCATTGAGTTGAGTTGTGAGTGGATACAAGTAGGCCAAAAACTTTCCAGACACAGCACCAAAGGCCAGACAGGACTGGCAGAAAATGAGACATGGAGTTGTGGTCGTGTCACATGGAAGAAAAGCGATTAATTGGAATCTGCAGTCACTGTAGATCCCACTCATCTCTATCAAATGAAGGGTACAGGGCCTCGGATTTTTACTATCAAGAAAAGGATAGGTGGTCTGGTGTTTAAGCTACTGTATGGTGTCCAAGCCAAGAAGGATCCCACTCATCAATATCTGAGGAAGAATAGGGGTTCTTGGGTTTATGGCATGCCGTCCGAGCTCAGAGGAATCCTGCTTGTCAGTATCTGGTAGAAGGGCAGGGGTCTCAGGTTAAAGGCAGGTCATCCGAGCTCAGAAGGATCCTGCTCTTCAATATCCGGATTAGGGTAGGGGATCTCGGGTTTACAGCACGGTGTGCGAGCCGAAAAGTATCCTTCTCATCACTATTGGGAGAAGGATAGGGGTTCTGGGGTTTACGGCACAGTGCCCAAGCTGTGAAGGATCCTGTTAGTCAAAATCAAGAGAAGAATAGGGGATCTTGAGTTCACGGCATGGCACCTGAGGCGAGAAAAATCCTACCCATTTCTATCCAAAGAAGGGTAGGGGGTCTTGAGTTTATAGCATGGCACCTGAGCCGAGAAGGGTCCCCCCCCTCTCTATCCAGAGAAGGGTACAGGGTCTCAGGTTTACGGCAGGGCACCCAAGCCAAGAAGGGTCCCACTCGTCTCTATCCAGAGAAGGGTAGGGGATCTCAGGTGTACGGCAGGGCACCCAAGCCAAGAAGGGACCCGCTCATCTCTATCCAGAGAAGGGTAGGGGGTCTCAGGTTTATGGCACGGCACCCAAGCCAAGAAGGGTCCCACTCATCTCTATCCAGAGAAGGGTAGGGGATCTCAGGTTTATGGCACGGCACCCAAGCCAAGAAGGGTCCCACTCGTCTCTATCCAGAGAAGGGTAGGGGATAGGGGGTCGTGGGTTTACAGCATAGTGTCTGAGCTGAGAAGCCTGGTAGAGGCACAATTTTATGAATCTAGGAGAGGCCTCAAAGGCTGACGACGGTTCCCAGAACAGCAACTCTAAATGCCATGGCGAAGTCATCAGACATAATAGCATAATTGGAAGTAATGATCGCTGCCCTTTCAGGAGGATCTGGGCAGGGCAGGGCGGCCGTAAAAATAACTCCTAGCTCACGCCTCAGAAGCTCAGGCCGACCCCACCGCCGGCACTGGCCATCTGCTGCCCCTGCTGCTCCCCCTCCTCCCGCATTCCTTCTTAATTCACACTCAAGGTGGATTTTGCACAGCGCTCCCATGCAGCACTCCTGTAGACAAGGGCCTTGGAGTCGGTATCAAATCTGTGCTCACCGGCAATCATTCAGTACATTCGTTCCAGGCCTTTAAGATTGCATCGCATTGGCGGTGAATATGCCCTTGGGAGGGGACGTGGCCTGGGGAGGAACCACGAGACCATCCTGAGTTCACAGCATGAGGAAGGATACTGGACATCAGCCAAAGTTCACAGGAAAGAATGGGGAGGGGGGGCTTGGGGAGAGGAAGGGCAGGAACCGAAATAGCAGCTGACTTCCTAGAGCTCATTAACATACAAAAGCTGGACATCACTGTCTGATCATGCTCCCCCGAGGTTAATGAGAGACGGAGAGACAGAGCGAGCCAAGGAGGCCACCAGTCCATCAGCCACTGCATTACCCATTCAAGCCTGCTTCATTACAGAGGACGTGAAGCAGGGGGCCCGCCCACTCCGCAAACACACACACCCGAACATGCAGGGTCAGGGAAGGGTCTGACGGGTAAAAGATGTGATCTGATTACGAACATGAAAGTGAGGAAGGATGCATAGGCTAAGATAGAGGAAACAGGAAAAGCAAGGAAAATTAACCGAGAAATGAATTTAGTAAAGAGAGCAAGAAGTAGGAGAAACCTGGGTGGCCAGGAGCCTAGAGTCAACAGACAGGAGGGAGGTCTCAGCTGGGGTGTATACAGGGGCGGGGCCACAGGGCCACTGGGTCCAGCAGAAAGCTAATTGGCCATTTGAGTGTCCCTCCTCTGTCACTTAATTCAAAACATATCATTGGCCAATGATCAAGTTTACCTCTCTACATGAATTACAGCTTTCATATATCCCGCTACCATAAAAAAAAAAAAAAATCCTACAATCACCACTGGGTCTAAGGCCAGTCAGGGACATTCAAGTCCTGGATGCTCAATTTGCACTGAAGGACTCACGCAAAGAAAATAGCTTCTTGCCATTCCTTCCTACTATGAGAGGTGGTCTCCTCTGATGGCACCCAGAACCACCTCGGAATCAGCTATATGGTTCCGGGGATGCCCAAGTCAAACGCCCGTTATTGTGGAACTCATCCAGCAGCAAAAGCACCCAGTGGCTCCGCCCCCTGACATTGGCCATTCACCTTTTGAGCATGCGTCAGTCCCCTGCTGCGCACAGCGGACAAGCCGCGGTAATGTGTAAACATGCCCACCAGACTCCAGAGCAAGGTGCTGGAAGTACATCCACCCAAGTGACAAATTAACCTCAGAAAGGGGGATTTATTCACTTTTGCCATTCTTTCCCCTGAATAATTCATGAATCGCGGATGACAAACCATGGAAAATATTCATACAAACACGTCCTCCTATTCTGACTCGCTTACCGGTAGTTGCATCATTACATGGGGAATAAATTAGGAGGCCGCGCTTGAAGTCGGCTCGCTCCTTTTCTACAATTAAGACCGGAGGCACGAAGTGTGTTTGTTATTAGGTTTCGCAGAGAAACGCTCCATTATTGCAATTCCATAGACATTTAAGAAAACATTTGCTTCGTTCAGCTCACAGCACCGGCGACGCATCCCGGAGGGCGCTAAACCACCTCAGTCAGTACGCGGCTTCTTTAACCTGTAAGCAGTCACAGGTAAAGCATCAGGGGTGAGCATGCTTCAAATGTCTACACTGGGTTCAGCTTTACACAAGTGTGTTTCAGCAAATAGCTTGTGTTATACTGGGACAAGGAAGAAATAATTTTTATTGCCCTGTAATGTAGGCCTGGGAGGTCTTCCGCTGCCCCATCTCTTACATGTGGGTTTTTTTTTGGTCGAGTATTTACATTACTCAGCGTGCCGTCGTTTTCTGGAAAGGGAACAAAATGGGTGTTTTCACCTGGATGTCACGGTAAGACTTTGCACATCACGAGGAGCTCAGCCAACCAAGCCGTCATGGGCGGGGTCTCCAGACCCCACACGTCAACGATCGAAGCTCCTCCACAACAAGGGGCAATGCCCCACTGCAGAAATAAATAGCAATGCAACCAAGAGAAGTATAATGAAAATAATTAGGTGGCAGAGATGGCGTCTATGCCGAAGCCACAGCTCGTCTGCATGGATCCAGCCTTCCTGGTTCTTGGCTTAAACGTAAAGACAGGGCTCATGCTAACAGAAAGTAATCCGAGGCATCAAAGGGAAATGTAAGCAATTTATACCACCTGACGAGACTAAGATACTGAAACTGCAAGTTGTGCAGGAATTTGCCAGATGGATATAATATGGTGATGGTGGCAGGGGCGATTCTAGAATTTATTAAGGTGCGGGGTATAAGAGGGGACATTCATACGACCTTATCATTAAACAATGATGTTTTAAATCTGTGAATAACAAGGGAGGGGCATGTCGGGGGCCAATCAGCTTTCAGCTAAACCCAGTGCAAGAATGGTTTTTGAGTAGGAGAGAGGAGAGAGGTGCATTGTCTGATTCCTGCTTGTGCAAGAAACAAATCTCCGATCAACAAACCCGAGCCACCTGCCAATGGCTAATAAGTGGCCCACTGCTTCATGGCAGGTATCCATCTGGTGGCAGCAAAGCTTTTAAACAAAACAAAACTGATAGCACTGAGAGCCGGGATGGGGTTAGCTTCCAGCAAGCAGCCGCTCGCTCCCTATCCTGAACAGTGCTGTCTAGCCGAATTGTGTCTTGTTCCCGCTTAAAGAAAACACAAACTGAAAAGAATGAGTCAAAATAACCCAAACCCTTCTTGGTAAAGTCAAGAAATAAATGTACACACACATACACACACACGCAGACCTGTACTCATATCTTTGTGGGGACACTCCATTCATTTCCATGGGCAAAACCATAATATCCCAACTATGACAATCTTAACCCCTAAGCAGCCCTAACCTTAACCATAAGTAACCAAACAAAGGACAAGTCTTTTGCCATTTTTAGTTTTTTGATTGCAGGCACAGATTTTTCTAAAATTCAATTTCCCCATGTGGGGACCAAAAAAAATGGTCCGCACACCATCAAAATATGCCGAATGTCCCCACAATGTAATGTATATCTGACCCACACACACACACACAACTGATTCTGTGCTGAGAGAGACGGCCACAGATTCATCTTGCACAGAAAGCAGGATTCGGCCTGAGTAGATTACTAGGCCATGTTCATACGCGCCCGAAAGCCCCGAAACGCAGAGGCTCGCTCGCTGTATTTATTTTCACAGGATTGCCTCATAATCTTTCAAAGTGTCAAAGCTAAATATAACCTCCCGTAAATCTCTGTTTCCTCGCCGAACAGCGGAAGAGAGTCGCGTCCCTCCGCGGGCGACGCTGGCAGAAACGTGACCGTCATTGGCCTGTCAGGAAAAGCGACATGAGAGACGCAGCATCACAGAGTCCTCTCGGATTACGGCCCGTGGCTGTAGGATAAACAGCGAGCCGCGCTAATGGCCAGAGCTCCATCACACTTTCAAGGCCCAGACGTCTCATTTACACAGTCCTGTTATTTGCCCGCCGCCACCATTAATAATTCAGCAGCGCAAAGAGCGTTTTGTTGTTGTTTTGTTTTTTTCTGAAGCAGATTGTCAGGGAGGCGGCACCGAGGCTGAGCCCGGGCACGTCGCGGGCTGCCCGTGGGCCGTAGGGCGGAAAAAAGCCAGCTTCTCTGTCACCCGGCTTTGATCCATTATCAGATGCCTTGGCCTGCAATCATTAAAAAAAAAAAAAAGACGGGTAGAAAACAGGACAAAGTAAAGGTGAACGTCATTGTGTTTCAATTCGATTCAACTGTATCCGACAAAGAAAAAAACGCAGCCTGTAAGACACTCGTCCCGGGGACTTGGCGTGTAAAACGGCCCAGCCATCACGCTGCTCTGCGTCATCGCATGCTTCCGGAATTCTTTACTGAGAATAGGCACTTATTTTAGCCGCTAAATGTATTCCACCTCAGCAGCTGCTGCTGTCTTCCTCCTTGTTCACATGCATGCACATCACACACATACATAAACCCTGGCGTTACGTATATAAACTCTCGTGTTACGTATATAAACTCCGGCGTTACGTATATGAACCCTGGCGTTACGTATATAAACTCCGGCGTTACGTATATAAACTCCGGCGTTACGTATATAAATAATAATTATTATTATTTATAATAATAATAATTATTATTATTTATAATAATAATTATTATTATTATTGCTGTTGTTGCCATTCATTGGTCCTGGGGGGATGTTTCCTGCCACTGTATGTCTGTATATGGATGGTACGACAAAGCCCACTTGAATTGGCTTATTTACCTAATAGTGGACGATAATGGTACCTACCAGTATTCCCAGTCAGCTTTATTATTTCCAGGGACAGGCTTCATTGAAGAGGATGAATTAAGAAAAAACCCTAATAGGTGTAAATATCACACAAGCAAACACAGACAATTTTAATTGCCTAACAATCTACTATAGTCACGCTGCTTTTAAATTGTATTCGGGAATGCCAGGGGTCCTTCGACATACACACCTCATCAGTCTTCATGTCTGACAACATGTTACGTGGGATTTGTAAATAGAAATACAGAAATTATTTTCTAGAGGGGCTTGTCCCCCAGATCTGGGTGGGATTACCAGATTCAGCCCTGTGAGCCTGACCAAGCCGAAGCCTGTTGCTGTGCCCTTCCCCCTGCCCCAGCGTCCCGAATGTGTAATTAGGGCTGTGAGAGAAGGCTGGGAGAAACGGGTCCAGTAACCCCCCCACCCCGAAGCTCGGGTGTGAGGGGAGGGTGGGATAGAGTGGTCTAGAGTCAGCCATTTCGGTCCGACACAGCAAAATAAATATCCCCCTCATTTTGACGTTTCTAGGTAAAACACCGCGCATTAACGGCTCAAAGCAATTTCTGTTGGCGCCACGGAATGATGAAGTGAATCCAGCTAACAAATGAGGGGACCTGCCGCAAAGTATTTTTAGTACAGGACGGAATTTAAAAAAAAAAAAAAAAAAAAAACCTTTAAAATGTATTTCTCAAGGGACATCTAAACCTAATTATTATTTTCTTGTGGGTGACAGGATGTGGGGGTGTGACTATGAGAGCATTCGAGTGTGGGCAGCCTGCACTGTATTAGAGATTTATAATGTTACATATATTACATAAGAAAACGTCATTAAAATCAGCTCCCTGACCTGTGATATTCTCAGTATTGCATCAAAAAGGCCAGCAGAGTTGTACTGTACACATTTTTTTTACTGTATTTGACGGGGCGCATTAGAATTGCAACAATGGGCTGTCGACCTGGCACATTTGGACAGAATTATCAGCCGGAATATAAAATGAGGCAGAATATAAAATGAAGTGCAAATAGCGACATATGTACAGGATAGGAAATTCATAATGTAACATTTCTCACTGAATAAAGCTGTTTCTCAGTCTGTTTCCATGAAACTTGGTCCCAAAATCAGTAATACTGGTGCAATTTTTGTCCCGACCAGACAATGTATCGACATCAGACAAATCACAAGAAAAATCACAGGAGCAGACAGAAGAGCTCCTCCGGGCGAGGGGGGTGTCAACTGCATGTAGGACGAAAGACAGGAGAAATCCTCCCCCCTTTGATCAGAGGTAAGACAGTGTGTCATCTGTTTACAATCGGCCCTGTCACTTTGCCCCGGAGACAGGTGATCAAAGCAGCGTTCGAGCCTGAATCATAAGAGTTACACTATAGCTACGCGCACAAGGTCATCAAGTGAGATCGATCGCATGAGGGAGCGGCCTGAAAGCCCACACTGCTGCCATCGGTCACCCCTCACCCCGTACGGCCCGGCGTGCTGCACCCGGCCAGCCCACCAGCAGCAGGTTTCTCATCGGCCATATTGTCGCCGGGAGGGCAGAGTGACAGGATAAGAGGCCCAAGGGTGGCCAGCCGGCTGGGCCAGCAATTATTACAATCATTATAAAGGAAATCATATTGAATTATAATGATAATAAATGACTGGTGAGCGTGGCGCTCAGTGAGTTATGGGCCTCTTCCCTAATCTCTCCCCTTCTTTCCCTGCACACATCCGCGCCTCCCTCTTTCTCAGAATGTTCGCGTTGCTCTGCCGTCTGAAGCAGTGCTATTTTTCCTGTCAGAAGATCTTTCCATGTTATTGCAGGCGGCAGAAAGAAAAAAGATTAAACAGGCCATCTAAATATTACAGAGAGAAAAAAAACACATGAACATCTATCAGTCATTTTCATGATAATTATACGAGAAACCAGGAACACACCACGACGCACACATTTAATATTTATACAACTTTTTTCATGATTTGTTGGAGTAGCACATGATGCCTTCTTCACTTCTCCCTCTCTGAGACAGTGACATCTCATTTATATTTAAACAGATCGACAGTGAGCTCTATTTCACGCTATAGTATATACCCATCCTTGAGAGAGCTATTAGGGAGGTGATAAAACGAGATGATGAATTTACTGTACCTGATGAGGAGCGGCTCACCCCCGCGGCTGAACATGAACATGATGATGCACCCCCATGTGACAGTCTAATGGTGCATTCCAATAAACCGCCAACCAATCGGCACATTTAACGCAACCTCAGTTTATAGACCTGGCTTATTGCTTTATAATGGAGACGACAGCATCTGAAAGTTAAATTTTAGATGGAATCAATAAACAGCTGGAAAATTATTTCAAGGTCAATTGTATATTTAACCTCAGTGTTGCTACTCAACATAAAAACATTTAAAAATCAATAAACAGTTCTAGTCATCACATTTAAGCCATTCTCGGTTTAATCTTGCCAAGTGGGGATCCAGTTAATTTATTTCACCTTGTTTCACGGCGACCGTGCCTTGCAGGAGGAAAAGCAAAACGCTGCCTTTCACATTCTGAAGCTCGCAATTATTGCCATTATTTGAACACAGCGATCATTTAATGATGGTGGCATAATGAAGCCCATACTACAGAAAAGAACACAGAAATAGGCACAATTAAAGCTCGACAAATGCAGTATGGATTTCCTTCCTTAAAGAGACAGGCAGGACGATCAGAAGCAGACAGAATCCCACCGGTAAACTGGGCCGCCAGCTCATCGCGGCAATGCAGACCACCTCTGGTTACTGGGCCCGTTTCTCCCAGACCGAGTGAGGCGCCTACCCCAAAGCACCAGTGGCTAACTGGGCACCCTGCTGAGGGTCTACCGGCACCAGAGGCCAACAGGGAGCTCATTGTCGCAATTAGCTAAAGAGCTGCTCTCTTGCTGGAGTGAAGCGGACAGGTGGTGCTGCCACATCCAGGCAAACAGGCCACATGCTCCCCGAGGAGGAGATCACATCGGGACAGGAGCGAGGAAGTGGAGAGCTGCTCCTCATGTACCCACACTACTGCTGTAAGCAGTTATGAGGAGGTCTGCCCGCAGTTACCCAGGGGGCTTAGTGTAACAGGTTATTAAAATACTCTGGTTATAACATTTGGGCAGGACTACAATACTCTATACCAGGGGTGGGCAATCTTATCCAGAAAGGGCCACTGTGTATGTGGGTTTTTGCTGCAACTCCGTAATTAGATCACTAATTAGACGACTGATTGGTTAAAGAGTCCTCACACCTGGGTTCGAACAGCTGACCTAAAGATTATCCCAGAAACCTGCATACACACTTTGCGGATAAGATTGCCCACCTCTTCTCTATACCCTATTTTGCTACAATACTCTAATTAACAAAACACGTGAAAATCCTGGAAAAACTCTTGGGCCTGTAAATCAGTTGCAGTTATCGGTGCTTTTGTATTTTGGCAATGCGTCTGTTATGGCGGCTCTCGTGCCACAAGTTCATGAACGAAGGGCTGCTGAGGATTATAAATGTTTCTGTGACAAAGCTCATATAGAAGGCAGCCCCCCCCCAGGGAAACCAGCTTAGCTGAAACCATGCAGCAAGCAAAGGTGTCAGTTTCATCAGCAAATCAAACTTAACAAATGTTCTACAGATTTTTTTTATGTCAAGAGAAAACCAGACTGAGTCTGCTCCTTGATCCTCAGGTGACAGAGAGCTCATATTTTGAGATTAGTCATACCATGTCGTTAACACACATTGTAGAGTACTTGAGGGAGGGAAAATAGAAAATAGGGAAGATAAAGAAATAGAAATTTGCACACTGGATTGTGGAACATTCCACATCTGTTCTACAGGTGGCCAGAGCAGTTACACAACAGCTCGCAGATGACGGAGCACAGAGCCAGACCCAAAGGCCAGCAGCATATTCTGCCTATTGCTGTCATGAGACAAGAAGGAAACTGGACCCTCTGTACGAATATCTCAGAGTAACACAACTAAACATATTTTACGTGTTGACCGGACACGGTGGCTTTGCTGAGGGAGAACCAAACACATGCATGAGGAAAGGGGAATCATATGTGAGTGAGTTTTTCCTAAAAAATGTAACCATATTGTTTACTTTACGTGACACCCTTAAATTTTTGGAGTCAGTTACCTTAACCAGGGCTAAGAAAGAACATACAAGCACTTAACTCTACAGGCCACACACAGCATGGAGCACAGGGTCATACAGTGGGGCCCTACAAGGGCTCAGCTGACGTACCACATTATGGATAAAAAACAATCAATATTAACGTCTCCCAAATTTATTGGATAAACCATTGATCATGACTCTTTAAACCTTTATGATGAGAAAGGGAGCTCTCCGGCTAAAGGAATATTGGGGAATCCATTCCTGCATTATGCACTGTTAGTCTGTGATTATTAATGAATGTTACAAGTCTGTCCAGGGGAAGCAGTGACCCAGTGCACATGTTTAGTTATGAATCAATGTTACATTTATATAGCCTTTTCAAGACACCCACAGCGCATCACAGAACCAATGGGGAGCCATTTCAACCACCACTGTGCAGCCCCCACCTGGATGATGCAACGGCAGCCATTCTGCACCAGTACACTGACCAAACAGTAGCTAAAGCAGTGAAGGGACAGGAGAGAATTTGCCAGTTAGGGTTAGGGGGTGATTAGGAGGTCATATTTGATAGGGCCGCGGTGGGCAGTTTTAGCCTGGACATCAGGGTACCACCCCTACTCTTTCAAAGGATGCCCAGGGATCTTTTATGACCTCAGAGAGTCAGGACCTCGGTTTTATGTCTCATCAGAAGGACGGCACCATTTTTACAGCAGAGTGTCCCTGTCACTGCACTGGGTCACACACAGACCACAGGATTGCCTAACATGTTAGCCCCAGTCTCCCTGTCACTGCACTGGGCCATTGGGATCCACAGGCAGACTTTTATTATATTTATTATTAACATAATTTAACATAATCAGATCCTACTGTTTAAGGGTGACAAACTGGCAATCCAGTCAGCCAGGACAGCACTGTTTAAGTAAAACTATTCGGTTTAACTTTTGACCATTTGAAATTATATCGACCCATTTTTACAGTCATCAGAATTTTTATGTCTTTAAAACCTGTATCAGTGACAAAAGTTTCATGGGCCCTGTAAGACTGTTGATGGATCAGATGGCTAATGCTGTCGTGAAAGGTTTCCTAAAAAGCATGACAGAAATGATCAATGAAAGTCCCTGCAAATGAATGGCATTTGGTTTAATATTCCAGTTAAACATGACTGTATTTACTGAGTCAGTCGTGAAAAGGCCGGACACAGGGCACGTCATCTAGATCAAGTTACAACACAAACAGCAGCAAGTGACTTCTCACCCACGGCAACAATCGTCAAAGGTTACAGTGATCATTTTAAAATGGGAGACAGCTCAGTTCCACTCCCGCCCCACCCTTCAAACACTGCTAATATGCAGATGTCTGACACCCCCAAAGCTGCATTCATTCGGTGCAGGTCATTAGCAAGCTCTCTGTTTTGCTCTTCTACATCTCCAACCTTGGGCACGGCCGCCTTCCAATAAGCCCCATTATCTCACAGAGTGAAAACAGCATTAAGGCTGCCTGGGCTGAGAGCTTTAAAAACAAAAATATAATGTTTAAAGCAATTTAGTTATAGCAGCGTAATACTGCCAAAGGCAAAGCAGAGTCGGAGTAAAATATGAGAAAAGTCATTATCATCTCGAGGTTTCTGAAGAGCGCGTCGCCTTGACGCCTTGCACACATTCCCAATTATTTTAACACCAACTACGCCACTCGGCAGATAATAAAACCGCAGCGTACCTGATCTGTGTGGGAAAACAACACTTCAGGCACTCCTGGGATATGCAGACACCCGCAGGTCCTCCGCGGGTGAAGCAGGAGCCTGCGAGGGAATGCAGACCGCGGACAGATAGAGCCCCCCCCCCAGGAACCCACCCTGAGCTTTCACATTAGGCCTGAAATTAAAGATCCTGGGTAGGAAAATGAAACGGCATGAGGCAGGATCCATACCTACGCGCTTAGGGGGGACACGCGGAGAACGCACAATCCGCGGACAGAGTATACCATCCGCAAACACCAACCTATTTCCGACTTTTTGTCATCTTATTAATGGAGGGTCTACACCGCCCCCCCCCCCGACATGACCTCCATCTGCCATCTACCATCAGCTGTGGCCGCACCACCCGAGCACGAGAGCTGTCATGGAGACCATTATGGGGATAACAGACACAGCAGTGTGATTAGAGTCACGTGGTACATCTCCGGCATGTGCGTGTGCCGCGGCCATCGCAGAATTATCAAAGATCCTCGCGTGTAGAAATCCAAAAATCAAAGCCTGCTTTAAGTCCACTTATATAAGCAGAGCTTTCCCCATAATAAGCCAAACACTGTCCCATAATCCTTCACTCTGCGAGTTTAACAGTTTCTAAGACCGCAGCCAAAGTACCTATGATGTAAGAGCTGAATCCCGAGTATCCGAAGCAGGCGTCCGCTGTTGTGGGGCCGCAGCCGCCTAGAGTAGCCTTACACCACCGTCCAATCACGGAGCAAGACTGAGTCAAACTAATAAAGCCTGATTTACATAATGGTCGGTCCGCTCACGGGTATCGACTGCGGTTACAAATCGCCTCTAAAAATCAATTAGATTAATTGAGCAAACTATTAAGGATCGTGCAGGTTTGGACAATGAGGAAACAAACTAAAGAGGAAGGAAAACCAGCTGCTGGCTAAACGTAATGAATTAGAACAAATGTGTCCTGATTGGAAGCAGCCAAACCTCTTCAATCTACCCTTATTTGCCTCTGAATTTGCATCTGAAGACTGAAGATCACTCATCTTACCAGATGTGAGAATTTTCAGCTAAATTTTACCTTTAAGTGGAACAAAAATAATACAAGTGATAGCCTCCACGCACTCGTCTATTTTCAATGCCCACTTTATAATTACCACAATTAGATCGTTAATGTTGTGAAACACTTGCGCTGCGACTGACATCCATAAAATGAGCTTACATCATTCACGCTACCATTGACAGATATGAGCTGCATCTGGAAACATCTGCGAGTGGGGACATGGTATCCGCTGTGGTCAGGTTTCCCAGGAAGGGTGGGAATCTGGAGGCATGACTCTTTGACTAACTGCGAGTTAAGGGCACCGTGAAGGGGATGGGGCAAGCTGGGGGGTATATAAGGAAGGTGGCCAGATGGTGACCTTAGGCAGGGAAGCCTTTCCACTCATCCATCTGGCAACTGGAGTGAACCACTCAGGTGATGGCAGATGCCAGGAGCTCCAAGAGGAACGGCAGGCCAGATTAGCATAGGCAGAAGCGGAGGAGAACAGAGCCTGGCGTCATACGCTGAGTGAGAGACAACTGGGAAGGAGGGACTTTTACTGTGTGTAACGACGATTCTAAACAGAACTAAGCCTAAGCCTAGCCCTAACTTAACCCAGAAACCAAACTAAATAGGCATCAGTAGAGGAGAAAGGTGTCCATCATACAGCTGCTATTTACTGGTAGGAGCCGCACTCAAACAAGGCGCTTACCACTGTAAGAATTCAACTGTATTAATGACTGAATCGCAGAGGTGAGCAGACCATCCATTTTACAGCATTGACAGGCAAAGTCATTAAAAACTCAGACACAGTAATGTGTGAGTCTAATCGAAGCCGGTATCGCTTAAGGTTAGGGAACGCAGACAATTGGTATGAGCAGAAAAACAATCACATCGCGCAGCTGTGAGAAGCCCTACCCAAACAGCCGATCATATCAGTGGCAAGCAAAAGATGCCATTGTCACGCTGAAGGGTCTGGTGGCGTGAGAAGGGCACTATGGTGACTCTTCCTCTGGAGTGACACGCAAATGACTTCCTGTCCAGGAGCACCGGCCTGCCAAGTGGGCGTGTCGTTTCAGCTCCGCTAGACACAAAGAGCCGCATGTCGCCGGTGGCCGGAGTAGCTGCGCTTAGCTGCAGGTCAAAAGAGGAGCAGATCACACCAAAGGCACCACTGGCCGTTACATGGAGAGACGTGATAAATCACAGCTCCGAGCCTCCAGGATGAAGCTGTTAATACAAGGTTTGTCCTGATACTTTCGAACTAGGTTTAGTTGTCTCGGCAGATTGGAGGAGACCTTTGACTGATGGTATAAGTTGCCACAGAACATAATTTAGCTAGACCCCCACCTCATTTTTTATTTTACTCTTCTACCAAAGTTACCCACCCCACAAAAAAAGCACACACATTTTATTGCATGGTACACAGAAACCAAATCCAGGAAAATGCATATTCTGCTGAATTTGTGTGTCAAGTGCTTGTGAAAAAAATAACCGTTATTTTTAATCCAATACTTACGGTACTTGCCAACTGACACATTTTCTGGGGGGTGAGAACAATCTTTTCCCTGCAGTCAGTCCCGGCAGTTTGACGCACCTGTGTAACCTCTCCAAATGAAATAAACAAACGGCCCGGCCGGCTGCCTCTCGTCACCCGGCGTCCGACTGGGACACACGCCCGCCCTTGTTCGCCGGCTTACGGGAAAATCTATAAACCAGGCCTCCCGCTAAGTGATGCAATCTCAGCTCGCTTCCCCTGAAATGAGTCGAGCTGCTCGGGATGGAATCTAATTTTCCCCCTACCAATAAGTCTTGGTAGTTCCCTCTCTGCTCTGCCCCACCCCTGTGGAGCGGCTGGCCTGTGGGAGTCTTGACAGAGCGGGTAATCCCCCAGCGCCTGGCCCCCAGGGCGCCCGCTCCCAGCACGGCGCTCCACCGCTAAGCACCCCACGCGCCGACAGACAGGGTTTGCTCTGCATTAGCCTAAAGCATCCCTTTGGCTAAATGGCGATGCTGACCCCGCCTCCCTTAAGCTAGTTTCAGCGCAGCACGCAGGCCTGCCTCTGTGTCGGGATCGGACTCGTGGGAAGACGTTTCTGTGCCCAGCCAGAGCAAACCGACCCGGCCTGTGGACCCGTGGCTTGTGGAGCATCTCTTTGTTTCCCAGGTATGACAAACGTTAGCGTTTGGGTGACTGATGGATCACCAACATGTCAGCTAATGCAAGAGTGCATCCATAGAAGCATAAAAAAAAAATGGCCGTCATAGCAACAGAAATGGGTTAATATGAAAATAAGATATTAGTATGGTTTATTAGAATTTCTCGTCCGCCTTTCCTTTCCGTTAAGCTTTTTACAGCAAAGCTTCAGAAAATTCACTTGATACAGCTGTCAAGCAAATAGTTAGAAATAAAAAGTTAGGAATAAAAGTGCACATAAAACTATGCACAACAAAACATGCCAAGTTAACAAAAAAAATAATTGGAAACCATTGGAACCCATTAAAACAAAAGATAATTAGTCAAAGGACATAATTATCAAATAAACTTGTGGAGTCAAAAGTTTAAAACCGTTTTAGCTACATGATGCTAAGTACTCATCCAAAAATTGAACTCACACACAATCATGCCGGAAGCAGACGTTATTTGACCAAAACAGCCACTATGCCAATTACTAACATGCATGGTTAGACAACAAAAACCACCGCAAACGTTCCCACAGTTACTCGGTGCAAGAGCGACACAAAAAGCTGGCAATATCCGCCGTGTCAGCAGATGCTTAGCTGCCTTTCCTGGGCACGGCCCTGTGGCTGGGTGTTCAAGGCGATGACCACAAAGGTCCGGCTTCCGCGGTCACCTTATATATGGATGTAACCAGCTTCTGCCTGCTGGGGCAGTAACTGGAATCACGTTCCAAAAAGTAAATCAGATGCATCTGAAGCCAGCCCTTCCAGTAGCTTCCTACCAATGTCTGCCCTTCCCAGTCCAGCGTGACACAGCAGTCTCAGTTGGTGTTCAGCAGAAGGGGCACTTAACCAGTGAGCTGCCTGCCTCCGACATGCTCGCTGCGTAATACAGCAGAACCGGCTAAAGGGAACCACAAAGACACATCCATCTATCCATCTATCCATCCATCCTTGGCAAAGGCTCATGTAGCTGAGGGTTGTGGGAAGATGTAAACATTTAAACCAACCACTCCTCAAATATGAAGTCAGTGACGCACACCAGCTTCCTTCTCTGCACCGTTACAGGCCTGGTGATGTAGGGAAATGCTAACCGAATTAGCCAACATCCAGTGTCACAATACAATTATAAGTGTTAATATTAATATTCATAAAGGTGAACTCAAAATGTACCGCTACAACGGCTGGCTCCATATTTAGCTCAAAATTAATACATTGTACTCCCTGTCCTCTGTTTCCCTCCCTCTCTCTCTCTCTCTCTCTCTCCCCCCCCCCCTCTCTCTCTCTCTCTCTCTCTCTCTCTCTCTCACACACACACATACATATATACCTGCAGTAAGCCATAAGAAACCTTTCTTCAGTTTACTGCTGGTTAGTTTTTCTTCTTGGCTAAATATTGATTCAGATCCTTGTACATGTGAATCAAGTGGCACAACAGCTAATCCAAGCATGAATGACAATGAGAGCTGAATGTACGCTGGGATTACGCACTTCACTCAGAGTGCTTAGGGTCCGCATGCTGGACAAGGCCGCCCCATCCACTCCGAGCCCCAACCTTTGAATGCCACCGTTAGAAATCACTGAGCTGAGCCTGTGAAACTGATTTTCAAATCACTGGAATCAACACAGGGCCCTTAAAGTCACACTTTTCCCCCATAAACGATAAACATGCTTCCGCATCAAGGCGTTGCTTAATTCCCTCAATCCGCGACTTCGGTTGCCGTGTCGCGACTTGCAGACTCATACCGCATAATCTGCTCATTTCAGCCATTTCTTCCCCCCCCCCTTCACAGATTCATAGCAGCTTTACTCAACACCTTAGCCATTAAAGGAGCATTTACTGCCCGCTGAACCGCTGACACACTGGCTCTGACTGTAACAGTCGGCTGGGGACTGCCAGCCACTGCATTAAAATTTGAGTGACCTGGGACACTGATTACCCATAGTTATTAAACAGCTAATAATGATAACAAATATAATCGTCTCCCAGGCTGATGTATCAGGATCTGTCCATTAGCAAAGATGCCTAAAGGATCGGCAGTGATCCCTTACAGTTAAAGCTATGAAAGGGCACCTTTATGTCACCTTCCTCTTATACACGAGCCGCTTCTTTGCACTAAAATCGTCACTCAGTCATACGCAGCAGTTAGCAATTAATGTGTCGATTAAGGGCAGCTTGATGCTGTAGGGTGAATCGCACCTGTGAACCGAGAATCCAGAGCCAGCCTCCCTGCCGCAGCGAGGCGCGCGTCAGTCCCTTCACACCTCCTGGTGCTATTTTGACAGGTAGGGCATAGTGAGTGATGAGCACCCTTGTCCTGACTTCAATCTCAGGTTCCCGTAGTGAAGGGCATCAGAGCTGCAGGGCCAGGCCACGTGCCGGTGTCTGGTGCCTTGTTACAGACAGCCTGTTCCCATACGCCGACAACATCACAGCCCAGCAGGATGTCTGCTGTACACACCGGGGCCAGGGAGCGGCCAAAGGGGCCCCCACCTGCTCAGACCTCCAGGGGGTGGTCAGTGGCTCTGGTAGACAGTGCAGAGATAACTCCGGAATTAATTAAATTTCTTGTCCTTGTGAACCATCGCACACGCTGGTTTTCTGTCCAGCTGAGTGCTTAATTAATTACGTGTGATCAAGATATTAATTTAATGCATCACAAAATTCAAATCACTCTATGGAATACATTACCACAGGAATTAATACATTTTTATTTATGTTAAACCTAAAAAAAATCTCATGATTTCATTACTTGTGATATTTATTGAACAAAAAAAATCAAACATAAATTGAAAATATAAATTAAATTAAATGAGTTTATATTTTGTATTCAAGTTAGACTTTTTTTTCCTTTGTTTTATTTTCAGCTTGAACGAAAATCCATTGATTCGTTTAGATAATGAGCAAAGAATTATATTCATTTTAAGGTGCAAAACTGAACATATTTAGAAGCACTGAGTCAGGTTTCCTCATTACAATTACTTTTAACAATCTGGTGTAACATGACCAAAGAGTTAAAGAGAGTCTTAATTTGACGCATTGAATTTAACATTATTTTAATCAAGCATTTGATTTAAGCAAAAGGTCAATTTCCTGTAATTAACTAAGTAACGCAGCCGAGGCCTAAGAGCATCACAGAGGGTGGGCTGCACTGACCAGGGGCTGCACTGACCAGGGGCTGCACTGACCAGAGGGTTGCTGCACTGACCAAAGGGTTGCTGCACTGACCAAAGGGTTGGCTGCACTGACCAGGGGGCAGGCTGCACTGACCAGGGGGCGGGCTGCACTGACCAGGGGCTGCACTGACCAGGGGGCAGGCTGCACTGACCAGGGGCAGGCTGCACTGACCAGGGGCTGCACTGACCAAAGGGTTGGGCTGCACTGACCAGGGGGTGGGCTGCACTGACCAGGGGCTGCACTGACCAGAGGGTTGCTGCACTGACCAAAGGGTTGGCTGCACTGACCAGGGGGCGGGCTGCACTGACCAGGGGGCGGGCTGCACTGACCAGGGGGCGGGCTGCACTCACTAAGCTCTAACCGGATGCTCCAGAAATTCCAGATGATTACATAAAAGCAGCAGCAAGCCGTAAGCACGGCTGACTGAAAAAGGACGATTTCTGTGTTCCTCCGTGACAGCGGATGCCGAGGCTACGAGAATCGAGGAGGAACTCGGTCTGGGCTTTTCCTATAGCTACAGACTCGCACAGTAAATCAGCAGACACAGTAATCCCGGGCCGCAGAGAGCACCCCACATAGGATGTGGCACACAGGAGGGGTGGCACGCAGAGGGCCGCACACGAGGGGCGGCACATGGGGGGCCACACATGCCCCGGAAATGGCTAATAGCTCCCACATTAGCAGTCCCCAAGTCCTGCAGCCATTATTAATCCGGGCCACGGGTATCAAGAGTGAAACGCTTCCATTGCTCTCCGATTAGAGGACGATCAGGGTGTACATAAACTAATTAACATGATTAATCATGGCGGGGGGGGACTGTTCAATTACAGGTCACATATCTTTTGCTCCTGGTTTGCCAAGCACTTCATCCACTGCATCTACTATTTATCAGGAGGGCAACTGCCTCTGTACAGCCTTGCATTACACCGCTGGGGCCATTACCGAAATGCACGGCACACATCTTACGCAGCTGTACCGGCAATTTATAGGGATGTGCCAGGTACATGGGAGAATCGGCGACGTACTCGGGATCCGGGGTCAGTCCTCAGGTTATTATCGGGAAATATGACGTCCCGGGTGTCTAGTAAGGAGCGAGTTCTTTTTAGCTGTGCCATCGATTTCAGATGATTTCACGGAGCACCTTTCACGGCTTGATAAAACTGAGGGATGAAAGTAAGTCGGTGACGCGAGAGGCCGCCCCCATACTAGAGAAGGACTCTGGCAGCGTGGCAGTGAGCCTGACAGGCCTGAGCAGAGAGGCCCACCCGTCCACGGCCCTGCCCCCCGGGGGGGGGGGGGGGGGGGGGGGGGGGGGGGGGGGGGGGGGGGGGGGGGGGG
>JAODJX010000129.1:14225242-14240552 GCA_026776945.1 Isichthys henryi | reverse complement strand
CCCCCCCACCCCCCCTCCCCGCCGGGGCCGCCGCGCGCGCCCCGCCCCCGCCGGGGGGGGGGGGGGCCGGGGGGCCCCCGCCCCCAGGACCTGAACAATTAGGCTACATGAAGAAGTGAGACGAACTCCCACAGCGACGGGGGCTTTTTAAATTCCCCAGAAACTTTTCAAATCCGTAACATGGGATACAAAAAATTATTTGATACAGTTTTGGACAGATACTGACTGGGAAGAAAAAGTCATAATTCATTTGTACATTTAACACAGGGGAAAGGGGGCTTTCTAAATAACAGCAGCATTAAAGATAAAGTGAAATGTGGACTCAGACGCTACAGGGACCCAAGCTTCTAGCTCAGGTTGTAAAAAATGGGCACACAGCACGTGCAGTGAGGTCCGATGCCCTCCTCCGCATCACCTCGCCGTTAGCTGGGGGACACTGGGACACGGGGCATGGGGAGGGACACTGGTGCCCTTCCGGGACCGTCCCCGGGGCCTCGAGCGGTCATCATTCGCCTAAGCGAGCACCATGGAGACGGGAGCAGGGATGCGGCTGAGCCCAGCGACGGGACGCCTGCCAGCTGGCTTTTTTAAAATATTATTCTGCCAAAGGTGACCTAACAAGTGAATATAGGACACCACCTATTTGTGAAATACTATTACTATTAATGACAATAACAGTAACAGAAGCAGTAACAAACATATACAGAAACCTTATTGTTTTTTATTATTACTTAAACACAAACCAGATCAAACTGGTCGCGGCAGTTCTGTGGTTCATCATTTCTTAACCACAGCTGCTACAAAATCCCTACATGTTTGTGCTTATTTGAATAAAAGGGCATGTTTTCACAGCTTCTCACTTTGAAAAAACTGCGCAACTTGTAAATGACCTTTTAAGTGTAAAAAACTATTAAGTGGGCCAGACAGTACAAATTTAGTGAAGAACTTTATGTATGCTTAACAAAGGAAATGGGAAATGGGAAATGGCTTCTTATCTCGACCACTTCATGAGGGAAACACAAAGGCAAAAAAGTACAATGCGCATTATGTTACGTGTTGCTAGAAAGCTCTTAGGAAAAATATGGCCAAAATCACTGACCAAATCAGTCTAAGTGACTGAGAATACACAGCTGCCTGGTTTAGAATGATGCTGAAGCCTGTACTTATCTTTGTTTTATTTTACTGCTTGTGTTATACAGAACACTGACATTTAAAAAATAAAAATTACAAAGAAAGCTTTTGAGATAAATGCAAAATGTGTATTCAATATTTTACAGAGTTATCTGAACCTGTAAACCTATTAAGCATGAGATTACAAATAAATAACATGCCTGTAAATGAAATGGTTTACACTACCCTGTCAAAGTATTCTGCCTATACGTGAGTTTGCCGTTTAACTTGATTTTTTCATTCACAAACTTTACGTATCTAAAGTTTAGCAAAATAATACATCTCACAGTTATTTTATTGAAGACAGAAAACAAATGGGGGGATCAAACAGTTCTCTCTTTTTTAATGTGTTAACATTAAAATGGATGAGAGGCAGAGCAGGCATAGGGGAATGTATTGATTTTATCACAAACCCTGCAACTCCCATCCCAGTAGCGTTCATTTGGCCAGGGCAAAGTTAAAGGAATAAACGGGCTCTTTCTTGTGAAAGCTGGTGAGAGACAAATATATAAACTGGAACAATGTACGTGCTTGACTCATTCAAGGTCATGCAAAATAATATTGTGCAGAAAGTGATGGGAAACGCACTTTGGCTGCGTGCATTTCTCTGGGTGCTTTTCGAACCGCCCGTGGACCGATTATCCGCCGCTACGTCCCGGGTGCCATTTACGTGCGATTAGGGATCGCGCTGTCCTCCCATCGGACTTGCTTATACATTCATACTATGAAAGGGCTACGTTATAACGGAGACCCCTTTGCCTTAGAGCTCTGCGCCAAACACACGGCATTTACTGGAATGTGGAGAACATACTGAGAAGGACACGGCGTCGTTTGTAACCCCTCTACATAAACTCGCAATCCTTCGCTCTTCGCTGCCAATCCTCATATGCTGGGGGCTCCTAAAGTAGCCGAGTTTCTTCCCGGTAATAGATGAGCGTTATCGCAGCAGATTTTCGTCTTTTCCTTTCACCACACCGTCTTCAATAAATATGCTCCTCGTTTCTTAACTGAGCCGTTTTTCTACAAACGCAGAAGCGGCGCCTTCGCACGATCGGCTCAGTCAGCATCCGTCAGCCCCCTAAAATACCGACGGCTTTGCGACTATAGCTACTTTACATTGTTACCAATGAATGCAACTTACATTTTTATCTTTCAAATGTGTATTATATATATATATAGCGTTCTATATATATATATATATAGACTAGGAGAGCTGGAGGCAACCTCATTATTGAGATCACTGATTATAATGAAATAATTCAAACAATTAACTAGTTCGAAATTCGTACATCGAATCACGCCATTCCTGCATGCGTTTATATATAGAGATTTTTTGTAGGAAAAATTTCCAGATGCCTAATCAGTAAAGTTTATCGACATTTTTATTAGATTTTATAGCATAAGGAAAACTATTACAGCGTCCGAAAGACTTTAGATTTCAGATGGTAAGAAACTTACCGGGGTGACAGTCGGCCCAGAAAAGGACGAAGGCTGACAAAATCAAAGACAAGATCCACCAGCAACACGATCGCAGTAGCCTCCGCATGTCAAAAAACACATCGAGAGCACGAAAGGCAACTGTTGGGAGTTATCCGTCTAAAATTTCAAAGAAAGATTGAGAAATTATTTGAATGATAAAAAAAAAAAAAAAATCTTTAACGCCGCCCCCCTGCCAATATAACTTGCTGTTGCCACAATCACTAGCCTCAGTTTCAAAAGGTCTGTTAAGTTATAATATGAAGCAATAGTTTTTTTATTTCAGAAAATCGCATTTATGCGACAGCTTCTTCATAATCCCCCCCCCCAAAAAAACGCAAGGGACAGTAATCAAGCCCTAATCAGTTCGTTTATCGTGGGAGGTAAAAAAAAAAGGAAGGCTGGCTTTAGTCCATGCAGCGGATGGCTGCAGCGGTTCTTGCGAAAACAGAAAGGGAAGAGTTGCAGCAGAGCTGGGAGCTTTCCATTCCTCCATCCAGGAAGTAGCATGTGAGCCCGGGTCTGGCAGAGACTTTAAAACAGGCTTGGGAGAAAAATTCAAGGGAACGGGAGGGAGAGTCGGAGCATATTCCTCCGGATCCTAGCGCCGAAGAATCAGGCAACCTGCGACTCCCCCCGTTTTTCGGCCGCTCCGACTCCCCCTTGGTCTGCGAGCCTCCAGCGCGTCTCCCTTAGAGAGAAACGTGAATAAAGAGCAACCAGCTAACTATTTAAAGACGACATGTCTGACATTTAAACCAATCGCTTATTTCCCCCCATTCCCTAACTTCGATGAACTTACACGTAAAAGTGCCACTCGTTGTTTCTATAAACCACTGCTTTCTGTACCTTTCTGAAGCCGCTGACTGTATGGCTGTGGATGACATTCATACGTACCGCTCAACCTTATTGTCTCGCCAAAACGCCGTGACCGATTGTCTTCTGTGAAAATTAAATTGATTTATTCTTCTAAAATGCGGTAGGACCAAATGCATTAATCAGCAATATTTCATATGAATACAACTCGAATTTGGCTGTGACCATACAATTATAGCTATTCATGATTTATTACAAATATACTTTTTTTGCTCTCTCGCGCCGACTCCCTCTTTCGCTCCTTCTCTTAATATATTAAATATTAAACAAAGAAACTTTGTGCCTTAAAATTGTTGTGGAAACCTTACAGCGAAGGAAAAAGAAAATTAATAGAACGACCTTGACCCTTGAAGTCAGGGACGCTGTTAATTCATTAATTTGCATTACATACCAACAGTAAAATCACTCCCTTGAGACAGTATCGCAGTCTTTAGAACGTCTGTGTCTGAAACAAGTGAAGTATGAGCTGCGGATTAATAAAAATTCAAAGCAATCAATGTACATACACGTTTGATAAGTCGCAGCCTACTACATTCACATGATTTAAAATACAAATACGTCATTAAAGCATAACATTCACAATTACATCATTAAAACGATTTTGCCTGCATATTTACACATATATAGTATGTTAGACTCCAGATTAAACTTGTGTGTGTGTCCGTGTCTGTGTGTGTTTTTCCCCTTTTCCTGAAAGTAATGGGGCCCGCAAACACAGGGGCCCCACAGAGCGCCATTGATCTATTAGATTAAATTACCAACGCACATTGCACAGCATTATGAACAGATTACACTGTATTGCACTGCATTATGAACCACCAGTTCTGGTTAAATGTCAACATTTATTTGGACAAAATTGTTTTGGAGATTAATTAAATTATTAATTAAATTATCCCAATAATTATGCCATTAAGTTGTCAATTGATTAGCTAGATTTTGTGCATAAGACTTATTGAATGCACTTTTTGCTCCATATATGGCAGATCGTCTTGTACATTGTTAGTAAAAATTCACTTGAGTTTCATTTAAAATTAGGAGATTCAGTAGGTTTGTGATTTGCTAGTTTGAAGAACTATACTCCTCACTCACCCATTGGTCTCTTTTTCCAGTGTAAATGGTTGGCCACCGATTTGACCAATCAAAATGTGTTGTGTCACAGTCTGGAGGTGAAGTGGAACCGTGCCTCTGTTAGCAGGTGGGAACATCAGCGAGTGGGGGCAGGCAGCTCCACTGGCCAGACAGACAGACAGCCTCTGCTGCTTGCTGTTCAATCATTTTTCATGTGTTCGGGCAACATCTAGCATTTCCCTGATATTTTGTAGTTGCTTAAGTGTGTTGGTTGTTTTTTGCAGAGGTATAAAGTTCAATCTCCAGTATCATCATACCATTAACTAGCTAGCACTCCCCATGGCAGCGTGTAACCATAGTCTGTGCCTTTTTCTTCTCATCACCTTTTGCCTGTTGAAAGGAATTATGACATCAGTTAGCAAGACCTCATAGCCATTAAGCTAGACTTTGAATGTCGACACTGGCTTGTACAGTAGATGCTAATCACCTGTTCCAGGTCCACTGACCAAGGGTCCCAGTTCACGTCCTGCATCTGGAGGGTGTTACATACATTCTTGTAAGTCACAGACAACCTTTCCTCAGGGTGCTATCTCTAATCCAACGACCTAACAGAAAATTCAAATCAGGAATTTACAAGGTTCTTGCTGATGAACATGCTGCTGGTGATTTTCTTATTAGATTCTCAGATTGGGTAGATTTACCCCGGGTCACACACACCCAGAACTCCCTTGTCAGCTCAATGACCAATTAGACTCCTTTGTGTCTTGAGGTTCCAGGCTCTACAGCCCCCCCCTCCAACATGTCATCTATCACATACAACCTGTCAATGGCTTAGGAAATGCCAAGCAGATGAAGACTGTTGACCTGGACATTTGGAGTGAAGATCTTAGATTTCCCAACTCATGTAGGAAATTCACACCCAGATACTTTTTGTCACTTTCTGGTAAAAAGTCAACCTTGTAACATATCACCCTAAGCTACATTCACAATCTGCCCGACCATCCGTGTTTCTTTAAAACTGCTTACACTATTTTTGGAGGCATTACTGTTGTGTCTCCTTCTGGAGGTCAGGTGGAACGCACCCCTGGAAACAGGCATTCTGGGAAGGAATGCAATTGGAGTTCACCAGCATGTATTTGCAGCAACAAGCTCTAGTTGCTGTTTAAATGGCCTGGAATCCATTGCTCAGTCATGTTGGTGGTTCCACACAAGCCTTTACATGATATTTTGTCTATTGGCTCCATGAAGATTGTTGTTTTCTTGTCCTATTTTATAGTTACTCTAATTTACTTTCTTCACTCTGGCTTTCGTATTCCTATGTGTTTTGCTTTTGTTTCTTGTTATTTCAGTTGTTGTTTGTTGCCCCTCAGAGCAAGAACCATTTTCCCTCCACATCTCAGTCTTTCTTTATTATTTCTTAAGCTGGGCTCTCCTAATTATCAGCGGCCTGGCTCCATTCACACCGAGTCCCCGCATAATCTGTCTGCAAAAGTTGCCCGCCTCCAGCAGAAAAGCTGTCAATCTCAGCAGGTGGGCTCCTGGCTTGGGCACCCTTTGTTAATTATGCTTTGTGTGGATGGTTTCTCTATTTGCACTTAGCTTCGGGTAATAAACTGCTTGCGGTTTTTGACCAGTCTTGTCTCGTGGTGCTATTTGTTTGAACCAATTGTAACAAGTGCTTCACTTAATGTAGCTATTAGCTGACTTTGAGTGGAGGAAATGCTAAGCTGCTGGAGAGTGACTATGATCTCTATGTCTGTTTTGTCAATGTCCTCAAACACAATGGCTGTCACTAAGGCAGGTCTTTTGGGAAAGGATAGTTTTATAAGCTGAAATAATGAAATACTTGCAGTTGAAATAATGAAATAGTTGCAGTATCAAATTTTGAAATCAGACTATTCTTTCAAAAACATTTTTGCTTCACCTAATCAGACTGGCATGATAATCCATCATTTTTTGATGAGCTTTTTATTTGGTGACATTTTTGTGTTCAGTACAATATTGCATTTGATATCATAATTGAACTTCTTACCAGCAAAGCATATTTTAAAAATAAGGAAAAACTATGCAGAATATTACATGGTTGTTCAAATTATGTTTTCTTAGACATTCAAATAATCTATTCGATGAATTTCCATCCAGAACCTTGTAAATGATTGCATAGGCAGGCGTGGCCAATGAAAATGTGTGTATCTTCTCGTCCACCATTGGCTGAGTGGGCAACTCTACTGGCCCACATCCCCAGGGTAGCAGACCTCCAGTATCTTCTCACAGTCCAAAAGCATGCAGTTCAGTGTCATGGTGTCCCAATATTCTGCACATGGTTGTGTGTGTTTGGTGGAGTCACATCTGGTCCAAGCTGGTTCTGGGTTTCCATCTGGTTTTGGGTGTCCATCTGGTTCTATGTGTCCATCTGGTTCTGTGTTTCCATCTGGTTCTGGGTGTCCATCTGCCTCATGCCTCCAACATGCTCTAAGCCTCCCATATCCTGCACTACAGAGGTCTTGGTGTCCACAGACAGGTCAAATGGCCTGGGGATCACCAATACATATCATAATCTGTGAACACAATGTGCAAAGAAGAGGGGTTGTAAAAAATAAAAATATATAGCTATGTTTTGGAAATTAACCAACCTTTCCACAAAACCCCCCACTCTGCAACTGGGGGTAGAGAAACCCTACTCTACCTGGTTAGCAGGCAGAAGATGGATGGCTGAATAGTGTTAGTAACAAGAAAGACAGTATATATCATTTGATGATAGTCATAAAAATATTAAGTACATATACTCATTTTGCCTTCAGCCTGTTGCTTTCACAATAGGCTCCTGACCACCGTCACCTAGCATAGGACAATGAATGAATGAATATACGGATTACCTTGCATAGAAGGAATGTATTATGATTATTATCTGTTATTAAGGTTTTTAACACCTAAGTCTTCCTGCCTATTCAATGAGTTTTTTTTACTTTTTTGGGAATACCTTAAATAAAATGCTAAAGATGCATTAGGTGGCATAGTACAGGATAGCATAGTACAGTACTAGCAAGGACACTCTTGTATTAATGATTAAGGCTAAATCAATTTAATTCTCAATGTTTGCATGACAGTATTATGAAAAAAAGCTTTATTGAGGAAATAAATAATAAAGTTTAACCTTCTCTGTAAGAAAATCATCCAATGATCAATTTGCTAGTAACTATTTCCTGCCACTAAAAACCTTTTTTAGCATATGAAAGTTCATTCTTGCTTTGAAGTTATTTCAGAGGGACACCATCATGGAACCACAGATTTACATTTACATTTATTCTTTTAACAAACATTGTGTCTTATCTGACTTATGATGTAACCTACAGGGGAGGGAAGGGGCGTGGAAGTGACAGGGTGCAGTGCAATCAGGCTGCTTCCACCACACAAGCCCATTCTGTTTTTTTCTGTTTCCCCTTGTGCTGACGCCAAAACTGCTGTCTTGTTTTCATTCCTATGGGCTGGTTTGGTTCAGCCCGTCTCCACTTCCAACCCTAAATAAAGTCCCGATTCCTTCCTTCAATTCTCATATCAGCGGCCCACCCAGAGGCTGTCTTACAATGCAGATACAATGAGTGCAGTTGAATACAATAACAGATCATAAACAGTCCACTAAACAATATTGCACAAAAATCATAACACATACAGTATTATACACAGTAACTAATTAAAAATCGTATCTAAGTGCCCAGTTAGGGTACAAGAGGAATGTTTCCAAAAGCAGTTGGTTTGGAGTCCTGAGTTGAGTCATTCAGAAGATTGTTCCATAGATAAGGGGCTCTGATCACATAGACGTTTAATTGTGAATTCTAACTCATCTGATGTACAATGGCCAGATGACCTGAACAGGCAGCTGACCGATTTAAAAGTGTGTATCGTTTGATAAGGATCTGTCTGTAGGATGGAATTGTGCCTCTAGAAACTAGGAATTCCAGTGCCAAGGTTTTGAACTTAATCTGGGCTTGGTATGGAAGGGAAAAGATGGATGAAGTGTTGTGGTAAGATGAGGTACGTAATGACATTTGCAATGAGCTGCCATGGTCCGGGCCAATGTCATAACGGAGAAATTTGCAGATAGTATGCTGAGAGAAGCTGAATGTCACGTCACAGATGACGCCTAGGTTTTTGGCATTGAGCTGAATAATTATTTCTGCAGATGTGAGGTAGAAAGTGGGTTTTATTTTGCGGCTTTATTGTTGGCTTTGAATACACATGTAAGGACAACATCTTAAGTGTGTTGTTCAAATAGCACTTTGACAAAAAGGTGAAATTTGTTGTGCTACAAGCCTTGGAGTTTTTCCCCTGCTTGACCTGTTTATTCAATAAAAATATAAATCCTAAGGTTTCGCTAATGTAGCTGGATGAGCACTGGATTTGGTGTGTTTAGTTTTGGGAGAGCCCTGTGAGGAGTTGGTGCCCCGTCCTGGGGAATTCCCTGCCTTGCATCCATAGCTTCTGGACAAGCAGGTATAGAAAACGGATGGATGGATAACTTTGGGATAACCGAGTAAAATATTAATCATGCTTCCTCAATTTGAACACTAACATCTAAAAGTAAAGGGGGAAAAAGGAAAGAAAAGAACCAAAGTTCAATGGGAAGACAGTAGCTGCAAGATGATGACCTTTCTACCACAAACTATGCTTAGGGTGGAGAAAGCGGCTTCATCCAGAAGAGTTCCAACACTCAAGAGAAATTGCTGCCATTTGTCAGTGTTGGGCTGAAGATCTTAAAGTACAGGATGAATTGTTATTAGAAACTAACTAACATTTAATGACAATGATATGATAGAGAACCTCCAAAAGTGGTCAACGGCACCTCTTCAGGCAAAGGTGACCATAGCTGATCCTCACACTCAGGTGGCATACCCAACCCCGGTAGCTGTGAGACCTTCCCCAGGGCGATGGTTGGTGCTGCCATGTCACAATCGCTCTTCTGGCCAGGAAGGCATAGCTAGCAGAGTGGTAGTGAACCTTCTTGCTGCAGTAGTGCAGGCTTCCACACACCTTCCAGGCAGACGGCTCTTTCCCCAACATAAAGGGGCAACTCCCAAAGAGATCCATAGGAAACTACCACTCAGGCATCACCAACACCCATGTGGATCTCTAGCACGCACTGGTATCCTTCAAGCAGGAACCTCCCTGGTCCATGAGTCCCTCAGGCTCATCTGCCATTACCCAAAATGATGGGATCTCTAAACTGTTTTCTTCACTGTATTATATCAGTCACCCGCAGCATCAAAAAGGCAAATAAATCCCCATCTCCCACGTGTTTCTGTACAACATATTACTAGCAATGAATAAACAAATGAGGAAAATAGCTTAGCTTCTCCAAGAGCCACCATCTGCCTACAGTCCCTCAATGTAGCAGGGTGGAGAGGTGCCACAATGGCAGGATAGAGGTACTGGATGGCAAACAAAGGCCTTTACTGCAGAAAGCACACAAAAAGGCTCAGGAATGCAACCATGTGCAAAACCAATTAAACAACCGTCCCGAATATTGCTAACCAACAAATAATCCCAAAAGCTCTCATACTGGACTCCAACCTCAAAGTGCCTAGTCTTTCTTTATAAGACACCCAGTTGAGCATATTTAAACCCTAATATGGCCAACAGCCTAATTGGGGCCAGCTGGATTTTTTAGTTAAGGTGTTTCTCTGCCCAGGGCTGGCAATCAATGGCTTTGGAGACATGACTGATCATGTTAACCAAAGTCTTTGTCACGATACTGCCATTGTGTAATGAGCAGTCTATGGCACTGGTACTGTATGGACTTTTGATAAGTATAAATAAATTAGTGTAATATATGTAATACAATGTTCATTTGTATACTGCATCTTTTAATCCTTTCCTTGAAAATATTCGATTTTCACAGAGTCTAGGACGGCAAGTTAATCTCATCAAGGATTCCAGCTTGGTAGGGGTATGCTGTCAGCCGTCCTTAAGTAACATAGCCGAGTCGGAGGAGAGTGCCACTTGTCTGAGTCCACCCACAGCCCTCTAATTGCCTGGCTGACAGCGGACATCACTGTTGGGCGATGAGAGGAAGAGGCACCCCGGCATCCCAGCCACCCAACCCAATGTGAGCCAGCTTTGGTGCTACAGATGGCTTCTGTGGTCAAGCCCTGTTCCCCACCATAAAACGTGATTTCCTCTCATTTCTCTGCCACTAGGGAGACCTTTATACTCCTCATTTAACTTCATTTTCATTTTGAGCTTGAATTTTAATTCTGAGTCCATTGTTATATTCATGTGTCAAAACCAGCAGGGAGACATTATCAGAAAGACTGCCAAATATTGATATGAAGTATTTGATTAGTTCTAAATTGTAGCCTATTTAATACATGTGCTGATACTTTCATTGCATGGGTATCTTGATAAAATGTGCTGTCTCTATGCTTTCAGTGCTAAAACATGCATCATACTGTTATTTCCAGGTCAGTATCTCATCCACTTTAGCCTGCATTACTGGTACAATGGCGTGTCATTTTTCATTTCATTAAAAAAATGCTAAATGCTGCTCAGGGGGTTGTTTAAGGATTGAAAGAAACCCAGGGCCAATGCAGTGACAGCTACATCACTCTTATGTAGGCTTCCAGAAACATCTAAATCTCAGGGTCAATTTGTTCACATTAGAGAATGATCACATAGACTGTCCCATGCCTGAGTGCTGAAAAATGCATGAAGATACTTGTCAGATATTTATGGTATATCCGAATGCATTTCTTATTTATAAAAAAAAAAATTCTAATTGCAAGAAGTGAAAGCGTCTGAAAGCAAATGAATGAGCATTTCATCTTTCGGGGAACCTCGAGTCAATGGGCTTCCATGTGCTTTAATTGGCTGACCTGTAGTTTCCATGTATTTTCATTGGCTGACCTGTAGTTTCCATGTGCTTTAATTGGCTGACTTGTAGCTTCCGTGTGCTTTAATTGGCTGACTTGTAGCTTCCGTGTGCTTTAATTGGCTGACCTGTAGAGACACAAATACTACGCGAACCACCAATAAAATGTTGCTGTTCCTCCAAACACATGACCTGTTACCACAGGTCTCCTCAGTGGCCATGGCTAAAACCTCCTACCGTGCTGCCACTGCTCGACATTCTCCATGTATTTGCATTTTGACCCGTATTTGACATGTGCGGAACATGCAGTAGACCATCACAGTAACTTCATTTCAGGAACCTTGGCGAGATACGCACAGTGCAGCATTCTCAGCAGACTTGGCGTTAAGAGGACAGTATTTAAAGGCTCTCTTGTGTTTGTGAAGGAAGCAGTAACAGAGGCATTATCCTGCAGCCAGACAAGCCTCTGCTTGGTCACACTCCACCTCCGCTGAGTTTAGCTCACCTGCCACCCAAGAACTCAATTCCTGGTGGCGTTTTTTAGAACCTTTTTATAAGTCACCTCTTAATGCACTATTGTGTAATCTCACTGTACTGAGTAGGCATTCGTTGGCTGCCCTGTTTATGTCTCACCTTTGCCTCCTCTTTTGGATCCATTATTCATAGTCTCTTGTCTTAGCTTCCCTAACTTTCCATGTCTGGTCTTATTCTTGACTATGGATTCTTAAAGAACGATCTATACTTTGGATTCGCTTTTTCTTCACCTTATCTTTTGTTCTGCGACCTGTGTTTCAGTTCACAGTCATGGACTATGATTCTGGAAATAAAACCGTGTGTTTCTACAACTGGGTCCTCTGTCTCATCAGTTTATGACAGGAGCTTACGGTGTCTTAGAGTGAAGCATGTGAACACAAATTAGTTTTTTGCCATTTCATATGGCAAAATAAAAGATTCAAACTTGTTTACACATATATAAACTGTAAAAGTTAGCATAGATTTAAGAGATAATTCAGTACAGACTGTTTTACGTATATTAGAAATGAGCGTGGGACTACATCCAGCGCCAGCATCCTGCTGACCAGGATTAAAAAAATGATGGAGAGATATTTGTAATTAGCATGAGCCAATCAAAATCCTGAATCCTGAAGGCTCCGAGAATGTACTTAAAATAGCACCTATTCTTTCATATATGTTCTTTGTGGGATTCATTGTCTGGTCTATGTTTTGGGGCAAGTGGATTCCTAGACTGATGTCAACTGCCAGTCCACCGTAGGTTCCATGTGAGCAGCAAAAGAGTTAATACAGATTTGCCTAGATGGTTTCTGTGTGACACTGACCTATGACCCACAATCACTTGCGAATTGGCAGTCAGTTCCTTGAGACAGACAACTGAACCACATGTAAATTGCCTAAATAGGCAGTTCAGATCAAATCCATGTGGGCTGAAGCTGTAAATGTTGATTGGGTTTCTTCTGCTGTTGATTCAATTTTGTAGAAAATCTTGCTGACTTATTTTTTCCTGACAAAGAATGCTGCTAATTTTATTCTGAGGATCACAATTATATAGCTGTTTGGTCAAAGGGAAGTTAGAAATGCAATTTATCATCTTCCACACATATTCTGATCAAGGAGATGCATTTGTTCATCTCCTCTGCACTGTGCTGAGCATTAGCAATTTGATTAAACAACTCAATGACAAACTGTTTAGACTGTGGAGCAGAACACCTATGAAAAGTGAATATTATGATAGTACCGAGATTGTACAACTGATCTGCAGTAGGAACCTTTCCTTGCCTGTATTTCTTCTCAGTTATGACCAAGTTATGATAATTATGCTGCCCCTGTTCAGGTAAGATGATTGCTTATATAATGGCACCTTTCCTTTAAGTGAATTGTTCAAAGTAACTATGTAAATTAAATGCTCTCACTCAGGCATATGCAGTTATTTTCAATGGACTGTCGTCAATCACAAGTCATTTTGTTTTCATCCTACCTAAATGTCATTGCCCTGACATTTTGCGAAGACATCAGATAGATCTTTTTTATTATTATTAAATAGGGTTCCATAATGCATTTACCTTATTAATGTAGACTTAACGAAGTCATTCCTAAATTAGAATACCTCTTCTGAGCACTCATATACTACTGGACAGACTGGACACCGTGAAAGAGGACACCCTTGGCAGTTGTGGGAGAATTTTTATTAAAAGTCAATCTGTTATGCCCAGATGTTGAATTGCTTATATAACATATGTAACACAGTATAATCCATATCTCTTTTTTCAATGGACTGCACATACTCTGTCTAAACAGAAAAAGAGCTCATACAACCGTGTGTAAAAGCCGCAGCTACAAATCAACTATCCTAGTAAAGGTAATTTAAAAGACTCATTTGAGGTCTATTTGTATTTTTGTAGACAAGTACCTTAGATAAAACTAAGTTGGGCCAAAATAATGCAACAAAATTATATACTTCTGGAGGGATGCAGTGGGATATAACATTAAAACAAGATGGAACACTAACTGCCAGAGGAGGAAAGGGAAGCCGCTGGACTGTACAACAGGCTGCCATGCAGGATAAATGTGCCCCCTGACTTACAATTCTGAAATGCTAGAAAAGGCGTAGCACAACAATGAACAGTGAGAAGAGTGAGGCTTCTTATATCATTTTAATATTTTATAACACATTGCATTTCAAGGACAGCAGCAACAAACCTCAAATACAGGTAGTTCCTGGGTTAGAAAAGTCTGACTTAAGTACAGCTTGTACTTACGAATGGACTGGCATAAAGCCTATATCTTGAAAAGTTCAATGAAGTACAATGGTTCGTAATAACTTTGTTACGCTCATGAAAACATTGTGGGTTTCAGTGGTTCACTGGCTACAGAATATATACTGTATACTAAGACAATCATTTGACTAATTGACGCTAAATAAGAACTATATGTACATGTTTTCACTTACCTACAAATTCGACTTAAAGAAAGATTAAGGGAATAGATCTCGTTAGTAACTTGGGGACTGACTGAACACCAAAACCTACTGTCTTTATTATTGTCAGGTCATGCTTCTCCTATTATTAGCGATCTTTCAGAATCATTTGTATTGCTTTTGATTATATACTACAGAGAATATCAATAGCATTCAAATTTTCTAAACTATGTTATGTTGCAGGTTGGTTTCAGATTGGGTTAAACTGATTGTACAACAGACATCAGACAATACCCCTAATTACAAAGTCATTAGGATTTTTTTTTAGGAATTTTTGCAAATAAAACATATATCATATTTACATAAGTATTCAGACCCTTTATTATGTCACACCAAATTGAGCTCAAGTGTATCCTTTTTCATTTGATCAGATTTGAGAAGTTTCTAAAACTAGAAAGTCCATTGTCCACCAATAGCAAATGCACATGATTAGGAAAGGCACACAAGATCACACACCTCCCAGTACACATCATAAGAATCTAATGGCAAATCCATATTATGACATTATCCATCCACCAAACTTCTGCGACTGTTTATCCTATTCAAGGTCACAGAGCCTATCCCAGAGGCTACGGCGGAAGGCAGGAAACAACTCAGGATGGGGTGCCAACCCACAGGGTAAACTCACACACCATACACTGAAACACCTACAGGGAATATGGTAACTCCACTTAACTTCAGCATGTTGTGGGCTTGGGGGAGTGAAGTGCTCAGAGGAATCCCCACTAGTTATAAATGCCCTTAGTTATAAATTAGCTACATCTGAAGCACTGGGTGAGTTTGCGAACCATCCATCCATCCATTTTCCAAACCGCTTATCCTTACTGGGTTGCGGGGGGTCCGGAGCCTATCCCGGAAGCAAT
>JAODJX010000129.1:14206457-14225142 GCA_026776945.1 Isichthys henryi | reverse complement strand
GGGGGAAACCGGAGTACCCGGAGGAAACCCCACGACGACATGGGGAGAACATGCAAACTCTGCACACATGTGACCCACGCGGAGATTCGAACCCGGGTCCCAGAGGTGTGAAGCAACAGTGCTAACCACTGCACCACCATGCCGCCCCTAGTTTGCACGCGAACCCTACCGACTATTTACAAAGAAATAAAACTGCCACATGCATATGAATGCATGTGCAGACTAGCCTCCGATTGAAAATCTCACTTCAGCCAGCTGACCAAAGTTGGCAACCCTGACGCCAACCTTCATCATTGCCAAATAGAAAAACTCTGGAACCAACAGGAATCTTCCACGGACATCAAAGAATCAGTGGTGAGACCTGAAGATTGAAGTTCGCTGATACATTCCATCAAATCTGACAGAAGTCCAGGTGTGTAAAGTATCTATACATATCAAAGAAGACTTGCTGCTAAAGATGGTTCTACAAAGTACCAAATAAAGGGTCTGAATACCTACTTAATGCTTTTATTTTTAATTATTTTGAACAAAATGTATTTTTCTTTCACTATGGGGTATTTCTGTCAACTGATAGCAAATAAGAATCAGTTCAATTCATTTTAAAATGAGAGAGGTTGTAATATGTAGTGCAGATACGGTAAGATTTTTAAACTCTTCAAAATATGCAGTAATATAGTTTAATCCTACCAGTTATAAACAAAGATTCTGTTCCGCCAAACGTAACTCCCTTGTTTATGATAGTCCCAATATAGAGGGACAGCCAAAGGTTTAAGTATGGTACCCCTATTAAAAAGTCATGAATATCTTTAAAACCTAAGTCGATATGTTAAGCGCGACCGAAATGATTCAATTTGGTCCCTTAAAATCTTCTTGCATCACTACTAACGGTTACTTTTGCAAGACTGCCGGTTAAATTATTATATTGAATCAAGTTAAAAGCGGAACTATTTGGCAGGATTTAAAAACTAATATGAGGTTTCTCAAAACAGACCAGATTACTTAGTTGTTATTATTTACATCTAACTGCTACATACCGACAAACGAAAACTACAATCTGTAACACTAAGAGATTTGTACTGCGCCCCATCGCAGCAGATCAATTACCCGAGGAAAAAAAAATCTGGTTCCGGTTAACGTCAAAACAGGGAAGAAAAAGTTTTTGTATGTATGCACTGTGGTTCTTGTAGTTTATTAAGCATGAAAAGCGCAAGCATTAGAATACTTTGGACTCCATATCCCAGGCGGCAGCGCGGCGCCTCCAGATGTAACTGCGGAAGGTGAGTGTCTCATTCTCACACTGGCTCGACTAGAATTTTAGCCTTTTGGTCCACGCAGTCAATCTGGAGGTCCACGCCTCGTATATTGCGTGAAACCTAATATTTTACTTTTTTAAAAGCGGAGGGCAAATATGTGTTATGCTTTTAATATCGTACAATGACGAAACTGAAATTGCTCGATAGTGATCTTAAGATAAATCTCTAGCAGCCTTCCTCATGTCTCATTGGTGATATAAAACAGGCTGTGCTATGAACCATTAGAACTGTTTCGGTCTTCCTTGCAATGTTCAGTGAATTTTGCAGAGTTCTATATTCTTTTTCCATTTGAATCAATAATCGCTTTATTGATGTAAGAACGGTATGCTGTCTAAATAACCGGTTGTGTCCATTTGGAAAAAAATATATATATTTCCATTATTTATTATTGCGTAGTTGCCCTTTAAAGCTAGGCTACGTATACGTATTAGGTATTATAATGAGGTATTCCCGGCAGTTATTTAGTAAACGATATGAGAGGAATTTCGGGAATGTGGAGGCCCTTCGCGCCTTTTCTTACGCATCTTCATGAAGCTGGGTGTCCTGTTACGTTCTGTAGCTGATTAATCCGCACAACACACCATTTTTTTAATGTTCATTGGGAAGAAATGCGTAAAGTATCCCCAGACTGAGCACTTGTATGTTTATGCATAGGCATATGTTGATATGTGTGATAGTAGTGGTTAAAATATGTGTTTGACATACTTTATAAGTACTGTAGATTGCAAGATTTGTCTTGAATGATACTGAATGCTGTACGTTGCACACCATGCGCTTTCTTTATCACCTTACCCAATAAAGCCTGCAGCCTGTCCGAGGAAATGTAGGGCACACATACTGTCGGAGATGTAGGGACTCCAGTTCACTTTACTGCATGTGTTTTAGACTGCAGAAAACGTGTGAACATAGAGGGTTGGGGGCGGGAATTCAACATCCAACTTTGTAAAACCACTGTGTTGCCTGCCTCTCTTCCGTGATGGAGCAAAATAAACCTGTTCTGAATATCTGTCATTAGCACCCCATATATATACATCCACACGCACACACACGTAGGGTATACCTATCCTTATGGGGCCCGCTCATTCACTTCTATGGGAAAAATGCTAACGCTGACTATGACAACCGTAATCCCCACCCTGCCCTAACCACAACCATAAGTAACCAAGCAAAATACAAGAGTTTGTGCATTTTTGGTTTTTTCATAGCAGTCACTGATTTTTATAAAATAGAGTTTTTCTGGTCCCCATAAGGAAAAAAAAACGTATATTTATCACGTTATGGGGACATTGTGTCCCCATACGGATAGGTATACAAGCTCACACACACACTACTCAACACACCTGTTATAATACATATACACGCATACATTTTTTCTCCTTGCTGTTGAAAGCATCTAATCTTTCCTTAACTTAGCAATAATTGTTGGTTTTTAATAGTAAAATGCAGGTTTATGGTTGCTTATACTTTCTCATTATTGAAACCTGCTGGATTCATGTGCAATTATCTTATTCCTTCGATACCAAAAAGATCAAAAACTGCTTTTATTCCGATGTCAGAAATGGAACAAAACATCTGACAACTGTGAATGATCTGGGGATCTCTCTGCTTTGCTTTAATGGACCAGAATGTTGCGCAAACCGCATAAAAAATGGATCCATGGTGTCATTTGCAAAATATACCATTATGGATGCAGTTTGCTGTGCCTAACGTACTGTTTGGGCTTCGGAAAACTGACTTTCAGAAAGAAATGATAAAATAAAAATGCTTCATAATTTAGGGATCCACTAAGATATTTTGCTCAAGAAGCAAACTGCCCCCCCCATCTATATATATATATATATATATATATATATATATATATATGTGTTTGTGTGTGTGCGTGTGCCCATGGCTTCCAGGATAGGCTCTGGGTTCGCCAAGACCCAGAAAGATAAGTGGTTTGGAAGATGGATGGATGGATATGTGTGCGTGTGTGTGTGTGTATATGGCATTCTGTCATTAAGTAATCTCATTTAGCATTTATTAAATCACACTGCCACTCTCTTTCCCTTGTGAATTTCTTTCTTTATATATATTGTGCCATTTGTATGTATGTATAGGTACAGTAGTTAATATAGAAAATGCTGTTGATAGGGTTTAGGCAGTCAGCTTATGTGGCCAGGGTGCATAAATGTAAGAAAGCTACATTTATTTGTATGGTATATAATGTAAAGTTCTTAGCAAGACAAACTGGTCTTTCTTGTCTTAATTCTATAGTTGTTAATATTGGCTTAGATAGAAATGACCTTGGAAATGAAAAAGAGCTGGGATGCTCGGACATTTTCTTAACTTGTCTGAGTAAATTCTTTCTATAGAGTGATAAAAATGCAAAGAAAATTTTAAGTTAACCAAATTCATAGATATGTATAATGAGGCTGTAGACTAGGGGTTTTCTGCTGATATCCCACACTGCCTTTTCCTTAGATGACGCTTTCCGTAGAGTGGCAGTGTCTGAAAAATAAGCAGATGGGCAGATTTGCAGATAGAAGCTTCCGTGGGTTTCCTGTCAAGTCTATTACAAAACATTCAGTTTTTTGTTCCAAAAATTGCAGCACGGAATACATTTGCAGGCCATATGAGGGTGTCCCATGGGTCAGGTCTGTCCTGTATTGGGACCTCAGCATAGACTGCCTAATTAATTTTTGGGACACTGGAAGATCGTTCATCTTTTTATGAAGAAAAAAAATAAAATTCTTCTCAGCAAAGGCTTAAAATCACAGTTTTACTGAGATATCCACACTTCCCCTTGAATTATGTGCTGAAATACGTCCAGCGATTTCATTTGTTTTCCTCATTGCTCCGTGGCTGCATACACGATGGATGGTGAGATGTACGCCCCCTGGGGGTCACTCTGATTGGGACGTTTGCACTTCCTGTCAGGCATCAGAGGGGAGGTTGCAGCCTGTGATTTGCTGGCATAGCAGAGCAGCCTCCACAGTGAAGGATACAGTCTCCAGCCAGGCACTGGATTGAAGTGACATCGCCCCTGAGAGAGCTTTGTCACTGCTGGAGTCTCCCCTTGTTTTTATTTCCGAGAATTAAGTGTCTAAAAAATAGGTCGCTGACTCAGCTGGTGTCAGACATTTAGCACAAAGTCCTTACAGCTGGGCTGGTGATGTGATTAACGCGAGATGCAGGCGCCTGTCTTTGTACGGTATGTTAGCTGCGTTTCGGGAATTAGGCCTAACGAGTGGAAAGTTATTGATTTTTTTTTTCTCCATGAATCACAATCGGTGAAACAACAGCGTGTTTTGTGCTGGGTGTCCTGCTGGGCTTAGACGGGGTGTTTATTTTCCTCGTTCGAAATCTGAATGTGTGTGTAACTTTGAGCTGTTGCCCTTGGAAGTGGGACGGACATGAAAAGCAACCAGACATGGAAGTTTGGGGAAAGGTAGGGGGGCTGGGAGTGTCCAGCTGGATTTTTTAATTTAAGGAATTTGATTAAATACCTTTTAATTATCCTGCTCTCAGTACTGCTGCTGGGAGATGTCACATGACTCCTTGTTTTAATGTGGGCCATCTGTCTTCTCTGTATAGAAGCCCTTGCCTGGCACCATTACCTCCCTCCTACACTGACCTCCCCAGCGCTGTCCTGCCCTGACCAGAGCTTGGTCTGGGTATCCATTCCTCTGCTGGCCTGTGGATCATCGAAACCGAGCTCCCTTGAAGGAGTTACGGCTGCTTGTCCTGTCTGCTCATCTCGGCGTGGGGATCTGCGCAGACCCCAACATTTTTTGTGTTCGTTTTTTCTGAAGATTCTGTAAGAAGGATGTCAGCCATTCTGCCGGTTGTTTATTCTGCTAAATCTTTACTCTTCATCTTCTGTGCAGAGTCTGAGTCAGTATACAATACGATTGGGTATTACCATACAATCGGAAGCAGGGTCAGCCAATCCCAGGAGCAGATGGGGATAAGGGGCTTGCTCAAGGGCCACATGGCCAATCAGAATCAAAGGAGCAGGTGGGGGATAAGGGACTTGCTGAAGGGACCCATGGCCAATCAGAATCAAAGGAGCAGATGGGGGATAAGGGCCCCATGGCCAATCAGAATCAAATGAGCAGGTGGGGGATAAGGACCCCATGGCCAATCAGAATCAAAGGAGCAGGTGGGGGATAAGGGCCTTGCCCAAGGGCCCCATGACCAATCAGAATCAAAGTGAGAGTCGGACTTTATTTGTCTCAGGAATTCATTGTGGTGAATTGGTGAGGATGAGAACTCATAATACACACAACACAACCACACAAAAACATTATACAAGATATACTGGATTCCGCCTGCATAATATGCCCAATGTGCGCAATACCCAGTATACAGCACGAAATCATTCTCCCTGCTGTGGGATTTGATCAGGCAACCTTTCGATCATTGGCACAGCATTCCACCCTTCTGAGTGTCACACTGCCCCTGTAAATGCCATAGTCAGAACAGCGATTGGGCTGCATCGTAACCCCCCCTTCCCCATGCACACACCCCCCCCACACACTCCCTCACAAGTTATGTCACATGGAGATATGCTGACAAGCATGCATTATTCACAAGAACCTGCATCAATTATGAACACTTTATTCATGCCAAAATGATATCTAATTGATTTCCGTCTCTTCTGCTCGTGTATTATTAATGGTGTGTAGCACTCTGTTTTACTACTGTCTTCTCCAGGCTGCTTGCTGAATCTTGTGTGTACAAGTGTAACAGCCTGTGGTGAAGGATTTGCTTGTGAGGCTGTTCAAAGTCAAGTAGTTAATTGTAAAAATAGCTCCTTCATTTTTGTTTTCCAAAGAAACGGGCTGCTCGGCTGGAATAGCGTGTGCTGAAGGTCTCTCTGGCGCTCTGCCTTTAAAAGCGGAGTCACCCTGCTCCAGCCGTCTTGCCCTGAGCCCCAGCCTCTTTGGAAGGCACGAGGAAAAAGTCCAAAATTTCTGCTGGCGTAGTGCTGAATAGGCAAAGTGTAAGAAAAAAAAATCCTAATTCCGTCATTGTATCTCCACGTTCTGAGGTCAAGCTGAGTTTTATCGGGTGAAGTGTGCTTCTCAAAAGTCGTTCACTGTTCATTGTGGGGGTCGCTGGGCGTGGTTCAGCTGCTGGGAGCAGTCTCATCACACAGCGGATGGCAATATGTACACCCCCGGGGGTCACTGGGGTCGCTGGGCCTTGCTCTGTTCAGCTGCTAGGAGCAGCCTGGTCAAATGGCGGAGTCTAATTCAGTTTTCTTGTGGACGTTGTTCTTCTCAGTTCTGACTGCTCTGGATCTCCTTCCTGTAGGTGAGCAAACTGAGGAAGACTGACAAGGCAGCCGTCTAAGTGGCCAAGAGAAAGTGCCGTGCTGGGATCGTCTGCTGGTGATCTGACTTTGCTCTATAGGAACAGGTAAAGATTTCATTTTCAGGGTTGTATGACTTATTGTTTACTTCAAACGATTTGTATTCAAACAATCATACATTCAAAGGAAGCCTCCAATAGGAGCACATCATGCTGCTGGTAGGTTAGTTTAAAAGTTTTCTGTGTGTCGGTAGTAATGGCAAAGCCCACAAAGCAGGCAAGACCTAAAGACCTGAAACAAAATCTGCTGTTATTGTTGTTTCCTCTCACTTCATTCTGCCACTGGTTCAGTGGCTGGCATTGTTGCCTTGCATCTCCATGGCTGGTGGTTCGAATCCCAGCTCTGCCATTTCTGCTTGGAGGTCCTTTCCCTAGCTGGCTAGAGTTCTGCAGATGTCTTCCCGCAGCCCAATGATAGTTGGGCTGACTGGCATCTCTAAATTGCACACTGTGTCTGTCCCCTGTGATGGACCGGGATACTGTCCAGGGTGTACCCCAGCCCCGTGCCCTGTGATGGACCGGCATCCCATCCAGGGTGTACCCCAGCCCCGTGCCCTGTGATAGACCGGCATCCCATCCAGGGTGTACCCCAGCCCTGTGGTCTGCGATGGACTGGCATACTGTCCAGGGTGTACCCCTGCCCTGTGCCCTGTGATGGACCGGCATCCCGTCCAGGGTGTACGCCAGCCCTGTTGTCTGTGATGGACTGGCATACTGTCCAGGGTGTACCCCAGCCCTGTACCCTTCCTGCCTGCATTTGGATCCAGACACCCTATCTAGGATAAGCAGTTAAACGATGGATGGTTTTATTAAAATTGTCATACATCAGGAAACGGAAGACTTACCTGTGGATCACATTAACCAGTTGGTATCTCTAGCTCATGATTAATCCAGTTCAGTACCTGCAGAAATAATTCTATTTGTTTGCTGACTAACCACTGTGTATTACCATCTGAGAAACCTTTATGTGTGTCGCACCAGTGTCACAGGACGGCAGTTTGAGAACTAAAGTATCTCCAGTCGCATTTTTTTTTTTTCCAGTGGTAGATTTTTCTCTCCCGCCTTGTAATTGCCTCCGGATATTTGTTGTTCCTAATCCTGCACTGTGTGCCTGTTCTTCTGCAATCTTTGATAGATGCATCCGTTATCTATTTAGGCCTCTCCTTTTCTCCTCTCGATCAGGAACGCAATAATATGCACGCCCCACTAGGTTTCCCCATGTGAATCAGTGGTATTCAAAGCAGCATCCTGAGAAACCTATGAAAGTTGCCAGGCTTGAGAAAAAATTGCCAGATATTTAAATGTATTTCTTTGTCATACTAGTGACTGTTTTGCCCTCACCCTCGTAGAACATTTAAATCAGCCTGTGATCAAATTATTACTGTGCATTGTTTCAAACAGAGAAAGACATGGACTTCATTTAAACAGTTAATATAGAGTAAAAATCATGGGACTGGAACCTGTTGAATATATTTCAGGGCTTTGTCTTGTTTTGGGTAAATGGAAAGCAGTGAAAAGGTCGCAAAAGTGATAAATGGATACAACCTGCAAGAATACAACTGATAGTTTGCTAGTCTGCTTGCTGAGACTGTGTGGCTGTGTGACTGTGTGGTAGATGTGTCTGAATAAGAGTCATACAGCTGAAAGCTGTGTTAGGAGTCTGTGTGTCTCTGACGTTCATGTCTGCATGCAAATATGTCTGAGGGGAAAAAATAAATCGACATCCAGTCATGGTCGATTTCTTTGCATGAAACTTCAGTGATAATTCTTGCTTCATTTAGTTCGTGTTGTATCTTCGTTTTCCATCGCATCTAATGCTCCTGCTCCACCTTTTCATTAAGGATTTACGTCAAAGGATTGATACGTTATCGCAAGTTAGCATTATCTTAAGCAGCTGGTGGATATGCACAGTAGCGTGAACAGCGATACACCGCAAAATAAATGCCACCTTTCTTTGTATCACATCAGCAGTGTGTAACCACAGGCAATAAAACCAATGAAGCTTATCTAATTGCATTTCTTAACATGTTACCCTTACTTATATTTTGCTTTATAAAAAAACAAAATAATGGGGTAAAATCCTTGTTATGTAAAGTAATAGTGGAGTGACACAGATTAGCTTTAGGTGGTTCATTGAACTCAAAAGTTTTTCATTTCTGCACTCAGCAGAGCAGAGTCAGAGTGTGGAAAGGGAAGGGCCCAGAAGTGGCCTTTTCTCTCACCGCCATGCAGCACTTATAAAGCTTCCGGCCGATAGTGAGACCCAACCCGTTCGTCACATGGCCATTAAAGAGCTGGGGAAGTCCAAGTCTCGTGCTCGCAGAGAGAAAACAAATATTGTATGTTTGCCATTTACTTGATCTTTGGGGATTATGATGACTAATCAGTTTGTCTGGGGGCCTACGAGCCTGCTTATAGAATTAAATGTTCCATTCATGTTTGAAATAATCTCGGTGCACAAATACCTGTCTTGCGCTCTTGAATTTCAATCATTTTCCTAACGGTCCCCAGCTGAATCGCACAAGAGTAATTGTTATGAACATTCATTATCCATTTTGTAATTTAGACAGGGAACATCACAACACCTTTGAAATGTTGCTCTTTATAGGCTGTCAGCTAAAGTCATACACGTCATCATCTACTACCTACTTTTTATCAACTTTGTTCTTGTTTTTCATTTTTAAAGTTGAATCTCAATGTTAGCCTTCAGCAAAAGTGGACATTATCTGTTCGTTGTCCTCCAAATGTTTGATCTTGTACTTCCAAACATTCCGAAGTTTATATCTTATTTATGGGATTTTAAAAACCAAGTAGTGCCGTGTCTGTTGGAGTTATGCTCGTAAGAAATTGCACTCAGATTAGCTTTTTGCAGAACATTTGATAGATATGCAGACACATCTGATCAAGGAGGCAGAGTTTCTTATTGAAATCTATTGTATCCTTGATTGCTTTGGGATTTTAACTGCAGTGATGAAATTACTGTTAACAAATACATAGCAAAGATCTCTTGAAATCAGATGCTCAGAAAACCCTGGTTTTGACTGCACTGTTGCCTAGGTAACCCTGGTACTGTTATTAGTTTTCAGTTAAACAAGGTTCTTTTAGAGCAGAGCTCTGTTGTTTGCTAAGCATTTGAGAAATTACATTCATACTTTTCCTGGGTAATTTTTGGAAATATTTCCAATATTTTCAAACTAAATAAAAAAGCAGAAATCATAAATGCTTCTATGCTGTAATTACTTTTAAATTTAACACTGCAGTAACTGCACATTTATTTTATGAAAAAAAAAACTGCTTTTGCTTGCTCTGAACTTATTTAAGCAATTCACAACTAATTCAGAAAAGATCTGCAGTTATGTTTAGTTATTACCATCCTAATTACTACTGTTCAATAAATATCCACTATTTATTTAAGGCTTTTGTTCAATATTGGGTATGCTTGTAACTAATTTAGATATCAAATGAAAGCCATATTGAACTCCTTAACCCCAGCACCGATGAAAAAGAACTAACAAGATATTATGTATGACGGGCAAAACAGCAACAGACAAAATACTGTCTCAAAGTTCAATGCACGGATTTGTTTGTTTTTCACTTTTCTTGAAACAGCAGGAACTGTGTTGGCAAAATTCATCATCAGATATAACATTGATAGACTATTTAAGAGAAAAATAGATTCTCTATGGTCATCTCATACTAGAGTAAGCCACTGGATTATAACAGGGTGGTATGGCCGTAAGCTGTGCAACCTTCAGGGTTTGTACACAGTACAGAGGATCTCCATTAGTGATGTTGTTTTGATGAGAATTCATAAGGCCACACCCACTTCTCTTCGCTCCCGGGTTCTGGAGCGTGAGCTTACTCTGGTTCTCTCCCGAGTTGATACAATATCATGCACATTTTTCAAACTCAGGTTTTGTCCTGAATATCTGTCCTCTTTCTGTCACTTTAATCAGAACTATTAATTATGCCGAGTTTCAGTCACCCTCTTTTCTGGCGCCCCCCCCGGCGCCTGCCTTTCTTGGTTCTTGACTTGTGTGTGGGGGTGGCAGCGCGCCTTGCAATCAGGAGCCTTTGCCAGTTTATCTGTTACCGTGTGACGCCAGTCATGTGTATCGGAAGTATTGTCCTGAAACATTCATCATTCAAACATAGTATCATTTACTGTATCATCTTCTGACTGGATGGGATGTCAGTTGTGTTCATTCAGCAGAGATTTTGTTCTGTTCTTTTCTGGGTTTTTTTTGCTTTGTTGTCTTTCTTTTATTGAAGGAATTTGCATTTTTGTCATGGTTCATGTTTCATATGCTTACCTTGTTTAAAAGACTTCGTGTCATTTTGACTATGGGAAGAGGATTGTGAATATTGTCCATCCATCCATCCATTTTCCAAACCGCTTATCCTACTGGGTTGCGGGGGGTCCGGAGCCTATCCCGGAAGCAAAGGGCACGAGGCAGGGAACAACCCAGGATGGGGGGCCAGTCCATCACAGGGTACACTCACACACCACTCACTCACACATTCACACCTATGGGCAATTTAGCAACGCCAATTAGCCTCTGCATGTTTTGGACTGTGGGGGGAAACCGGAGTACCCGGAGGAAACCCCACGACGACATGGGTAAAACATGCAAACTCCGCACACATGTGACCCAGGCGGAGACTCGAACCTGGGTCCCAGAGGTGTGAGGCAACAGTGCCGCCCCTATTGTGAATATTATACTTTTTAATTTGGTGATTTTACAGCTGCCATTTTCCTAAGGGCTAACAGAATCACAAAGTCCGTGTGAGGAAAATGTCAAGGCTGTAGCCACTTCCATGCTTGTTTTTTTTGTTTTTTTTTAAACCTACATATGATACACCTGTGGGAGACAGCATTGGCAGGATGAATGACAATCGGGAGCTGAGCTTTCAGCAACAAAGTCATATGTCCTACAGTTCAACTAAATCGATTTTTAAATGTTAATGAAATGGCGTTGCTGTAGAGAAAGTAGCGGACGCACACGTTTCATGCCTGCGGTCTAGCAACATTGTCCCCGACTGCTTCATGAATGTATTTTACCTGTGTTTTAACTTGCAAGGTTTTTTTAGTATAGACAATCTTATTGAATATCTGTAGATGTTATCATATCCTCGAACGCTGTGGAAGACACATTAAAAATGTGGTTTCTTTACTGGGGTGTGTGTTGCATTTCATATAGCCTGTATTTGATTTGCTGTAGGTGACAGTGGCTGTTATATTCTTACAGGATATCTGCTCCTTGCGCTATCATTTTTAGCATGTATGGGGTCCCCCTCCTGTAATTACCTCTGTGTTCTCAAGGTTAAGGGTAACAGTATTTATCACGTCACTCTGACAGTATGATTGCACTGGTTCATTGGCTTCTTGTGGACTACAGATGGGATAGACACGGCACTGCGTGTTGCTGCCTATTTGTTGAATCAAGCTGGACCCTCTGCAGCAGCCGCAAGCAAATGAGGGCAGTCGTGTCTCTGGCCGGGGCACATGAAGCTCCATGCCAACACTGACCCTGGGTTAACGCACCTTCTGTAGTCGCACACCACAGATACGATGCCTGTGAGCCAAGGATATTTTTTTAGGCCCTGCCGATTCCCAGCAGACAACAAAAACAGGGAATCAGGTGTAAGAATCTGTTCTGATACCTTTTGGAATGGACCTGGAGTTATGCGTCTGGCTGGTGGTTCTGTTCATGTCTCCAGTTCACTGACCTCTCTCTCCATGGCCGATGCCTTCAGTCCAGCTGCAGATCATCAGCGTGGATAGCCTTGTGTTTGGTATCATGTACAAATGCTCCCTCGGTGAACCCGCAAGACCCTGTACTCTCTGTATATGAGCATGCCTTCAGAATCCTCTGTCAATAATACCTGTCAGGAGGCCCTTTTTCTCGGGGGGGGGTAACTGGATATTTCAACAGACTTTTCCAATATTAAAGGCAATCCTCCCCTTTAAGGTTATGGTTAGCCTTTCTCGTGGGTTTGATGATAGGATAACAGCGTTGAGAGGTATCCCTGGCAACTGCAGATGTGTATAGCTTTCATTAGCTCTTTTACAATGAAGGAGCTCTTCCGCGAAGCTCTCCACATGCATCTCGGCAAGTAATATTTATGGAAAACCAAGTGCCCCAAAGAGAAAATGAAGGAATAATGTATACCTGATCTCCAACAGTAATGAAGAGCCCGGTGTATGAATCGCAGTTAATCACAGATGCACGCCAGCATGTTTTTCATTTTTAAAAGTGTTGGCCTCGGTGGGCTCTTCGCTTAGCGCGATAGGTCTTTGGGGTGAATGTAGCGTAAAATCTGTGTCTACGAGAATAATGCAGATGATGTTTTGGACAATTAAAGCTATAATCTGATGCATGTTTCCTTTGGACGCAGCAGACTGCTCAGTATACGAAGAGAAACAGAGTCTCTGTCTGTTGGCAGTGGACGATACCTTTAGGCTTAATAACCTTTCGTCTTTCTACAAAAAGGCTTTATCGTAAAATCTTCAGTAGTTCAGATCAGGCTATTAAAGGCACAGTATACTGTTCAAACCACCTATTGCTGCGAATTTCTTTAAAAAATAAGCAGGCTATCAAACCATTCACTCTGTTAGGCACATTGGTTGGTACTGTTTATAGCTTACAGCTGTAATTGCTAAAAGTATAAGCTATTAAACTCCCGCTTTTAAATATAGCTTTATCAACACAGATGTCTCATAATTTTTTTAATGGCATTCCTCCCTTTAGCTAATGATCTTAACCCCGGTGACACCCGCTCGCAGGTACTTATTTCATTTTGGCAGTACAGTTAAGGTCACCTGCATCAGGCTCACCGGTTTGCACCCCAGCCAATCTGTCTGCCCCAGGCAGTAGTGACCTTTCTACTGCTCCACATAGCTGTGTGGGTGCTGCTGGACAGGTGCTGCGTGGGTGTGGCTGGATGGGGGCTGCATGGGTGCCGCTGGATGGGTGCTGCGTGGGTGCTGCTGGATGCGTGCTGCATGGGTGCCGCTAGACGGGTGCTGTGTGGGTGCTGTTGGATGCGTGGTGAGTGGGCGCTGCGTGGGTGCTGCTAGATGTGTGCTGCGTGGGTGCTGCTGGATGCGTGCTGAGTGGGTGTTGTTGGATGGGTGCTGTGTGGGTTCTCTGGCATGTGAACTGTGTGGGTGCTGCTGCACGGGTGCTGTGAGGATGCTGCGAGGGTGCTGCATTTGCCTTGTGGCTACACCATCCTTGCAGTGGAAATAAGCATCGCGGAACTATTTAATGCCACAGGTTAGCATTCAGAAATGCACGTCCACTTCAGCGTGTGAGAGTCCACGTGCTGTACGAAACCAGCAGACCTGTACAGTGATCATTTGCTAGCAGATTGTTGTTGTTTGGGCAGACTGTGAGGGTTGGGTGGGGGGGGGGGGGGGTTGAACGCTATTAATGGAACTGTTGCACCACCGGTTGTCAGTTAGGGGATAAATGGGAAGAATCAGGCCTGTTACACTGGGGAGGGCGCCGTACGCTCTGAGCTGTGTGGTAAAGGCATGCGGAGGGGGGCCGCTAAGTGCTTCTGACATGATTAATACAAGAGTGCGCAAAAACCATTACAAGGTGTCTCCCCAGACAAGGATCAGATGGATAGCTTGTTTAAATGGTCTTTGTGGTCTTCCCTGTTCACGCACCAATACCCACCGCCACAGCGATACTCGCCATACTGTGTCCTATTTAATAGTCAGTATGTAATGGGCTGAAGAGGGGTTTTCTGTTTTTCAGAATTTCTGGAATATTTCCAAAGCCTTATGTTTTGACCGCCAATGGATTTGCACCTTTCCCACGTTATAATCTCTGAAGTCTTCTGTGGATGCTGCGAATGAGGCAGTCAGGTTTTGTTGCATAATGACTTTTAAAACCCGTAAATTGGCATTAACTCCATATGCACACTATTAAATAACACTGGGAATGCAGGGTAACTGGTATCGCACATTTCAATGCATATTCCAGAGAAACATTTCTGAGAAACTAGTCCACATAAAAACACACCCAAAATAATAACAAATAAACTTCTAAATTATATATTATAAGAGCAATTATTTGAAATTATTTAACTAAATAAAGCATATTTTCAAGTTCAATACATCTTATAGAACATTTTTATAAACTAATGTATAAATCCCCACAGTGAGTTAAGAGGTATGGAATTCTAATTCACTTTTTCCAGTAATATATATATTTTATTTGTCAATGTGGACTTCAGTGGAATCTTTCCAAGAAAATAGAATCATCATTTCAACTAACCGAGATATATTTCTAAAAGTATCACCACAAGGCAAGTGGTTCAGTTCTTAATTGTATCATGAAATAATTGTTTTAGACAAGAGCAGCTGCATGCCTTAAGAACCAGGGATGCATCATTAGATTACATTTCTTATAATCCTTAGTGCTGGAAATGTTTGTTATTTTTGGAATATGTAAAAATAATACTGACATATTTTGGTTAAAAAGATGAAATAGGAATGTGTGGCCTTTGGCAGAGTTACCGCTTGCCGATTTCCTTCCGTTTCTGCACAGGGCACCTTGTGACCCTTGCAGTCTACATTCATGTTTATTTACACACCAATAATACGTTTGTTTTGGTTTCACCCCCTCGCCACCCCCCTTACGAAATTGCGACCCTTTTCTTGTTTCTGAGCTGTTTCTCTTGGCAGAAATAATCTGGCTCTCCCCCCAGATCTCCCCCCGAAACCAGTTGCTCCATGTCTCCGGTCCAATTGCCCAGGGGAACATTAATCATTACCCATTGTCTGGACCCTTGTGATTACTCATCCTCGACGGACAGGCCTGATGCAATGTGTCCCCCGCATCCGGAAAATGGGATTCAAGTCAACGTCTCCCTCCAGAGAAGTTCCAGGAGCAGCTTCATTTAGGCCGTTTCCTGATGACACAGGAACCTTGTCTGTCCATGGAGCCACCTGTGCGATTGGTGTCTCCTTGGGGGGCAATTTGCCAGCACCCTTCCATGGCGGCCGATGTCCTCTTCTTATTTTCACTGCACCGCATGTAGAATTAGCTGCTGTGCTGATGCTTGTTGATATAAAATGTGCAGGTAAAGCAGTACTGATCCAGACACACATCAGCTTCTTGCTATGTCGTGCCCAACGAGGCCTGTTGAGGCTCCTGTGCCTTTTATCGTCACTTCATCATGCCTTATGTCTGCTTGTGTCGAGATGCAACAATAGACGTTTCCCGTTATAGCGGCGGCTGGGGGCCAAAGAACTTGGGCTGCTTAAGCATGTCATGAATACTCACTCAGGGATAAGGGTGATATTGTTCAACTTTGGTTTGAAGGACCAAGTTTGAAAGATGATTTCTAGGGTAATAACTGCATGGGCAAAAATGAGAAAGCAAAGGGAGATTCATAGTGTACGAGAGCAGCTGTACCTCATAGATGATCATGCTGTTTATACAGCAGCAGGCTGGACTCTGAATGTCAGTGGCTCTTCATTTCTATAAAAGAATCGGTGTGTTTTTTTCCCCCTTCCTTTGGTAGTGTGGGCTTTACAGACACTTTTGTGTTTAACATTTTCAGTAGCTGATTAGGACATGATTCCAGAATCTGCATTTGACACATTCAGATGTGCTAAAAGTCTCTTCCAGGGTCTGCTTTTTAGTGCTGAGTACTGGCTGAGCTCCGCACTCCACACCCCTTGTAGCAGTGCTTATTTTTTATGTATTGTTTTCTAGCCAGTGACATGGAATGGCGTGTTGGCACAGTGGGTAGAGCTCATGCCTCTAGGTCCTGGGTTCAAGTCCCACCCCCAGCTCTGTATGTTTTCACCCTGCCTTTGTGTCTTCTGGTCCTCTGCTTTCTCTCCCCACTTCCAAAATGTAAGTGGTTTCTGATTTTCCCTTAGAGTGTGTATGATGTGCACCCTTGATGGACTGGCATGTCCGCTCCTTTTGTTCAGCGTTGGCTAAATAAGTAGAATTTCTCCTACTATGGTCTCCGGGCTTGCTGTGACCTGTGCCTGATAAGCATCTATGGAAGAGAGATGGATTGATGGATGTTTTCCCCAATATTAAATGTTGTCCTTCTTCAAAAGAATATTGCTTGTTTCCTATCTCAGACGCATGAGATCTGTTTTTCTGTGGCCAGATCACATCTTGATTAACACATCTGTGAATAGTGTTGGCAGACTATCACAGTTACTTTCCACATCGTGCTTTGATAGTGGTTATAGGTATATTATATTGACTCTGAAAGAAAAGTAGGATTGTAGAAATGAAAATTTTATCGTGCAGTAAAAGGGCCTATCGCCTATTGCTTTGTGTTGAACTAAGCAAATGTTGAAATAGAGCTGCATTTTCTGTTAAATAAAAGTAACAACAGCTTTGTAACGAAGATCATCAAAGGAAGCGAGTTGCAGGAAAGTGAGGATTTGCTCCCCGCAGCCTCCAGTGGCCCATTTTACACAAAACTCTTAAATTCGCCCTTGCGATTTCCATTTGGTACCATCCTCACTTCTCTATTTTCCTACTAATGGAAAAGTTTGAGCCATAATATATGGATGTTTCTGTCTTACACTCCAGATACAAGGTTTTCTAAACCATCCTGGAACTTTTACGGCGGGTAATTTCTATACTTACCGTGTCATTATTTCAAATGGATTTGAAAAGATATGCCTTTTATCTGTTGGTTCTCATTATAAATACATAAATTTCTTTAGACTGCGGATAAAATCTAAAGAAGCTGAAGTAATTATGTAAAATAGGTATACGTCTTAGGTGCCAAAGAAGAGGTATTAAAATAGTCATATAAAAAGGATTCATTTACACAAGTACTCCACTGGGGTTTGACTGGCTGCTTTATGAGATGCTGATTCAGTGCTAAGATCTTGAATGAAAGTTGTGGCTCCTGGGCCCTCATAGCACGGTCTGAAGGAGGAGCATCGCTGGTGGCCAGAGAGCATCCAAGGCAGGATGTCCGAGTGCCACATTCTCTCGCGTCCTCTGCATGACCGTATGGCAGCTTGTGCTGTCGAACATTGCACATGCTTTAGAGGTTCAGCTTTGCACTCTAGCTGTGATCAACAGGCTGCTGCCTTTCAGTCACCTTCTGCTACGAGACTAATTAAATCGTACAAACCTTGGCTGTGGGTTCTTTTTGAACGAAGATGGCCAATCCATGCATACTTCCAGTTAATCGCTACTGTGCTATTCCTCCAAGATGGCACATTCAAAATCAGAATCATAGTAATTGTGCTTCAGGTGAAATATGTGGGTTCCCTCTGTCGATAGTCCAGCGGTGGTGGTATTGACACCCGTCCTCAAGGCAAATAGGCACCTGGCCAAAGAGGTGATCATGTGACATGAGATTTCAGTGGGGCCTCGTAAATATGACCGCACTCTGCTCTGCCCGAGTTCCCGCGGCATGCACATGCTCCCTTAGATGCACCATTTGCTTTTCATCCCTCAACAAAAAAACCAATCTACATTTTTCACTTGTCCTTTGCATCTCTTGAGTGTTTCAAAATGTATATGTATAATATATATTATAGGGGGATAAGGGAAATGTGCAGTTCTTGCAAAATGCAAAGCACTTCTTCACGAATAATCTATCAAATAAAATGCAAAGTAACTATAAAAAGGAAATTTAAATGTATCTTTTAATCTTAAAAAAATGGAAAGTCATTCAGTAAAAATCTGGGATTTTAGGATTTACATAAGAATGTGATCATGAGGCTAATGCTGCTTTTCTGATTCATAGCGAGTCAATAGAAGGCTTTTTTTAATTGGGATGAACATTTAGGCTTTGTAATAATATGACCTGGCACCCTCTAACACAAAATATACAACGAAAATTTTACGCTAGAAATTTTATTGGCATTTTACCTGAATATTTTGTTAATAAAAACTTTGTGCCAAACGTTATGTAGCAACCCTTTTGTTATGCTCAACTCGTCCGCTCCTCCCGTGTGCCACGCCCCCTGGTTTCCCCCGTGTGATTCCCCGATTGTTTCC
>JAODJX010000129.1:14164095-14195219 GCA_026776945.1 Isichthys henryi | reverse complement strand
GAAACCGGAGTACCCGGAGGAAACCCCACGACGACATGGGGAGAACATGCAAACTCCACACACATGTGACCCAGGCGAGGAGTCGAACCCGGGTCTCAGAGGTTTGAGGCGACAGTTCTAACCACTGCACCACCATGCCACCCTTTCTCCTTAAACAAACACCACAAATAATAATTGTCTCAAGATGTCTTTTTAATTAAGAAATTAAGGCTCCAACCAACCAAAGCCATGCTGTTGAGACAAAAAAGTTTGGGAGAGTATGAACTTACTGCATCGTCCTGTGGGGGTATGAGCACCTTGAAACAGGTCAGCAGTGATAACCAATAGTCACCCGAAAAACACAACTCATTAAGGAGAACATAAATTTCCATGACAAGCTAACAGAAATCACCATTGTAACCCTTAAGGGTTGACATGGGCCTTGTTATATGAGGTGAACAGAATCCTGCATTTTATGGTAAGGATCTGATGGCAACAATCAAGCGAGATGGGGGTGTCATCGTTTGGGGATGTTTTACAGCATCAGGATCTGGGCATCTTGCCATCAGAGAAGGACCCATGAATTCTGCTTTGCAGTGGAATATTATCAAGGTGAATGTTGGAACATCTGCCCTCGTGTCAGAGCTGAAACACAGTAGGTCATTCCGCAAGACTGCCACCTTAAATATACAGGTGGCAGCACCATCAGAATGGTTGAAGAACAAAAAAAAAAGGAATTTTGATTGGTCTTCCCAAAGTCAAATCCTAAACCACACTGAGATTATGTGTGAATACATGAAATGAGCAGTTAATGCTTGCAGATGCATAAATGTTACTGTGTAGAAGCCATTTTTTGCCAGGAAGAAAGGACCAAAATTCTTCCATGCCGCTGTGACTGATAACTGGACGAAACATTTAGTCGCACTCGTTGCTGCTGAAATTGGTTTGGCCAGCTACGAAGTGTGAAGGGGCAATTCATTTTACCCAGGGGGCAATGTGTGTTAAACTTCAACTATATCACCAACATAAATAAGGTTTTTTCTGTTACCTCTTGTATGTAAAATCTTGACATTCAATGTCAAAAATATGAAAACCCACGGAACAGCACACATATACTCTTTTTCACAGTATCATACATACAGCAGGAAAGCAGCTTCATTACAGCAGCTGGAAGGTGTTGACGTCGTTTTTTCTATGCTTAACATACAGCCCCTGTTCTCTGCTATTTCCGTTTTTGGACCATTGCCTTTATAGTGTAGTGATCTTCCCATTCTTGTAGGAGACCTTGGCTTGTTGCTGATGCAGTTAACATTACTTGCTTCGGCATGGGAGATCAAGGTTACGTTCTCACCTCGGCTGTCACCGTGGAATTTCCTTAGGTGTCAGGGTGTAGGAAGACCGGTAATGCTTTAAAGCTCTATGAAGTATGAAATTCCATTCTGAGCGAAGGCGTACAGCCTTAACATCCTCAAAAACTGCAGTTTTATTCCTGTCATATTCGCCTGCTTTAAATTTGATCATCGTCATATACATGAAGTTCACGCATGTGTGTGCGCAAAGGACACTGTCAGTTTCAAAAAGTGGATTTTATCGTTTTCCCAAAATTCTCCCTTGGAAATTTGTTGTTTGTGAAAGCCAGTGGCGTGACATTCCAGTGAGCCGTTTGATTTCCGGCATTTCCGTCGTTCCCCGGGCCAGTCCCGTGTCCGCTCAGGGCTTCCATGCCATTTATTACTGTCCTGATTTTGACTGCAGTAGTGTGTCTTAAACAAATAAGCTCTCTTCAGCTTCAGATTTGTTCTTTTTTTGTGTCAGGACAGTGGTTGGTAGCTCTGTCAGTCATGTGATTTTCCTGAATATCCTTCTGGTGTTTGGTGATATATAAGGGTGTTGCCCGAGCAGGGAAGGACACCGTCTGAGTGCGGAGTGGCTCTGTGCTGCGTGCGTGTCTTTGTGAGGCCTGCCTGCCACGGCCGGGATAGGCTGCTACGGTGACAGTGTACGGCTTCACTTGTCTCCACGGTTACGGCGTCTGACGGGCCTGACAGCTCGCTGTTGGGCTGGACGCGGACGTGCAGTCCCAGCGGATATAAACTGGTTTATGATGGATGCTGCGGTGCCAAAGGATCTCACGGAGGGAAGGGGGTGACGTAAAATCCTTCAAAGCCCCCGACGGTGGTGCCGTCGCTCTCGTGGCTCCGGCTTTGTGGCCCGACGCCAGGCTTCGCTCTGCGCCCTGCCATTTACTCGCCACTTTCGTTTCACCCCATGGCTTGCTCCTCCTGTGATGTCACTCAGCCATCACAGCTGTCCCATTTACGTCACTGGATTAGCTTGATTGAGTCCTCGCGAGTTTGTTGCTGGGGACCCTGTGCTTCCCGTCTCATGCTGCTGTGTCGCGTTTGAAAGAGCGCTGTGACATTTTTCACTGCAGGAGCTGTTGATCTGAAGGGAAATGATGACATCAATGGCAAGGTGGCCGGTATCAGAAAATAAAATAAATTTAAATGATAAAAATTACATCTGCAAGGCACACACAGATTCTGACTGTTCGGTGACCTGTTTAATGGTGAATGACCACGCTTCATAAAACTTGTTCGTAAACCCTTAGCTTTAGTTTACTTTATCGTAATATCAATGAAATTTAATTGGGTTTACTGGCTCACACTCGATACTCCCGACCAGCACCGATTCTAGTCTGCCCTCATTGTAACTGATTGGCTCCTGCGGACACGGCATGCTGCTTTTTACCGTACCGAACATAAAAAAAAAGTCGTTTTCACGGCCTGGCGCGTGCGGGAAGGAGGTGGCTCACTCTTCCATGTTAATTTGGTGCCGCCAAACTGTACTTTTGTGAAGTGCTGTCAGGGAAAAGCCCGGAAAGGTCATCCTCACACGGTGATCTCATTAGCAGCGTTTGCATTTCATCATCTGCCTCTATTTTGCGCTTTTGAGTCGTAATCATTTTCATTTGGACCTGGAGTATCACTCTGACCGCCTAGATAATGATCGCTAATGTACATCCCTCTTCTCTCTCTCTCTCTCTCCCTCCCTCCGCCGTGTCTCTCAGCAAAACAGAATCCTTTAAATAGCGCTAAACTAAGAGGATTGTCGGAATGGGTCTATCAGGGAACTGGTTTGCACCTGTTAACGAATATAATGCATTTAAATAAATAAGCAAATGTCAATTGAATGAGAAAGCATTCTCTTGGTGCAGGTGTGTTGTGGCATCTTGGATTGGGCCCCTGTAGGGTTTTATGGTTCCTTTTACCTTTGCTTCTGTGCCTTTATGCGACGCTGTGGAACTGGCCGCTCCATCCCTTCCTGGGTGTTGTGGAGGCAACTTGTGCAGATGACATGATCCCAGCCACAGCCTGTGAGAGCTGGGCCCTCTGGAAGCCCCACAACCAGGCCCAGGTTGGCTTGAACAGCGAGGAAATGGGCGCTGGGCTCATTCCGGCAGCGGCCAGCAGGGGGCGAGCACTGCTCCATGCGCGCTGTGCTATGACGCAGGGCAGCACTGCTCCATGCGCGCTGTGCTATGACGCAGGGCAGCACTGCTCCATGCGCACTGTGCTATGACGCAGGGCAGCACTGCTCGGCCCCCATTGCTCATACTGTTACATCATGCTGGAGTGTGGCTTCTCTTTAAAAAGTTGCCTGCTGACCTGGACCCTGGCTTTTGTGCTGGTGCCGTCCGTTCTTTCCTCCAGCTCTTCACTGTTTGCTCTTCAGCTTTCTGAAGAGCCCCTGGACGTCTCTGCCATGCCTCTCTTTGCACGTGGATTGGTGGATAGCGTCCATAGAGCACTCATCCCGCGATCACTTTACTGTTCCTGTTGTTTGTCTGTAATGCCATTGCGGGCGTGAGTGTCTGCAGCTCTGGCAGAGACGTGCTTTATAATGCCACGTTTGTTTTAGCATTTCATCCAGGTTCTGCCCACATGTAAGCCTTTATTGGATTTATTTATTACAAATTTAATGCTGCTCGGAATGCAGAGTAGTCCATCTTGTGATATTACAGACTAAAACCACAAATAAAATTTGACCAGATATTTTCCGACGTAGTTCTGATGCGCTTTGAAAAACCTTCACTCATTGTAATATAACTGGATCAATCCAAGGAATGTAATATTTTCTCCCAATAAGAAAATAAGCAATTGTGAGGTAGTGGTCGTGTTCTGAGAGTGTGAATTTTACCAGGGAGGCTGGTTCTGCTGGTGCTGTTGAAGATCTGTGTCTGTTTGCCTCAGTGTCTCTCTCGTCTCTTTCATCTGATCCCTCTCGGAAACCTGTCACGCCCATTTCATTATGGCCTCTGCATATAAATAATATTTCTGTGCCTTTTAAGCTGGATGAATAATCTCCCTCCGGTCCAGTTTGTTTTGAAGTGACTGGTGCTTTAATTAGTACTTGACAGAAAGCATGCAGCTTTTGTCTTTGGTGTTCTTACCTGTGAACATTCCAGACAAGGAGACTTGTTTCAGAAATTCTATCAGTTTTCCTAAACTACGTAATAAGCACAGTATATGTACAGGGGTAAAAACAGGATGTTTTCAGGTGAAGCGTGATAGATTTAACTATACTTCCTGTACTAACTTCAGTTTTTCACTTTCTGCATAATTTTAGTTTTCTTGCCCATCTTTTAGTTAGAAATGAAGGCCGACAACATGGCATTATGATTTCATGAACTGTCGGAAAAGATCCGATAAAGGTTCAGTCAGCTTTCAGTGGCTAACAGCAGAGCAGCGTTGTTGAGAGTCAAGGCCGTTAGTCAGAACCTCGTCAAGTTTTAAAAAAAATCTCTGTATTGCTATATGACTTTACGAAGATATAACTGCATCCTCCATTTCAGTTGAAGCTGTGTGTGCTTTAGTGACAGAGAGGCAAATGTTTACCTCTGTACTTTGTTGCATTTGGCGATGTTGCATGCACAATGGGGATCCGTATGAGACAGAGGAGGTGTCTCACACTGGAAGCAATTAGGGATAACAGGAGTAACTGGACAAAAAAACGTTGCATCAATAGGACTGTCCAGTCTCACCTTTCTCCCTCAATGAAGACCACAAAGGCCCTTTTTCTCATTAGAGCCGTCAGCCTTAGGGAGTGATGAAGAGGTGCTGTCGTTACTCCTTTGTTGATGTGAGATGCATTGATGGCGTGGGCTCTGCGACGTAGACCACTTCTCTGGCGAGCGGTCTGAAGCATGCTGCTGTCAGCGCGTTTGACAAGGACGTTCCTTTCAGAAAGTCGGCTTTTGCTCCCTTCCCCGCAGATGTACCGATCTATCACATGTGGTAGGAGCGGCAGTCAGCATCGATGTTCCATTCTTCTCTGTTCCGTACTTCCAGGGATGGCGTTAATGGACTATATATGCCTCGCCTTGGAATGGCCCGGTCCGCACGGCCGTTTGAGTTTGCCGCTGGCCATTAAAGGCCCACCGTTTTTGCGGCGTGGATGGTGTCGAACTGACCTTGAAGGTGCGTTTCACATGCTAATCAGCGAACATGCTAATCGTGGAAAGAAGGTGAGTAAGGATAACAAGATTACGCAACAGGATTTTATAAAAATGAAAAACACATCCAAAAGCAACCCACAATATAAAAATATTACCTCCTTAACATTATTTCCATGTAGGTCCATGGTTATTGATTGCTAGCAGTTTCATGGGGGATGACCTCTGCAGATCGCATTTAAGAAACAAAAACAAATTAAATGGTCATTAATTTCAAAGTAATTAAACAGTACTCAAAATCCAGTGAGTGGGCCTCCATTATTTTTGCAATGTTGCCATGGAAATGCTACCCATTCACGTTCAGAACACGCAGTGCGTTAAATAGCCTTGCAGTGTGTCAATGGGATTTCGTTTGGAGGCCAATGCCTCATATGGCTTTCTGCCCTGGCATCATGAAGTGCCATACCAAGTCGAAGTGGAGTGCTAAAGTCCAAGTCAGGACGGCTGTGGATTTAATATTTTGTCATATGAAAGTTTTTTTTTTTCTTTTCTATTTAAATGTAACCTTTAGCACAGGGAATCCATCAATATCTCGGCTGCCTCCCCAAGCTCCCAGAGAGGGTCAATATCCAAACCTGCAGACTGTAGTTATTTCCATCCTCTCCCTGTCCTTCAGCGCTGTTCAGGCTTCTCTCCAACCTCTATTTACCTTATTTACTTTATATTAATGTGAGCTACGCTCTGACATTTAATTTACTTGGCCTTGCTTCTCTTTTCCGACATATTTAACAGGGATTCTCGGCAAACCTTTCAGTGGTTCTGATTCTGTGATCTGGTGTCTCCGATGTTTCCAGTGTCACCTTGTGCTTGAAACAAAAGGGAATGAATAAAAGAAAAACAAAAAAAAAGAAGAAAGATAGATAACCAGTTCCGAAGCTGTGGGCAGATTTTTTTATTCTTAGGCTGTATTCTGTGTGCTTAAATGAGAAGTACTATTTTTGGAGTGAATCTGTGATATGTGGTTCTTTCTGGAATAACTCATGCTCTGCAAATTAAGAAAGAAGACTGTCTAAGTTTTAAGTTTAAATAAAATACTAGGCTTGTTAATATTGCATTATTGAATTTTCAAAGTTTGACCGTTTTTTAAAAACTATACATACATGCAACATATGCTATCACTGTTAACTACTGGTACATGCAGACTAGGGTACAACTTGAAAATAGTAATCTTTAATTGTAGATTATTCTGAAACTGTATGTAATTAAGATGTAATTAATGAGGACTTCTGAAATTGCAGGTTTTACACAACCAGCTAATTGCCAGTTGTCAGTCTTACAAGAATTATTCTGCGCCATTTGTAAGTGGTACTGTGATATGTGAATACAAGGCTTTTACGTTTACGATTAACTTATGTGCTGTAAATATGTAGTATGTCGTCACAAGTCCAAGACAATGATGGTAGCTGGGATAGTCAAGTCCAGCACATTAACATGCAAGAACAGCAGTATTTCTGCCATGATGAAACCCACCTGTATTTTAGGACCGGACTGTGGCGGTTTTGGGTCTCTGCAGGGTGTGGAAGCCATCAGACAATTAAGGAAGGGACTCGCGAACATGCACATACAGTGGAAGCCAACTTGGTGATGCATTAAATATATCATGATTTGGATTGTATGAAATCCAGTTTCTTACACATATTGATCTGAAATGAAAACCTGCTACTTAAAATGCTGATTTCTTGCAGTCTTAGATGAGATACTGTGGAAATGTTCACTGAGAATTTATTGGAGTTTGCTAAGCATACTATCTCCTAGTACGTCTGCAATATGCATTAATTGGTGTTTTATGATTGTAAGCAGACAATAGATAATTTGTGACATCCTCTTCATTATTAAAACATAAAGAATCAAAAGATTGATCAAATGATGCTACTTTGTTCATTCTTTGCTTCTAGCCCGTTTGGTCTGCAGCTAATAATATTTTTCTGTTCAGTTGTAAAAGTTTAATCAGTTAAACATCATTTTAGTGGAGATAATTCAGAACATTGATTTCACACAAATTACTGTTTTAACAAAGGGGCCAATTGTAATTCAGAGATGTATAGAAAACAACTGTAATATAGTGCAGGACAATATGAACAAGTGCGCAAGGTTGAAAGACTAAACAAAATACCGAATTGTTAGCACAATTAAAAGGAAGCTGAACTGAAGTGCAAACAGACATGAACATTGAGGTCATGGTACACGTTCCAGCAGGATCTGGCACAAATTAAGTACGGGTCTGATCTTACGTTGCAGAGCTAATGATAGCTAAGCCAAAAGAGCCCCAAATATGTACTGGTGGCACCATGTGATCCTATGGTTTATGAAAACCAATAATTACAAAAATTCAGGGGGTGCATTATTTGGCAAGTGTGATTTTACAGTTGCTGAGATTTGCATCCCCCTTTTTTTCAGCAAGGATGATTGTAGCATATCTGAAATTTACACCATTAAGTCAAAACTGCCTAAGACATATGCTGGTAATACCATTTGATTCTATAGTGTGTAGAAAGACTATTAAAGAGGGGATGCATTTTTTAACAGGCACGATTTTCTAGCTGCCATGATTTGCATCCCCCCCTTTTTTGGTGAGGAGCATGTCTTGTGGCCGGAAGGCAAAACTTGGCATAACATGTCTAGCACAAACTAAGCACTGGTTAGCAATATAATGCAACAAACACATTGTAAACATTATCGACCATAAAATATGGTTTTAGTTACTTTGCAGCATGATATTTAAATACAAGTGCAGTATTCATATAAGATTGCATTGCTTCTTCATATCATGATTGTTAAGTTTCCATCAAATGTTTCATTGCTTATTCACACTGGTAGACAGCATATTGGATTCTCAAAGCTTCGACTTTATTATGTTTTGGTTCGCTTAGTATTTTATATTCAAGTTTAATTAAAAAGCGAAAGAGGACCTTCAGCTGTGAAGTGTAAATTGAATGACTATTTGCTCCATTCTATATGCCTGTGAGGTGTTTTGTGCTTTTGTATTTACTTAGGCACAGAACAAGCAAGGTGGCAACATTGATATACCATTTATGCAGTATATATGTATTAAATCTATATATAGGTGTGTGCATACAATTACACATAATTATGCTATTTAACTTATAGGTTCCTGTGAATGTTTAGCAGTGATGATTTCCTATTTAATCCACCTTAACTACTAATATGTATAATTTCACAGTTGTGATGAACTGACCGATATAAAAAAAAATCTATGATACATAATAGACTGCCACTCTTCATAGTTCTGTTTTTACAGTTGTAATTTCCTGGTGTGTGAGAAGTATCCTTGGTTCACTCTGCAGTGTCTGAGTCAGTCATCGAGACAAAAACATCCTTGTAATTGAAAAATTGCAAAAGAAGTTTACATTACTTACGCTTTACTCTTCTTTTTTGTTGAATGTGTTCACACGGTTGCTGGAAGGTTGGGCTGTGTAGAGGGTTCTAAAGTTTTTAGTGAAGATATCTCCAACAGCCTTTACACTCCTATAGAGCACTCAGGAGTTGTGCGTAATTATGTCTGTTCTGATCCATGTTAGACTTGCATGCCAGTTCCCAAAATATAACAGGCCACTGTCTAAATTGGGAATTTTGGAAAATGCACTGTATTTGAATTTGTATTTCTCAAATTCTTTTGTATCTGTCAAGAGGCTTTCTGGGATTTTTCCTTTGAGTTTACCTTCCCTTCTTTTATGAGTCTGCTTGGAAGAGGAGCACCCACAGCAAACCGCTCTCATAGATATTGCTTTTGGTTGCCCTTTCCTTGTTGTTGCCCATGTTGATAATAGGATTATGTGTTCAAATGGCCTTTATAATGTTATTTTACCTGCTTGTAGTCAGCATGCTGATATATGACGGGCAGTTTGCTAGAATAAAAGGGAATAAAGATCAGCGTTTCACAATGTCTGCAAACCAAGCACACATTCTTATATCTGTTAAAATGTAATATTAAAGACTTTTATTTCAACAGATAAAACCTGTAATGCAAACTATTTTGTATAACAGAGTAATAAATAATAATCAGCTAAGCATGTATAGAATCTAGTTTTTATTTAAATGTGAATCACGATGTGGCCGAGCACTAATCCTTGTTCTCGTGAGACGTGCTGATGGCCTCTGAGCATTTCCGTGGATCGCTACTGATATTTGGTAACTAAAATGGCTGCCAGAGGGTATGACTCCAAATTCCTCATGCGGGGGAGACTCACTATCATCAAAAATGCATCAAGAATGCCGTTGCCGGAACTTTCCGCACAATGACCCGAAATAAGAATGTTTGCCCAGGGGGCTGCGCAGAGTATGGCTCACAAAACAAAACGTAAAGTCTAGTAATAAGGATGAAAAAGACCCCTTTGACTTATCGTCGAACTGCGACTTTAATGTTGTGCCACTGCACGGGGTCATCATGTACATCAAGCATTAACACTGAGCGTGGGTTCGGGGGGGTCGGACAGAATGAGGAGGCACCTCTGGAGATGCCCGTGTGTGGGTGGGGGGGGGGCTGTCCCCAAGGGAGATGAATGAGATGATGTTACAGGGAGTGACTGGCTTCCCATGTCAGCTCAGTGTGGGATGTGACTGGGGGCTTGCTGCAGGCTTTTAGCTTACTGGCTAACTAAGCTCGTAGCCAGCCAGTGGCCATCTGACCACTGGCAGCAATGATAATTGTCTTGCAGCGGGTTCGTACACTTCAAGGTCATTATTTTCAAATAAAGAAGAAATCTGTACATCAATAAACTTTACAAGGAATTTCCAGAGGAGCTGGAAAGCTAAAGTCAATTTTGTCTGTTTTGCACATTCTAACCAGAAGTCTGATGCACAACACACATGGTGGACAGTATTGACTGCAGTTTTTAAAACTGACTGACTTTTTAAAGCCTTTCTGTCTTTTTCCTCCCTTTGGCCAGTAAAGTGGCATCGCAGAGTATCATTTTGAAACATAACATGCACCGTGGCTGGCTTTTTATCATTCCGAAACCGTCAGCGGACATGAATATATGATCACGAAAGGACACATGATCTGAGTGATTTCCTTTCATATAGCGCTCAGTATTAAGATGACTTGCCTTATGGTTGTCATGCTCCAGTTATCAGAAGACGCCATGTTTGGAATGTGAGGGAATAAGATCAAGGTTGTACTGGGAGGGGTACAGATGATCTCTTTTCCCTGCCCAGATCTACATCAATAAAGTATTGAATGCACATTCAGATTGACAGTTAGTGTAAGGCGTGACAGCTGAGGGCTCAGTGGCGCTCAGCTCAGTTTAATCAAGATTAATCTGAAAGGACCTTCGTGAGTAATGAGTTTCAGAAGAAACGTATGCATCACATTGGCAAAGAGTATTGGATTTAGTAGGAAATCCCCGCCTCTCGAAATCTCCACTACTGAAACTCTTTGCTTCCAAGAACCAAAAATGAACCTCCTGAATTCTGCTTTGTCTGTGGAATATTTCCTAAGGAAATTCAGATGAAGCAGAACCTCGATATTGTGAGCAGCGGTACGGATGTACAAGCAGACGATGGAGGACAAAGGCAAATGTCTAGGGCTGCTGAATGTGTTTTCTTGTGTGCAGAGTACAGACAGGCAGGTGTCTTTCTGGGGACTCATGTCAGCAGATGGTTAGCAGAACATGCTGCTTCGGCGTCTTCTAAATAAGAAGCGGATTTATGTAGTTAATATTTAGGGTAGTGTCTGTTTGACCTTGGGTGATGAACCTGCCACTGAGTGCAGACACTTGTATGATTCACCTTTGAGCGCAAGAGGTTATGAAAAGCTCCTTCACCACTCAGCCACCTGCTGCCTTTTGGTGAGCTCAGCTGTGGAGCCCTGATTTGCCTCTTGTTACATGGGGAAAGTCCCTCAAGCAGACACAAATGCATACCTTTATGGTTTAATTAATTGAAACGTAACTATGATTTATGGATGCATCATAAGAACAATTACGTTGTTTTTATTGTAACTATATTTATTCAAATGGTAACAATAAGGTAACATGTGAGTCTTTCAGTTGCATCTTAAACTGGCTGTTGAGCATAGCGGCATGAAAGGATCAGCATATTTTTCTGCATGAAATAACGTCGACGGTCTCTCCTGCATACTGCTGCACACGCTTCTGCAGGCCATCCTATACTCATGGTGATATTGCCATGCATTTGTGTTTATTGCCCACATCCTGCTCCCAGTTTACTGCCTACTAGTTTTATATCGCGCTACCTCAACTTATGTTATGGCACCGTGACTCATGACTGTGCTTGTAACATATTTTTATTGAGCCAATTTAAAAAAATTGTTTATCTAAAGTCAGCCATCACTACTGGTTACACATGAACATTCTTAACTATTTACAACTCAGTCCTTGTTCTTTAGGGAAATACTGTACATTTTATTAGAAAGGAAAAGCTTTGTTTTTTCTGTGAGCAGATATACGTCCGTCGGTATTTGCACCCTTGAAGCCCTTGAGCGCAGTAATCACAGTGGCATGTAATTTGGGTCAGTCTCTATCACCTGTGTTCCCCTTCTCAATTTTGGCAGTTCTTCCAGAAAGCTTTGCTCAGGTTATTTCAGAATCGCTTATGCAGGCCGGTCTTTCAGCAGACTCCCAGTGAGCTTTCGGCTCAGGCCAGCTTCTTAAGCCTTTTGCTGTATAGATTTGTCCTTATTGCTTATGATTTTGCACTGCTGGAAAATTCCTTATTAGCTTACACACATACTGTCACTGAGGCCTTCTATGCTGACCTTTTTAAATAGAGAGCTGTAGCTCCATTACCCCTTTTAACTGGCAGAGCATGGTATAAGCGCTTTGCTGGTTTGTTACCGTGTACATTAATGTGATAGCTGTACCTGCCACATATAGCCCAAGGTTCTCTGAAGTTTTCCTTATTAGTACGAGGTTGTATGATGTGTTACTTGTTTATACAACATGCAATAGCAGCTGCCCATGACAAAGCTTGTGGGTGATTGTGTAAGGACCGCACAGAAAAGGTTTTCATAGCATATTTATGTCATCAAGGGCATGCTGTATGTGTTTCATATAGGGTGAGTGGTGGTAAGTGCTGCGGGACCCCATCACTAAAGACTCTGCACCCAGGTGGCTCTCTAATGAAGAGCAACATTAAGGCTGCAATCTGTGATACCGATGTGGCACACCATATCCATCCTTAACTTTGGCTTACAGTCTAACAGGTTTCTGAAAGGGCTTTTCTTTTTGTTATAATAGCATTTTCTGACAGTTTTCCCCAGTAACGTAGCACATGGCGTGGCTCAGTCATATAGTACGGCAGATGAGTGAGATGTTTTGTCTGAGTGCTGAATTATACTGCCTTAAGATATGAATGTATGTCCTTCGCTTTGGTCCAAATTTTAAAAAGTGAACTGCGCCATCTCTAGGAGATACGGACTGTAATCCAAGGGTAGGTATGCTTATCATTATTAGAGCTAATGAGGGGCTGCTTTTAACGTCCTGCAGATTGTTTATAATCCTGTAGCCAACAGCATAATGAGGTTGAATGGACATGTTTGGCCCTGAGTCTACATGCCCTTGAAAGCCTAGATGTGTGTTGATGTTGACAAAGGGTAATGTCAGCATTCACAGCTGCAAACAAATTTTTAAAAGTGAGTTTCACTTTCATACCAAACGCTCAGACTTTTATTTGCAGCGTAAATCCTCACGGCAAATTTGCTGGATTATTAAAATCCATAAGTCATGTCGGATCTGGCAAGCTGTAAATATTAAAAACGAAATATGATATACTGTAATGGCGTGTCGTTTATGCTGATGTTCTGCTATAAAGCGTGTACGGAGACCCTTAGTGACTCTTGTGTTTATGTAATGAATACCGCTTAGGTAAATATGAGAAGCAGTCATTGTCATACAATAAAAAAGCTCAAGATTAATTCACTTGTTATTTCTACATCGCACGTATTTCTGTTTCTATGCACTCTTCCTGTGTTACAGTACCTGAATATCCAATGATTCAATTATAAGACAAAGAGTGGAGTTTTATCATTTGGCTTAATGGGAATATTTTGTAGTCTTCCCACCTCTTACTTCGGTACCTGACTGTTTGCCTAAAAAGAATCACTTTGAAGTTTTATCTTACAAAAGACCAACCAACCTACACTACATGCTCATTTTCACATGCTAAATCGTGACGCCCCCCTTCACATGGACTCAGTCTGCTGGTTACAGTGTGGGACTTTGGGACAGTGATAACATTCTGGCACCACATTCTTCAGGTCAGTCTGTAAGGTTTTATGTCTTTCCGAGTTAATTGGACTTTCTGTCCTGATCGGAAAGAAACCTGCCCTCTCTCTCTCGAGCTGCTCCTCAACGCCCCTCCACACACATTTCTTTTGCATCTGCTCTTTGAAGAAATCCTAGCATCCACTCATGTGGTTTCTTTGGGCCTAGGTCATGTTAATACGCTACGGGGGGGTGTTGTGGCGATGTATACGCAGCTCCACCAATCACAGTATTTTAAGTGTGCCGTGGAATATGTTAGTTAAGCATCGCGACTCTCTGATTGCAGGATCGCTGGTCCCCAGAGATCTGGAACTGAATTTCACAGTAAATCATGCTGAAAACATCTCATGATGAAATGAAAGTAGGGGTGTGTCTGTGAAGCGACTCCGCTCTTGTGCCCTAGTTATCTGACAAGCTACCTAAGCTAAACTATTCTGGCCAGCTAGCTAGGTGGAGAGATGATTTTTCCCTTTACCGTGCAATCAAAACAAAAATTTTCAGTCAATCTCGAAATATCTGCATGTTACGCTTCTCTGGAAGGGAGCAGGGGCGCACCTGGCTCATACGTGATGCTCATACGTTCATTCATATAGCCGCTGCCACTTAACCCAAACACTGATAAGGGAAGGTACATCCTTTATTTTTACCTTGATAACCTCTTCCAAATCAAAGCTCCTATTATAAAATTGCTGTGACATATGGTATCTACTGCCCCCTTTGGACAGATCTGGTGTGGCAGTTTGCAGCTAACTTGTGATGTGCAGTGAAAAGCCCACTGCCTTATATTGGATGACAAGGGCTATGAGAAAACTAGCTTAAGTATTCCTGAGGGCCATTCCTCCATGGAGCTGCCTATTGCATTACCATAGAGAAATACTTGTCGCTATAAGATGTATGGTGCTTCTACTTTTAGAAAGCTGGAAACAGATTACACTAACTGCCACACCTACCATGGCCAGGCTACCACAAATACCATAAAAACTAATTGAAAATATCTTCCCTAAAATTTTATATCAAGCAAAGGATTTGCTCTGAGTTTTGTGACCTGGGCCGCTCTTACGCTTATGCCGAGAAGCTTAAAGATACGATGAGATCTTCATATATGAAGAACAGATCCCCTTAAGCCTAAAGCGCTCTGAGACTGCGGCACATGCTGGCAGATGCATAAATAAATGGTTTGATGAAAACTCTGAAGAGATGCACTTTTGGAAAAAAAATGCATTGTTCTCTTTGGTGCATTCGGTAACCCCTCATGCAGAGCCGTCATAAATCGGAGCTGGGTGCTGTGAAAAGAGGCACAGTCCATCTCCAGAGTCGGTGAAATGAATGATGCACTCAAGAAGAAGCAAAAAAAAAAAAAGATAGATATTCTGACAGTAATAAGATGCACAGCTCCTGTAATGCCATAAAGACCATGTATGGGCCAAAAGCTGCACTCCAACTTAGTGATGGAGCTGACAGAGGTACCGTCTTGACAGGTCAAAAAACACATTGTGCAGAGATGTGTGGGAATACTAATCTGATGACACCTGACTGACCTCAGAACTCTAGAGTTATTGCATAATCAGTTTACCGCGCAGGATTTTTAGCTCTAGCTGAGGTCGTTTTTAACATTTGCTGAGATCACTCTGATGCTTGACATAGTGACTATTTATAAGAGAAATGTGGCATCTCTATTTGCAGAAATACCGTGGACACACCAGCTCTTGGATATTGCTGGTAAGGTTATCTAATATCATACTCATCAGAATGCAGAATAGCTGCTTCCAGAATTTCAGTGTGTACAAAAAAAACAGAGGCACTATGGGTGTGGTTCTCACAGCTTTACGGCCGTGCAAACTGTTCAGCACCTGGTCTGTTCTCAGCTTTAATGGACCCTCCTTGAATATTTCATGCAGGCAGATCTCACGAGGAATTCTGTATCCAGCCAGAGTTGTAGCACATCCTCAAGTACTTCCATGAAGGAGTGATGTCTTGTGTAACTGCGAGACAAGGATTAAGGGGAGCACGGCTGTAAGATCGCACTCATTCTCCAACATCTACATCTTGTACGTTACATGTATCCTACAAAGTGAAATACAGCAATGGACTAACTGTTCACTTAAGGCTAGGCAGAAGCCTTCTTAAAATCAGTAGGATTCAGGCTGCTAGTAAGATTATATCAAAACATGTCCTGGAGCCCCAGAATGCTGATGATAGCACGTACATCACAGGCCCTGCAGCGTATCCTGTAGCAACTGCTAATGTAAAAAAAGAGTGTGGAACTGTGTCAACATCCAAAGAAGCTCCACCCCTCTGGCTGAATTTCCCTTTTTTGCCACCGAATGAAATGTAACTGCAAACATCAGGAAGCCCTCTGTCCCAAAGCGGCAGCATCACCCGGAAGACAAAAAGGGCGCATTTTGCCGATGGATTCTGTGAGTGTCTGACAAAGTTCTCGTTACACAGGGAAGGAAGACATGCCTGTCTCTCATGAGCTGCTGATGCTGCTTAACACTCAACATGTGCATATGTGGAAAAAACACATTCAGTTCAAGTGATTTGTTAAATCTATACCATAGAACTGCAGCCTGATTTTAATGGAAAAATTGGAGCTCCAATGAATTTAATTCCATTTCCTTTATATAATTTGTCCTGAAGCTAATGTTCAATGGCTGAATTGCAGTTGACTAGATATTCCCATTTCACTACAAAATTGATGTCAGTGCTGATTTAGTTACCCCTGATTTAACTTTGGAAAAGGGAACGTGCCAAAATGTCAGCTTTTCAGAAAAGTACAGAGTACTTATGTTTTACATTTTCTTGATTCACTGCCAAAATAAGTGTCATATTCCTTTTACCTTCTTAAAAATCAGTCTTGATTGACACTCCGCCATAGCTATCATGTGCATGTCAGTGATTAATAGGCTTGTGGACTATAAAGTTAATGTAAGATGTTTATTCATTAATGCTGGAGGCAGCCATAATGCATTAAAGTCTCCTAGAGCCAAGAACACTGCCATTCTCGCTACTACAGCCATTGTATTTTTGTGTCTAGTTGTGGTTGGCTTTACTTATCCAGTTAACTGTATCCGGGTTATTTTTTTATATCTTGTTGCTTAGGTGTGAGCAGGGGGTTGTTGTACAAACCAAATTTGTTGGTAGATGCCATTTCAAAAGCACACGCAAGACATAAAAAATTCACATATACAGATGCCAATGTACAGGCAAAACTACAAACTGAACTGGTCTACTATCTACCTTGCTGGCTACCATTAGCTAACTAACATTAACTTACATTCATAACACAGCTTCACACTGATTACATGGCTACCCAAGCAGACATGTCTGTGATATATTTTGACAGTTTTAGGTGAATGCAGTGTACTTCCGTGGGACAACAACACAGAAACAATTCCGTTGCCTTATACTTGCAGTAGCACTTTTACTTGGCTAGCAATTGTAAACAGCTAAAGGTAGCTAACCTTGTTTACTGCCACTGAGATGTGAGTCGTGAATGCCATGACATGACAACTCATTGATGATGTGTAGAGTTATCATTAGAATGGGGGAGGGGCTTTAGACATGTAATCTGACAGAAGGAGTTTGCTCATTGGCCACATTATCCTGACTGAAAGTTTAATGATGTGGTATTCACAGTCCATGTGTTACAGTGTTACATTTTTACAGAATATTGAGTAGCCACCTGCCTACCTAAATTGATTGATCCAACTTCACTGAGTGGGAGAAGTTGGGTATTATTTATTTAGCATTATCCTTAAATGGTTATTCAGTGCAGGTTTGCTGTATGCCTGGAGCTAAACCCAATGAAGGAAACACAGGGTGCACTGGACAGGATGCCGATAGGTCATAGGGCACATACACACTACCAACAATATAGAGTAAGCAGTGCCCCTCGGACTAGACAGCCTAGACAATCTAGGTCGGTACCCGAGGAAAACAGGGGGAATCGAACCCACAAAGATTAAGGTGTGAGACTAAGGCAGGAATGGCTGAGTCCCTATGGCACTCTATAGCAACTGAATCAGCAAAGTCATATGACATGGTGTTCATGGCTGTTTATGATCTCTGGTAATGCTGTGGATATACAATCATTATAAGAAGCATAAAGAAAATCAAAACATAACTCAAAATATATCTGGTGAGAGACAAAGGACATCTTTCTTACCAAAGCATTTGTGTTTTTTAACACTGCTAGAGGCTTGTGAGGGTTTGAAATTATCGGCTGATTAATTTCTGTTGGTCAGAAAATGCGGAATTATCATGTCTTCTTAGTCTTAATTGCAAAGGCCAGTTTTAATTTTCCCGTCCTTTCTGATAATGCTGGCTTTTCCACTCATTCTCTCTCAGTTGTTTTATTAACCAGACTGAATTCATTAAACCCTTGGCCTACAGTGATCCTGTAGAAGATTTCCCTCAGATTAAAGCCTCCCCCTTATTTTCTCATCATAACAGATTGGGTTTGTGTGAATATAAATGCTAGTACTTGATTTAATACTGCCTAAGGTCTCAATTATTGAAATCAGAGTGTCTCTTGTCTTTAATTCTATAAAGGTTTGACGAATGCAGTGGATGTAAGCATCTCTAAGCAAACAAATGGATTTTATTATTCCACATAGCTCATAATATTTGCGTTTCTAGAGAGAAGTACACACGACTGTGTTATAAAATGATCACTGCTGCATCACACCTCCAGAGTTGGAGGTTCGAATGCCATCTCTGCTCTGTGTGTCTGTTTTGTAATTATTACATTGTGGGGACCAGATTTCCCCACAAAGACATGAATACAAACATCTGTGTGTGCATGCGTGTATGTGTGTGTCTGAGTGTGTTTGTGCGTTTCTGTATTTTTCTGTGTGAGTGTGTATGTATGTGTGTGTCTGTATGAGTGTGTCTGTGTGTGCAGTTTGCATGTTCCCCATTTGTCATGAAGGTTTCCTCCTACGGTTCAAGGACCTGCAGTTAAGCTAGGTGGTATGTTACATTTGCCCATAGTGTGAGTGTGTTCAGCTTGTACATGCCTTGCGATAGATTAGCATCCCATCCAGGGTGGACCAAGACCAGGATGAGAAGATGAATGGGGTAAACAGCAAAATAGTGACCCATTAGACTTACTATAACTATGATTTGTTTTATTCTTAATTTATTTCAGTGATGCATGTGTCTGTTTTCTTACTTGATCCTTGTCTTTTTTTTAGTATTTCAGTGGTGTTCTGGGTACCAAAATAGCAGAACTCACTGACATTAAAAGTCAAAGTTTAGGAGAATGCAGGGCTGCTTTGAATTAGATGCTGTGTTACACCATAAACACTGCAGCTTTACTAGGTTTCCTGTCTTCATTGAGAATATTTGCTCTATGAATGAAGCATTGAGTATAGAATGCTTTTTGGTTTTAGTCATTATTTCTGACTGTGTTGAATCCCTTCTTTTTTCAACACAAATACATTGTATGTGACATTATATATTTTATTCATATAATTATTTGTGTGCTGAATGTGGGCACTTTGTACCAAGTTCAAAGGATGATACTGATGAACTGAATTGGAAATACATTTTATCTTGAATATATAGATAAATGAAAAATTGCTTGAATTCTTTACAAAAATATGCCTATCTTCCTAACAGCAACAGACAATCAACACATGCAGTAAAAATCACACGTCAAGTGAAGTGAGTGTGTTGGAGAATAGAGTTCAGTCATTTTCCATACAGTACAATGTGTAATGTCTCCCTTTAAGGTCTGAATAAAGTTATAATGCAGATTGTAACATGTGTCCTGCAGTATACAAGATCTCCCACACTTTATGTTCCATTACATTATGCAGTGATATGCTTTGCTCTGTTTGCCATGGCAACAAACTTTTCTTTATCTTTGATACAAAGTTCGAAGTCGACAGAACCAGGTCTGCTGCTGTTTTTAATGAAATAGGTTACAAATGAATTCCTGAAGTTTAAAATGTTCATAATAAAGAGCTCACTAATTGACAAAGAATTATATTCATCTCCAGCATATCAATCATTTACACACATTTGCTTGGATTTTTGTCATTCAGCTTCATCTTTCATGAGGTATCAGTCATATTTTAAGTTCATTTGGCATTTCTCATAATGTAAGATACCAAGATGTATTCATTGTGTCTGTTATCAGTGTAATTATGTTGTTTGAAATGGTAAATGTGTACAATGCTATTGTTTTTTCCCCACATTTTGAGAAAATTAGTCAGTTTAATCCCCCTTTATCTGCCTTTGTCCTTCTGTTGTGGAGGAACAAAGGAGGGAAATGAGTGATAAACGGCCTCTTATATCTGCGAGCATGAAGTTGTCACGAGAGATGGAGTGTTCTGTCATCAGCTATGCATTTCTCTGTTTCTCCAGTCAAATTAAGGTATAGCAATCGAGAGTGTCAGCACTATACCTCTGTGTTAATGACTGGTAGCTGGGCCCATCTGGAGATACTTACAAACTGTCAGTAGAATCACTTTGATAATGACTTGTGCCACTGTTGTGTGCTTTTTCATTTTAATCCTAATTGTGACAGTTACTGCAAGAGAGCTTTCCGGCAGTGGAGATATTTTACTGATCCAGCTGCTCGGCATTGGGTTAAATGTCCACGTATCGTCCCGCCGGCCGCGTGCCGTGCTGTAGGTGAGACGTCTGGCAGCGGTTCTGTTTAATGAGCCACTTATTTTGAGGGGTTTTGATTAGTGAGATTGGAAACAATTAATGAATTAGCTGGAGGGACGCAGTGCACGATTTCCCAGTATAATCTTCCTGTGGAGCGGCTCTCTTCTGGCCTGACTTATTGTCTAATTCCCACATTAGGAAGAACCTCTCCTGAGCGATTATGGCTTCTGTCTAGCAGCCGATGATTAAAACACACTTCAGAGTCAATGAACAAAGACTTGCAGTTCTCAATTAGTTGATGTAATCATTAAGAGAAGAGAGCTGTCAATTTCAGTTATTTTTTATTGGACGAGTCTCCGTGAATGCGTTCCCGTTGCCTGCATCAGCCACGTGCTTTGACAGCCTCTTTAATCTGTCAACGGCTGACAGGTAAACTGGTGTGTTCCCTTCTGCAGCGTGGTGGCTACTCCCTGCAAGGGGTTAAAATTGCATTCGAACACTGATTACGGGTCGTTTAGCAGAATGGGGGTGCACTGGCTGACCTGTGGGGTGCACAGCACTCTGAGGCAGCTCACGCTATAAAAAGCGGGACGGCGCTGAAGTCACCCTTGACTTCCTCCCCCATGTGGCAGAATCCTCCACAGACGGGTAGCGCAGACATTCATTACTGTGCAGGCTTCAGACCTAAGTCTCTTTTAGGTTTCCCTGTAGCTTTACTCAACTCTTCTTTCCATCATAATTGGTTAGTCGATTTCACCTTTACTCCTTTGTTTACACGTCTGCTGCAGTGTATTTTTGTGTCTCTCTTTTTCTTGTTTGCTTTGTAATTGGCTGAGTCTTTCCCTGAAACCCCTTTGTCTAACCTGGGCTGCCACGCTGCCTTTAAGCATGTTTTCTGACACATGCCTACTCATTAACTCCATCTCATCTATGTCCTTTGCAAATAAGCCCTTTATTACGGACAATTTACTGAAGTGTCTCCAGGTAACTGCTGTGTCCTGCATGATTTTTTAGAATACACCATCCTAATTAATATGACCTGAAATTAGGCATAACACTCATTATGGTGTTAAACATTGCTCATTAAACTCATAATGTTACAATCCAAAGTAGCATCTTCTGTATTTTGTTCGACAATGCATTTGACGTGTGCTGATTTCGTTAGAAATATTTATTTATAAATATTAAAATAAACTTAATTTTATTTTATGTTTAAATTATTTTATAAATATATTTTGCGGACATATATCAGCTAAGTAAAGTACAAATGCTGTAGTTACCAAGCCTTTGTGGCAGTCTTATTTTTAAGAATGTGGATGTTTTAATGCATAGTTAATTCACTTCATGTTTACAAGTTTTCAAAGTACCTAAAACATGGAGTTTTGTCATATAATTTAAATTCTTTTGGTCAGCGATTTTTTTGTCCTTTCCTGCTTTAGCCGCGAATGATTTTGTGATCTTGATCAACAGTTGATAATGCACATTCCATATTGGCTCCTCTGCCTACCTGTGGGAGAGCAGCTAAATGGGCATTTCCCTCCTGGAAGCTGTGAGTGGTGATGTATCCTCAGGAGACAGCTAAATACACCCCCTAGCATTCTACACTGTTACCATGGCTATAGTTCAGCTGCCCTCACTCATGGCCAAAGACACATGAGTCTTGACAGATTGACATTTTCTATATGTATTCACAGAAACATATGTATTATTGTTTTTGATACATGGAATTTTACCTGTAAAAGTTTTCCTCTTCACAGAAAACTTTCAAGAATTAAATAATAATGGATAATACTTTATTGATCCCCGAGGAAAATTATCCAATAAGTGTCCAATGAAGTTCAGCATTAGAATGATTAATATATGTGAAATATTTTTACACAATTTTTTTTTTATATGCTTTTTGATTGGTCATGTATACTGTATTACCGTCACGTAGGAAGGACTCCATTTTCTCTCTTACAAGTTCATTTTCACCGATTTTAATTTCTGTTTTAAAATAGTGTTGGCAATCTTGTGTATCAGAGAATTAAAGTCTTCAATGTGTCAGTGATATTAAATCCGAATTTTAAAATGTCGTTCAACTGTCATTGTTGTTATGAGTGAAAACCAAAGAAAGATAATGTCCTAGTCATATTTGTGTAAAGTGTGCAAATCTAAAGTCACTGGTGTCACAAACGCTGTACCATGTCAATCGACAATGTATATACTGTAGTAATCGGAGCTTTTTATAATGAAGGTGGTCCCTTTGTAATTACACATGCAGCATCATACTGGGCATGACATGGTAATGCATTTCTATGTTATTACATAATCATTTTCTGATAAGTTTATGACTGTATTAGGAAGGCATTACTACAACAGTTCTCAGGTGAAGTGTTAACCGCGGTGTCCGCTGGTAATTTCCAGACTGATTAATATTGCGAGGCATTCGCTGCTGATGTCTTGCATGACCTTTCCTGCATGTGAATGTTTTCATCTCTGATTCGCTACTCCGGTGCTTGAGGAAGTCATAAACTGGCAAAGCGATCGGCCTGTTTTCAGGATCTGATCAATGATTATCCATGCTGATACAGTTTGGGCATTAATTATAATGGCTGTGGCATTCAGTCTGACTGATCACGGGCCTGCAAGCGCATGCAGACAGCCCAGGGGTTTCTGTTGCTGGAGTATTAGAGGAGTATAGCTCTTCCCAAATGGGTCCATCTAACACGTGCTGTGAGGTCAGCATCTTCCCATTCCGATCAGAAACTATTAGGCTGGAGCTTTAATAACACGAAGAATTTGACCTCCACACAGGTCTGCAGGAAGCTTAATGATATTACCCATACCAATGCAAGACACACTGCATTTCATACATCAGCTTTTGTCCTATTCACATTTTTAAAAGCATTTACGACTGGAAGGTCATTGTGTAATAAAGTCCATACAGACCACTTTCTGAGTCTAGTGAATGTGGCATTTTCACAATCATATCATTAAAGCTTCGCTTGACATTTTAAAGGAATATGAGTTTTGTTGCATGTTCATTGATTAGCGTGGGGGCTTATAGCGTGGTGCAGCGGTAATGAGGATGGAAGCTCCGATGTGAACCTCTGTATGCTCGACCCTGACTTTCATATTTACATCCAATTTTCAATATATTGCATATTTTTAAAGGAGGAAATTCTATTTACCAGGTGAGTGATAGCCGCTTGTTTTGTAATTAGCCAGTCTTATTTGTGGGAACTTTTTACTATTTTGCCTTGATGAGGGTACATTGACTTTATATATCAAGGCTATTGAAGGTATTCAAAAAGAAAACTAAAGTTCTGCTCTTTAGTCTGTGAATGCCACGACTTCGGAAACAGTAGCCCATGGTTTCACTGAATTATTGTTTCTTCATTATATTTCTGGGAGAGGTTTTTTATTTGATTTTTTAGAAGGAATTGTAGTGCTGATGCTATGAAATGTTATGTGAAGTCTTGAAAGTTAACCCAAGACTGCTGACTGCAGGCAGATGTATTAGAGATCCAGGTCAGACTTGCAGAAGTATTCTTTATTATTTATGATATTTCTGGCAAAAAAAAAAACTTCATCCCTGGTAAGCTTCACTGATGGTGCAGCTGGCTACAACAAACAAGATAAAATAAACTTTACAGGACAGGAACCTTTTTTTGGGAAACAGCACACACATCACAAACAGGGCAAATAAATTGTCCTTTGAATAGGGCAAACCTGGCCCTACAGGCCTCAGTCCGCAGGGAAACCAATTAAAACACAGACAGTGGTGTGGAAAGCTCATTACCGTTACCATGCGGGGACACAAGATTAACCCATTGGTTGCACAGCGCCACCTGTTTGTCGCATGCATTCTCCTGGATGCTGTTCGCAGAGATCAGACAGCAGCTCCACTTTCGCTTGCTTCTACTCCCCAGCCTGACTGACTCCTGGTTCTGTTGTCCCCCTTGATTGACTATTGGATCAGTCCCTTACCTTGGTAGGACTTTTGCTTCTGTGCCTCACCTTGCCTGTCTCCATTTGTTACCTTGACTGACTCTCCTTTCAGACCTTCACTGAATCTTGTTTCAGCTGCGGGCATTTTCTCTTTTTCTTTCCGGCTCCCCCTCCGTGTCATACGGCCCTGCAGCTACATCCCTTTAGGACGTCTCCAGGTGCTGCAGAGACGAAGCCTTTGTTCCCCCGAAGCAGGTGGTCCTTAAGCCCATCAGAACAGGCCAAGCTCTCCCCCGACATGGAGGACACTTATGAATTTAAGTGCTGTGCCTGTAACTGAAGAATAGCTCACTTAAACCTAATTTAATCGCTTCGTGTGAGGTGAGGTGAGGTCAGATGTGATAAGATAAAATACGATAAGAGAAATTTATGGATCTTTGTGAGAGGAAACATCTTACCAATAAATACAACAAAGGACAATGTAAGTAGAAATTAGTACAACAAAGGATAATGCATAAAGCATGAATCATACATTTAAATGAGTAGTTTAAATAAGCAAGAACTGTGCAAACAATGTCCCACTATAGACGGCTATGCCACCCTATAAGCAAAACAGGCGATTGTCTGGGGCGCCCTTTAATTAGCTATTGTGTGTGTGTGTGTGTGTGTGTGTGTGTGTGTGTGTGTGTGTGTGGGGGGGGGGTCAGAGTCTCGCTTGGGGTACAGGATAATGTGATCATCTGTGTAAATGGCATTTATACACTCAGAGTCTGTTCTGAGTACAAGTGCCTTAGCAGATCAGCATTTTATTGTGATGGCTGAAGATTAGCATCTGTAGCGTCCTGTGCTGCATTTCGGAGAGATGAGATGACAGAAGGACATTCAGACATGTGTTTAAAACTAAATCACAACATTTGAGATGCTGCTGCTTCATTCTGATATCGACTGCCTCTCCACCAGCGGTAGTTTCTTATTGACGTGAGCACTGGAGAAAAACCTTGCAGTCTTCATGATTTTAAGGAGAAGTTTTATCACCAAGTATCATCAAGGAGAAGGAAGTATCACTGAACTGAAATTGTTGGCTACATTTCTGAGATTTCCAGTTGCCATCATGCAGGTATTAACATGCTTTAATGTTAATTCAGCTCAAATGTTTCAGTCATAATAGATAATATTTGACATGATAAACCTCAAAATTAGTTTCATCGGTAAGTGACTGATTTTATGAGATGATTAACAATGAGAATGTATGACCATATCAGTTATCTAATATTATTGCACCCTTTTTGCAATCATTTAATTCCTGTTTAGTATGCTTATTTAATTCCCATTTAGTATGCTTATTTAGTTTGCTGTGGTACTTTTAGTGCGTTTTCTAACAACAGTCTTTCTTTAAACACACTTCGGGAATGTTGTTTACTGAAATAAAAAAAAATAGCTGAATTTATTTTGTCAGGTCCAGTCCACTGGATCTGGAGCAGGTGCTAATGTCATTGCTAAACAAAAGGTTTCCTTGGGGCGGCTTTCCTAATGAATTGCAGTTCGAATGACTTAGGAGAGGCACAGTAGCTCCTTACCTTTTACACCAGCTCTCCATTGTTGGTGGTGCATTCCCCTCCTGCCCACTCGAGCCCCCGCTCTGTGTAATTCCTTTATGATGTTTTGCAAGTCTAATTCCCACTTTGGCAGTGAAACAGAAGCGATGGCTATAGCAGCAGATTTGCATGGGGGTGTTTTTAATTCCAGTGTCAGGGATCGTTAATCATTTTACTTTGCGTTCTCGGTGAAAGACGTTTGAGAATGTAATGAATACCACTAGGGCAGAATGCGTCTTTAATTAAAAAAAATAAATAAATGAACTTCTTAGACCTTCAATAACTGGCACCGACTTAAAAGAACACAAGCAGAATAGGGAAGTCGTCCCTGTGCCTCTGAATGTCTCACACCTGGGTGATGTACAGTGAGGCCTCTCTGCTCCACACACAATGCAGGAAGTTTGGGTGTATTTTTTTCCTTAACTCGGGCCAGTTTAATTTAACGGTTTTAATGATAATGGTGAAAGCTGGCAGAAATTCCGCACAGCTGTTTCTGACAGGTGAGACACCATCCCACATGGACACCATTATTATTTTGATGGATGTGGACGATAGATGCAAAGCCCATACTGTACACATCACTCAAAAGAAAAACAGTTCTTTGTCAAATTGTTCATATTTTAATCATTCCACCCTTTACTCAAAAATATGATTTTTTTCTATAAAGTTGTTTTTTTTTTTTATTTATGGCTATTGAAATAATATCTCTTCCCCTCTTGCCAGTTCTGTGGTTTCCTTACTGTGCCCCACTAAACACTACTAAAGTTGCTCATACTGGGGTGCAGAATTTGTTTTAGTTGGGAGAATAAATTTGTTCTCCAAGCGGGGAAAAACCATTACATGGAATAATATGTGGAGTGATGTTTTTGAGCATATGCTAAACCTCACTAATAAACTTTATGAAATAATTAAATTTAAATTAATGAACTGTATCTGATAAATGAGTGAAAACATCGCAATTGTTTTGGATGCAAATCCCGTGATTGGCAAATGTAAGCACTGTATATTTCAAGAAATATGACTGCGGGCTTGTGGGTTTTCTTGATTCTCTGTGTAAATATAAATGCATATAATATCCCAGAGCCCTCAATCATGGCAAAGGTTACAGTGACAAAATAATCAATTCAGTGCTGGAGACACTTAGCAGGCCTGGCCTGTGTGCATGGAGGCCCAGCCAGAGGCTTCGTCTTCTCTGAATATATTCAGTTGCACTTCTTCCTCAAATCGTTGTCTGCCTGATCCCATCATACTCTGCGATGGTACACCCACGCCGCACGTTTATGTTAATTATTTATCGAAGTGCTCAAACCGTCTCTTTCCTGCTCCTTGTTTTCAAAGCACTGTTGTATTTACCAGTAAGTCCCAGCCTGGTGTGTTAAATTTGCTTTCGTTGCAATTCTATACTAATTAAAGTGCATGTAATCCTTTTGAAAGGCAGAAATGAAGTTGTGTCGTGGGTTTTGAAAGACTTTTCTTGAGGCAGATTTAAGTCCAGTACGGTATGATGCATTATTTTTTGACATAATAACCTTTTCCAGTTTGACAAGAAGGGCATGTAATATCTGTCAGTCTGCCGAGCCAGCAGCATATGCACGTTACACATAACTTACGGAGGAAAACATTATGAAACTGAGGGCTGTCATGTTCAAAACATCACCATTGGTGTTTTCAGTTGCAACCACACGCATCTAATTACATGTATTGTGATCAACGTCAGGAAGGTACTGGGGAGCTTTCTAATCCACTTTAAGATACACATAGGAAGATACTGAGGAGCTTTCTAATCCACTTTAAGATACACATAGGAAGGTACTGGGGAGCTTTCTAATCCACCTTAAGAAACACATAGGATGGTACTGAGGAGCTTTCTAATCTACTTTAAGATATACATAGGAAGGTACTAGGGAGCTTTCTAATCCACCATAAGAAAAACATAGGAAGGTACTGAGGAGCTTTCTAATCTACTTTAAGATACACATAGGAAGATACTAGGGAGCTTTCTAATCCACTTTAAGACACACATAGGAAGGTACTAGGGAGCTTTCTAATCCACTTTAAGAAACACATAGGAAGGTACTAGGGAGCTTTCTAATCCACCATAAGAAACACATAAGAAGGTACTAGGGAGCTTTCTAATCCACCATAAGAAACACATAAGAAGGTACGAGGGAGCTTTCTAATCCACCTTAAGATACACATAGGAAGGTACTGAGGAGCTTTCTAATCCACCTTAAGATACACATAGGAAGGTACTGAGGAGCTTTCTAATCCACCTTAAGATAAACATAGGAAGGTACTGAGGAGCTTTCTAATCCACTTTAAGATACACATAGGAAGGTACTGAGGAGCTTTCTAATCCACTTTACGATACACATAGGAAGGTACTGAGGAGCTTTCTAATCCACTTTAAGATACACATAGGAAGGTACTGAGGAGCTTTCTAATCCACTTTAAGATACGCACACCCCAAAATACACTTTACTTTGTATTTGTATTAGTTTTTTTTTCTTCTATTTTTACATTTAAACCGACATTCATGTGGGTGCTTTAATATTGACTGTGCTGGCTTTGATTGGGCCCATCCTTTCTAATATGACAGCCTTTAGACCTGGGGAGTACAAGGGCGATGGGCCTGACAGATTTACTGTTTAGTAACTGTTGATCAGAAAATTGAATCTAAATAAGATTTTTTCCTGTACGGTGTTATAGATAATCTACTTGAACCTTACGATTGCAAGTGTATTTAATTAAGTCTGTGTTATTTCAGGGCTGGTTCATGAAACTTGTTGTGGTTGATTCTTGTTTGCTTTCTTTTCTTCTTATTTCTGTTAGCATGGAGATTTAATGGTGATTGTTTTCAAAAATACAACAGTGAGCATTTTTTGGAAAATGTGTTGTTTACAGACGCATGACATAATCTGTAATTGATATTCATTGATTTAGACTTTGATTAAATCTACACTTTGATTAAATTTATGCTTTGAATGTATAATACCTGTAATTTGCCAAAGAACACCAATTTTGTGCTTCATATTAACATGAAACCAGCATGTGCTATTTTATTGAATGGAGTTGAATAGTACAGTATTGAACCAGGAGTGAGAACATGCAGTATGAAATAAGGTATGTAAATTTCTAGCTGAATAACTTGCTAATATGATGTAATTAGTTGTTCTGTCTTGCCTGTAGTGACTCTTCAGTTCTGTGGATGTTACACTTTGTTTGGCCTTGTTACTTTGAAAAGCTTGGACACTTTTCTCCAGAAACCGATTATATTGTCAAACAGTGGCAAAAGGGGACACAAATTGCTCTCTGCCTCCAAAGAAGCATTATTATGACTTTTTGTGGTCGTGTCCTCATCAGGTAACATGCCTGATATTTAGCAAAATTAATTTGACAGTGAAGAGAATGATGTTGGTGCAGGGTTACAAAATGTCATTGCATACCCTGGTGTGATATAACAGACTTGGGCAGACGTCTCTTAAAGTGAGCAGGACAAGCAAGCACATATTTATAAACATTCTTTTGATATGGAAGAAAAAATGTGGAAAGGTTAACGGGATTTTCAGATTGTCTGATTTTTGTGTGTGTGTGCGTGTGTAAAAATAATTACCCAGATCATAGTTAACATGCCAGAAGTATATACAGTATATCCATTTCACAATTTTTTTATTAAATGCAGTCTGTTTTATGCTTTTCGTATTGTCCTTTTCTGCAGTAATAATACAATCGTTCTTTACTCTTAAAAAAAAAAAGCAAATGAATGATTTTTTAAATGGTGCCAGCTTGTTGCTTTTATTCTGGATGCCATGAATGAGAAACCTGACTAATGTGTTCCATGGATGATTTAGTTCATTCTTGTTCATTTTTATGTCATTCAGTATATTCGAGTTCTTCGGAAGCCTCTGATGTCATCTAATGCTGATAGCATTTCAAAGATCAGCAATGCAGCAGTTCAGTAACGTAAGATAAAGAAAGCCGATTTGATATTGCTGACGCACGGACATGCTGAGGAGTAAAAGGCAGAAGGTTTCCGTGTTAAAATAGCTGGGCCTATCACTTCCTGTAAATCAAAACGCCACATGTTGTCCTGCAGAGAGGAGATACGGCAGAAGCTTCCCGCTTCCAGCTCCCCTACATGTGGTGCACGTTGTGTGGTGAAAAGCAATTTAGATGCAGCACTACAGCTATCATTTAAAGGGCCGGGGTTTATTAGCCAGGCAGTCTAAACCCCCCCCACCGCAAGCGACTGCGTGCCTTCATTTAAAAATGACTCTGATTTAGAGATGGGGCCCAGAACCTCCCACCGCTGACGTCCTTAATGTACTTCTGATGTTATTCTTCCATGAGGAACAGGAATCCATTATGATGCTGCCTATTTTACCAGATGTCTGATTCTGGAGGAAACGGCTCATTTATGCATTTGTGAAGTTCGTATCGGCACATTAACATTTGATCAGATAGAGCAGCCAGGAAAACAACGTGCCGGTGAGTGTGATTCGGGGTCAGCTTTGGCACTGGAGGCCTCCAACTCTGTGATTGTTTAGGGGAATGTGAGGGAGAAAGTGCATGAATCAAGCCGACAATCAGCAAAAGTACTGTTTCAGTGTGTTCAATTTGGGGGATGCAAAAAAAGGTAAAATTACAGTGTAAGTGATATGAATAAGTTGGGTTTACATTTAGAGTCTCTCTGTGCACAGCCAGCGCGTGATTCTTATGCGCTGGTCAGAGAACATGACAGGTAGCAGATGGCACCAATTACCAATAGCCTGAGGCGTCTGAATATGGACAGAATTGAACAGCATTTGGAGTTTCGATGGTGGAACTTTTTTTAAAACAGGGTATCTACAGTCTTAAAAGCTATTGTGGCACAGCGGAGCTGAAGTTGTCCAAAGAAATAAATGACAGAACAGTAATGTACAATGGAAGGAACCTTGTTTTTTTTGTGAAAATATTATGTATTTTGTTTTCATTTTGCAGACACACATTGTAGTGCTTTATGAGAACACGAATAGAGCTCAATATTCCCAGGGTATTCTCTTTTCCCTCTTCCATTCACCTGCTTCCCTGCTCAGAATGGGGGGGGGGGCTTGAGCCTAGGCACAAGACTGGAAGGAGTGCCAATCCATCACAGGGCACAGGGCTGGGGTACTCACTGGACGGGATGCCAGTCCATCACAGGGCAGAGGGCTGGGGTACACCCTGGACGGGATGCCACTCCATCACAGGGCACAG
>JAODJX010000129.1:14087135-14110699 GCA_026776945.1 Isichthys henryi | reverse complement strand
TTAAGGATGTTCCAAAACACACTCCTGTAAAGCGCATTGGGGCAACCTTGTTGTGAAAAGCGCTATATAAAAAAAAAAATTGAATAAAGAAGGCTTTAGGCTGTGAATGATCTCCTTTGGGGTGCCGTGGAAGGCCTGAGTTCCTGGATAAACTGAGCGATACAGATTATCCATCCATCCGTCTCCCATAAGCGCTTATCCAGCAGCGAGTCACAGTGAGCCTGGAATCTATGCCAGGAAGCACAGGGCACAAGGAAGGTGAAGCTCTGGATGGGATGCCAGTCTATTGCATGGCTAACAATCGCTCACCCATTAAGGACAATTTAGAGACAGCAGTTGACCTAAATGGCATGTTTTTGGCTTGCAGGAGGATACCTACAGAAACATGAGGGAAAACATTCAAGCTACAATACAGGCAATATAGCTTTAGATTTTAAGTAAGATTATGTATTATGTACAGCATAATGTTATTACTGCCGAAATGTTGTTGCTGGGAAACATTTTTTCGTAGTGATTACACAAGCTGTAGGAAAATGAATTAATTTATGTATTATTATGACAAATGTTATGATTAATTATGTATGAAAATATTCCAAATCTCATTAATATTTTATAATAATGAAATGTCATTTATGTTGTGATCAGCAAAATTATGTAAATATTTGTTGCGATGCTTTCTGATCATGGAAATGTCTATAAATGTTATCGCACAAATTGTGATCTGAATATGTGCAAAAAGGAAATCCTGTCGTCAGTGCAAAAACTGATCTGGCGACACATGATTTTTGAATATTAATTAATTGACTGCACATAAGTATAATTACATCTTATAGCTAAATCTAATCAAAACAATTTCTGTTAAACATCTGGAAATGGAAACATTATTATTCACATTATGTTATTTACATGACTATTGGGGAACTCAGGTTATGGGAGATACTCTTTGGAACTACGTATAAACTCAAAGTATGACTGTGTGCATGGGCATCTAACATAATGTACATTTCTATGGGAAAACACTCGCAATTAGGTGATTGTGTGGAATCTGGAGCAATGCAAAGTTTGTTTTGTATGAATCAGGTCCTATTTTATTCATCAAGGATGTTCTAAGCCTTCTGTTGAATTTAGGAACAATCTATTGAATTTCACATAAGGCAGTCTTATTGTTATTCATTTTATGCAGTATATTTTAAAGCGATCTGTTTTATACATGGGATCATTGTGAAGAAATTCAGTTTATATCTCTGTAGAGTTTATGCTAATTTGGAAATTATACTTGAGTTGTGACTGCACTATTTTTATGTTCATTCCGAGTTTGCTGAGTCTCTGCGCTGATTTAATTTAAAATGTTCCGTATTGTTTGCTTACCTCACTGAGGGAGATGTCTGTCATCTGTTTTGTACTTCCCCCTGATTTTATCTCCAATTTACCTGTTCTCCTTTCTGTAAACTTGTGATCTCTTGTGATGGCCGTTGTTCAGTTGACTGATACTCTTATCAGCTGCAGTAACATCTGAAACTATCGATGATGAAATAAGTGTTACATTGTGTTGTCATGTCTTATCGATGATGAAATGGATGACACGTTGTGTTGTCATGTTGTGTTGATGATGAAATGGATGTTACATTGTGTTTCCATGTGGCATTGATGATGAAATAGACATTACATTGCACTTTTAGCACCGTCTGGTTAACCTATATTAACAGAACACAAGTTCAAAGTTTTTTAATCGTGTTTTTTGTCTGTTCTGCTGTGACTGGCTTTTTTTTCCTGTCTTATGAAGGAGAGTGATGTGATTCCGGTCATTTGTATTGATTCTACACATTCCCATCCCGACACCCATGATTTGACTAAGTAAAATCACCAAGATGAGCGAATATCCTGACTTAGTTTGTATAATTAGCCAAGCAAAACCACATTTACATAAAAATCAAAACTTTAACAGCAGACCTACATGGGTGACAAAATTACCTGCTGTATATCACTGTATCGGAACTGCATGTTGCTGTTGCATTTTCGTATTCTGCAGTGCCTTCTGGAATTGCTGTCATTGGTTAAAAAATTTTACAACCAGTGGCCTCAGATGAAACTTAAAAATGAAGTTGTTTTCACCCTAACGGTGTGGCAAGACACCCAAGCACCCAGAGCTAAACTTTCAAAAATGAGAACTGCTTGGAAACTTCATAGAGAAGGAGGCTGAAACAGATCCAGACCTGCAAGCGCGGTGTTCTCAGGTGACAGCGCTACCAGCTGAACCACTGTATTTCATCCAGATGCTGTACTCTGACATTCATGCGAATGTATCCAATTCTGGAAGGTGCAAATTTCACAGCATTTTTGATAGATGCCTCAGGAGCAGAATAAAAGAATGTTACATTAATAGTGAAGCCAAATGCATTTTGACACTGACACAGGAAGTATCATTAATACTAGCTACTTTATATTCCAATAATAAAACATACCGTGTTTGACCCATGAATAGAGTAAACATGCAACATATGCCAGGATCCCAACATCTGTTTCCTTAAATGGTACCCAGCAGCCAACAGAATCTGGAATGCCAAATGATACCCCCCAGGAAATCAGCATTTAAAATCCTTGTTTGACAGCTTGTATTTTAGGGCTGGTGGTCAAGATTTTTTCCTCCTCCTTCTTTAATCCCTCAAATCTGCATTTGATTCTGTAAATGAAATTCAGCTGCTCAAAACCTTCTAAGACGTATAATACAGGCTCTTGTCATATATTAATAGCACAGTATAAGGATATTAATTTGAACATTTATTTAATTGTTATTTTTTATCTTTTGTTTTACATATTTTATTTTGATGCCCTAAATGGTTATCTCTATAAGTATGTCTCAGTTTATCGTCGGTTTAAATATGGATGCATACTGTAAGTATCTGTTCGGGTGTTCCAGGTCTTCACATTGAAGGAGGCACCTTCGTGTGCTGGGAGTCGGCAAACGTGCCATTTACATTGAGCTGGGAGACTGTTGAGTCGCCATGTCTGAATGGGAATTGAATTAGTGAGGAACAAGCACAATCAAAGCTGAACACTTCATAAAACAGCTTGTATTTCTCCTGACTCCAGCTTGGAAGAGGTTCCATGTTAGCCTGTGTGCCTGTAATCAGAAGGTCACAAGTTCAAACCCAGCCTCAGCACATCTGCAGGTCCTTAAGCAAGGCCCTTAACCCCCAGCTCCCTGGGCACCACCACGGGTGGCTGCCCTTCACGGACGGACAGCTTACTCTACAAAAAGAAATTGAGGGAGGCGTAAAGACGATTTCCCCACAGGGATCAATAAAGTATTCATAATGATAATAATAATAATAATAATAATAATAATTATTATTATTATTATATGTCATTCTAAGCTAAGATGGCTCACACTTGTGATACACAGCACTGCGCCATATGAAATGCCTTGTAATGAAATGATCGGACTGCGTTACTGCAGGGAAATTAACCATCTGCTGTTATGGAGATCCCTGAACCTTTAACTTTTCGAATCAAGTGCTCGGGTGGGCTTAGATTGGGTGGGGCTTGTTGATAATTTTAACAACCCCCACACCCCGCACCCCTCACGGACATCTCTTTTAAGTGAGAAGCTAATTGAGAAGGTGCTTATTATGCCGCTTGGCTGCAAACTGGGTGATGAATACTAGGAGCTTCTATACAGTGTTTTGGCTATGAAGTTGTTCTGCTTTTCTCTTCATGACTGTTTGCTGTTTGCCCCAGTGGCACACTGGCCCAGTGGCACACTGCCTCAGTGGTTATCAGTGCCGCCTCGCACCTCCAGCCCTGGGCTTGCGATTCCCAGCCCCGACTCTGTGTGTGTGAAGTTTGCCCTTTTTCCCCGTGATGCCTCTGGCTACATCTCGATAAATTGGGGAAGAGGGTGGCGCAGGAGGTAGTGCTATTGTTCGGCAACCGGAGGGTTGCAGGTTCGAGCCCTGGTTCCTCTTGACCCCATCAAAGTGTCCTTAAGCAAGACACTGAACCCCAAATTGCTCCCGGTGTGCAGGCTGGCACCTTGTATGGCAGCCTCCGCCACCGGTCTATGAATGGGTGTGTGGATGGGTGAATGTGAGGCATGAAATGTAAAGCGCTTTGAGTACTCGTAAGAGTAGAAAAGCGCTATATAAACGCAGTCCATTTACCATTTACCCTATTGTGTGAAACTGTGTCCTGGGATTCCTGATATAGACTTAAGATGCAGCACATCAGATTAGTGCGGTGGATGGATGGGTGGATGCCTGCCTGCCTGCTAAAGACAGGCTTTTTACATTTGTACTTTTTCTTTGACTGGCCAAAATGGTGCCAGCGCAGCACAGATTTGGAGCATATGCTGCCAGACACTATTTTTGTTCCTAATTTAGTTCCTAATCTTTTCCTCTTCTTCAAAGACTCACTTCACTTTTGAGACAGTTATTTGTAACCCATTAAGATTTTCTGCTGGCTCTGCGACTGAAATGCCAAGGGTCTGCTGGCAATTACACCTTATTTAAAGTCTCTAAGGCCTCCTTAATGCTGCCCCATAAAACTCTGCTCACTTTATAGATACAGCTATATAGTCTGCTACTGATGTGTGCCCTAATGTGCTGTGTAAAAGTCCTTATTGCTGAATGTTTACCCAGTGCTTTCCTTTCTGAAGAAATAAGGGTGCTGACTGGTCCCTCCAGGTACTATCTCTGTGATACTAGTTATGTGATTACTAGCTGTGTGATACTAGCTATGTGATTTCTAGCTTTGTGATATTAGCTGTGTGATATTTGCTGTGTGATACTAGCTATGTGATTACTAGCTGTGTGATTACTAGCTGTGTGATACTAGCTATGTGATTACTAGCTATGTGATTACTAGCCGTGTGATTACTAGCTATCTGATTTCTAGCTGTGTGATTACTAGCTATATGACACTAGCTATGTGATTACTAACCGTGTGATTACTAGCTGTGCGATACTAGCTATGTGATTACTAGCTGTGTGATACCAGCTGTGTGATTACTAGCTGTGCGATACTAGCTATGTCATTACTAGCTATGTGATACTAGCTATGTGATTACTAACCGTGTGATTACTAGCTGTGTGATACTAGCTATGTGATTACTAGCTATGTGATACTAGCTGTGTGATTACTAGCTGTGTGATTATTAGCTATGTGATTACTAGCTGTGTGATACTAGCTATGTGATTACTAGCTATGTGATACTAGCTATGTGATTACTAGCTATATGATTACTAGCCGTGTGATTACTAGCTATCTGATTTCTAGCTGTGTGATTACTAGCTATATGACATTAGCTGTGTGATTACTAGCTATCTGATTTCTAGCTGTGTGATTACTAGCTGGGTGCTGTTGTGTGATAATAGCTATGTGATTACTATCTGTGTGGTACTCGCTGTGTGACTGGCAGTGTATGAGTATCTGTTGACTGCTGGGGGTGAGCGTGTGCAGAAGTTCTCTTGGAGCTTTGAGTGCCAGCGGTGCTCAGGTACATCACTGTGACCTTCGAGGAGAACAGGAGGAGGCCGTGCATGCTGGCTGGCGTTCAACTGCATGCGTATTATTGCATTATTAAGTATGAAATGATCTGAGGTATGTAGTGCTCTTTATGGACTGCATGTCGGCAAATTAAATGGACATATTTTAATATGATATGGCTCCGTGAGCTTACTGCAGTCATCACCTGATTAATGGTGTACCGTTCTCACTTTAATAATACATGAAGGCCTCTTGTTCTACCGTAATGCACAAAAAACTGAAATATACATGAAACATTCTTCTAGTGGGAGTAACGATAACGATACTGCTGCTGCTACCACTAATAGTCATAATAATAACAACCATTACAGTAAAGTGGTAATTATTATTATTATTAATTAAAATTCATAATTCTTAAATACAACAATGGACACAACTGTGCACTTCACCTTCTCTTTGATAAATGCGGTGTAGCTAAATAAAAATGTGATGGCAGTTGTCGATTGGACATTTATTGTGTTTGATCTTTCATCTACAAATATTAGTGCAGTTCCGACTCTGGGTTTGATTCCTGGGGGCAGCTCTACCTGTGTGGAGCTCACATGTTTTACCCGTGTTCATGTGGGTTTCCTCCTGTACAGTGTAGGTCGCGTGACCCGGTGTTTGTAATTGCACTTTGTGAGTGTGTGTGTTTGTGTGTCTCTCTCTCTCTCTCTCTGAGATCGGCTGGCTTCCCCTCTGTATTTTCCTGGTGTTTCCTGGAATAGGCTCCCAGTTTCTGAACACTATGCTACCAGTGAGTCGTTATGGAAATGATTGGTGGGACATCACTCACATAAGACAAAATATTCCCTAAAAAGGGAATGCTTCCGTCTTTAGATTTCTTTTTCGTGCACCAACATTTGGGATGGTTTTTAAAATAATTGTACATTTTTTATGCAAAATAAATAGGTATATACTTAAAAATACAAAACCAGTGTCCTTCCTTGTAGGAACCCTGAACCTTGGCATATTTTTTGAAACAGATCAACTCCTTTAAAGGAAATAAATCATACAAGTAAAAGTGTTCCAGTGGCCCTTGGCTGCTTTTGGACCCTAAATCGACTTGATGCCCTTGGAATATCCTGTACTGCGCCGTTTAAAGACTCTGTCAGACAGTTTACATGTGATATTTTTCAGAAAACATGCCATGGGGTGAGCTGTAGTGCCAGAGAGTATTCTCTGTGTATGTGTATTCCCCTCTCGATCTAGCATCCTTGACAGGCCTGTGATTGGCATTCTGTTTATTTCAGGGGAGGCTAAAGCACAGAGAGCGGAATCTGGGTGCTGATGCAGAGTTCCTCTCTTATGATAACTGTTTAATTTGAGCTGACTGTAGCTGGAAAGACATACTTAAATCGGGTCTTCCGGAACTTTCCAAGCTACTGGGATCTGGATCAGAACATCTAGGTACAATCATCCATCATCCATGTTAAAGGCATGTCTAGTGTTGTTTATGTTTGCTAAACAACAGGATTGGCATAATTCTGTCATTTTAGGGGTTCGCATGATCCTGAATCAGAATCAGAATTGGTTTGTTTACTGCTCAAGACTTCAGATTGAATTCAAGAGAATTACTGATGGATGGGCCCATTGTAGCTACCTTTATGTTATTGTGATTTAGAGAAAATGACAAGAATTTGCTTAAATAGCATGTGAGTAACTTAGTAGTTTGTATTTCATTTCATTTAACTTTACAAGACAAAAGGTGCTGTGAGCTTGTCGGGATTGTTGGGTGATAATTTGTGTGCAGAGAGTCTTACAAAATTTTCAGTAACCCTTTGGTGACACAGAAGCATATTTACGTCATTAAAGGCTGCTGAAAAGGCCCATAAACTGCACAATGGACCATTTCCCCGTATTTTTATGACGCATTGGCATCAACCATCTTTAAAATTTGACATTTATTAGAGGATGTATATGTGCTACTTTGCTCCAAACTACCAGATAAAGTTCAATCATTTTTAACGCGGCTTTTTATTTATATTACCCTGCAAAAGTGTTACTATGACATCAGGATAAAAAGGCATCTTTCAGTCAAACCCCAAAGTGTCTCCAATTCATCTTACACTGTACCTGCATTTCTCTGCGCTGTCCTGTAATTACGACTGTAAAGATGAATATAACTACTGCGTGTTTATTGTAGCGCCGGCCTTACTCCCTTTTTGTGAGGCTGTTCATTTGTTTTGACAGAAATTTACAAAATCCTCTTTACAACCTTTCCCCTAGACGTGAGCGCTTGACAATTTTCTTTTGTGTTCACTGTTCAGCAGCTTTGGCAGCATCAAATCAAGTTTGGTGATAAAACATGTCCTGCTATTTAAATGCTAATATGACTTCCCCAGTATAAGAAACCTTTACAGAGCAATAATAATAATAATAAAGGCTACAGTTCCATTGTCTTTGGTTTTATGTATACTTACCAATTCTTTCGGTATGTAGGTGATGTTATTAGGGTTAGCACAGTAGAACAGTAGCAGATATGCTGTCTATTAAAATGAGATGAAATTTATTTAAACAAACATTGGTACATATTGTATTAAAACACATTTAAATCCTTTACATTCTATTATTATTTACATTTATACATATTATCCTTATGTTATACTGCCTTTTTTCTCAAAAAGGCATCACAAATTCTGTTTTCCCTCAGCTATTACAAACTGCTATTTTTCATTTTGCCTTATTTTGTATAGTATCTGTCCTGCGTTATTGCAGTTCTTGTTTCTTGTCTGTTTCAAAGCACTATTTTGCACTCTGTGTCAGTGTGAGACACTGAGGGTTATTTCGTATTCCATCAGTCCATGAAAGTGGGTTAGGGTTCAGGGGTTAGGGTTAGCTTTAGGATTAGGGTTAGGGTTAGGGTTAGGGTTAGGATTCACGGCAGTGGGAGAACGGGGAACATGTGACTTCATGAGGGACTCTTTGGAAAACTATGCATTTTATGGGTCAGAAACCTGGTTTTATGTAATAAAACGCCCACCCCTGTCATATATGTGTGTAGTTGGGCACCTGAGCTGCTCTCCCTAGTAAAATGTCTGTACAGGAGAATAAATATTGATTGTGTCCTAGAGAGACTGAAGATTTTACGATGCTCCACCAGGAAATTGCATTTCTAGGTTAGTAGACACATGCCACCTGCTAATTGAAAGTGATGTACTTGGATCTGTCATTCGTATATAGCACATTCAGTCTGTTTTTTCAGACACACTGGAAGTCATCTTCATATATATATATATATATATATATATGTGTGTGTGTGTGTGTGTGTGTGTGTGTATGTATGTAAACCACACAGAGTGATGTTTTTTGTGGGTCTTTTATTTTTGAGTTAGATTCAAATCAGTTTAATGTTTGTTATGATACAGCAGGTCTTTTCCAGATTGAGTGTTTTGTTCCCCTCTTCATACACCCACAGCCTTCACGTTATAAATTAACCATGCAGAAGTTGAACACCGCACTGTTTAGTTTTTGTGATACTTCCAAGAGCAGCCAATGGACTTCACTAACTCGTAGTGTGGGCTCAGTTTAAAGATGCATTCCCTCTAGGTTTGAAACTGGATAAACAAGCGACAGCTTGAGAATCATCATGAAGTCTGAACATTTTTCATGGCAGTCTATTACTGCTGCGTGCTTCGCTGTGGAAGGCTCCCTGGGGAGTTTGGGCGAGGCATTTCAAAACGCAGCCAATCAGCTCTGGGTCTACACGTGCGTCTATTAGCATCGCTGTCTGTCTTTGAAATTCCATTGGTTTTGTTCACTGTTTCATTTACTCCAGATATAAAGGACTTCCTGAAAGACAACTGCTGCCTTTTATATGGATGTATTGGTAACCAGAACAGAAACAACACAGTCACAGAGGGTTTGCCTGGAGTGTTTCTGTGCTATGCAAATACGGATGTATAAATGATGGTGTGTCTCGGTCTTCCTCTGCTCGCAGAGATGCATTCACGGTGTGCTAAGGAATGAAAGCAGCATCTCCGACCACCGACTTTACAATTCATAGCATAGTAGTTGCACAGATCTAAACAGTGTCCAAATAAGAATGCGTGTTCTGTCGTTTTCCGCATAGCCTAAAGCTTAGAAGGCTCGTCAAGAGACAGGGCTTTCTGGGAGCCTAAAACTTATAATGGTCCTATATCCTCCTGGGCGGCCTACTTTGGCTTTATAGCACACAGTGCTGTTTCCAGCACAAAAAGACAGTGTGGTGCCATTTGATTCAGTTTTGACATTTAAATTTTGCAGTTTCTCATTGGCAGCAGAATGAAGCCTGCTGTTGAAAGCTGGTCAGTTTGCATGTAGGATAGCACTCGGGGTCACTGCTGTCCATCCTCTTCCAAAAAGACATAGTTTGTGCTCCCTTCATTTTTTTAATTACAGATGAGTGCTCTATACCATTTGTCTCCACACCCAGTTTGGTGCAAGAATCATGCCCTCTGAAGCAGAGGTGGGGGCCATTTTCTCTGTTACCTATACTCTGAAAAAGCCCATACCTGTACCTAAAATATGAGATAGCTTTCAACGGAAAATACCGTAACAGCCGATGTATTGTCATGTTATATCTGCTGCCCGCTTTAATTAAAATGATTAAATAATTATTGCTAGATGATCTTATAAGAAAGATTCATGAATGACATTTGTCTTTTAACATTAAGATAGTTGAAGCTTAGTGTTTCAGTGACAAGATAAAGATATTTCTTCACAAATTTACATAAAATAAAGTAAATTGATTTTGTTTCATATTGAAAATTTAATTTTATTAGTGATAATAGATAAATTCATTGCATTGTTGTTTCAAATGTTATATTACCTTATCAGTTAATGGAAAAAATAACACTAATGATGCAGTACATAGTGTAGGAATAGAGGCAGCCCAGCTACTACTTAGTGTGATTGAGAAGCTGTTGCTAACTGAGACTGAGAGAATAGTTATATAAATATGATCTTAGACAAGGTGTAAAATGCTATTTTAAAGCCATTTCCCCTGCAATGTTTTGCTATTAAGAGAAAAAATGTCATGTGGATTTAATTTTCATGTTCGTGCTAATGGTATGCTAAACAGTCAGGGAAAATGCAGAATGTAATCTTTTCACTGGCTGACCGCTGAGCTTTGAATGGTGAAAATGGAAATGTTTGGTAAAATGAGAAGAGAAGACGTTTACTGTCAGATCAGCTCTGGCTAGAATCTGATGTAGATGTTCACATTTTGAAGAAAGATGTGTCTAGGAGAGTGAGGAGTGTTTTGCAAGTATTTGGCTGATAGGAACCTACTGCTTCTTATTGGTACTTACTGTAAGGTAGCCAGAGATCTATAGCAGAGTAAGCTGTACTCATAATGTTAGCTGGTGAGTAATTAGACTCACATACTATGTAGAGTAAGCATATTTTCATAAAACATACCTTCTTTTGAATGTTTTTAATGAATTTTGTCTTGCCTTGATACTAATCATATATTCAAGGAAAAAAGTCATAGAATGGGAGTGACATTGAGAACAGGTTTTGAATAAAGCCAAATGTAAACATCTGAACATCATTTTCTTTAATCGTTACTTTAAGGGAGACATAAAAAAACCTTTCATGAACTGAGGTTCTTGGCTGTATAATTTTACCTCAGTCAGCTGTCGGCTTTTGTAAGCGTTTGCCAGTTTGCTGCCACCGAGGACAGCTGGATAGGGACTGGTCTTAGTCTGGATATTAGTTAATTCGTCATCATCTTCCCCTTCTTACACTGGGTGAGTGAGACTGCAGATATGCAGCCTGTGTTGCTAGACATCATTTCTCAGTGGTAGGTCATCTATTTGCATTTTAATCAGCCTCTGTTAAACGGTATGCATGTGGCAGTGTGAAGACGTGATAGCATGCCTGGGAAATAAGAAGGGTAAATGAATACATATGAGTGAAATCTGATATCAGCAAATTTTCGCATTAACCTTTAACACCAAGTGGCAATGCTGATTATGGTGCTGATGTTATATTTGAGAGAAGGTAAAGCCTTTCGAGCCAAACTCTCCTTTTAGTAAATTACGGAGTAGTGCAATTATGGATATTTAGATGATGAACATGTTCAGCATGTCTTGTGTTGTTAGAAAAGAAAAATGTACTAGTACGTTTTAAAGAAAATTGAGAAGAATTAAATCAAGGAGTTTGATTTGTTAGGGAAATGTGCATATTGTGGCCACAGGGATTGTCTCCAGTAGCTTTGGGGTTTGGAAAATCCCTTTTCAGTGTAACACTGGAGGTGTTTAGGGATAGTCTGTCTAGCTGGGAACAGCCACTATGGCAAGGGGTGCTTACTTATGCGGACTCTGTATTACAGTCAGTGAGGTAAGAAACAATCTCTTGAAAAACCACACCTCTAAAATCAATTTAATGAAATGGTGCTGCATTTCCTCTGAAGATCTCCTCGGGGGGTGACTTTTATCTCTGTCCAAGATGAAAGCCTGGTAACATGAAAAGATGGAAAATATTACTTGACAAACCCATGTCATATAATGGAGTTACTTGTATTCCTACAAAACACGATCAGGTTGAAACTTCAACCAATGCACTTCAACCAAAGGCCAATGCAGGTTTGTAATAAAACAATGATTCTAATTTATAACTAAGTACTGTATGGTAACTGGTGAATTCAGTACCATTGTTTATTTTTACGAATGGCTGTGATAAGTGTTGGTAAGGCTATCATCCTAGCGTTGCAAGCAATCGTTGCTTCCATTTGGGAGACAAGCATCATTCTAGCTGACTGGAAAAAGGGGCTTTTTGTCCCTATCTGGAAAAGGAAGGGTGATTGCCTGGACTGCGGCAAGTTCAGCAGGATAACCCTGCTCTCGGGGCCGGGTAAGGTCTATGCCAGGGTAATCATGCAGGATCCATGATCACTTGCTTGCCTACCAGCAACTGGAGCAGTGTAGTTTTACTCCTAAGGAGTCTACCATCGACTGCATCCTGGCACTTAGGGTTCTCATTGAGTGAAAATGCTAATATCGGCAGGGTTTCTTTGTAGCCTTTGTTAATTTTCATAAAGCATTTGACTCAGTTGATTGTGGGACTTCCTGAGACTTTGCGGGGTCCCTCAAAGTTGCTGGATGTCATGGCTGAGTTGTACACCAGTACTATTAGTGTTGTGCGGAGTAAAGACAGAAACTCTGTCTCCTTCCCAGTGGATTCTGGGGTTCATCAGGGGTCTGTTCTTGCTTCTGCTGTGTGAACTGGGTTTTGGGCAGGGTCATGGGGTCCAGTGGCTTTGGGGCATCTGTTGGTGTGGAAAGATTTACCAATCTTGAGTGATCAGAACTCTCGAGAGACTGAATGAGGAGTCTGAGTGTTTGAGTGTTCCCTGGATCAAAACTAAGATCCAGGCATTTAATGACCTCTCGGGCACAGCCGTCAGCAGTGTGTCTGTCTGTGGAGAGAGTGTCGACCTCATTGAGAGGTTTGCTTGCCTTGGGTTCATGAGGTCATAAGAATGGGGTGTGTGGTGCTCCTGATATCATTGTAAAAGGATGCAGGACCAAGTCTTTAGAGTTCTGGTGCTTCCTGTCTTGCTGTAGGACCACAAGAAATGGACAGTATCCAGTGAGCTCATACATAGACTGAACTCCTTCGGTACTGTGTCTCTTTGGGGAATCCTTGGGTACCACTGATTTCACTTGTTGCCAAATGAGGCACATTACCTGCATTGTGAGGGAGCGTCAGTTACAGTACAGGCACTATGGCCAAGTGGCGTGTTTCCCTGAGGGTGATCTGGCTCGTTGCTGAGGACCCAAGTGGCTGCACCAGGTCAAGGGGACACCCACATAACACCTAGCTGCGGCAGATAAATGGCCAATTCCGGAGGGTGGGACTGGACTGCATGTCAGCATAGGGGTCACCAACTGGGATCCTACTCCGTTTCACTGTGTGGTGGGTGCGGCACACTGGTACAACTGTGCCTTGTACCAGTGCACGGTCCCCAACCTAAGCTGTGATGGTAGCAACAATGACAAAGAGAACTACTGTCATGTGGCTTTTCCTCATTGTCAGTTGTAAATCGCTTTGATCGTCATCTGTCAGGTGCCTTTTTCTTTCAGCCGTCATCGTGTGTTTTCCTTGACAATGCAAGGCCTACATTGGAAAGGTCCTCCAATCTCAACAGAGCCACCAAAGAGCATCACAAGTTCACTCACTTTCAGTCGCATGCCATTTTTTTCCTCTTTGTCTTTCATTTACATCTTACATGTTATCATTCTGGGGAAGATGATGGTTATTGCTTTAAGATTTATGTCGATTTATCACTTCTCTTAACTCATCCCATCTGGTGCATCACATGACATACATGTACTTAATGGAAAAAGCAAATAGTGCACGTCACAAGTGTCTGTATGATGTCCGCCATTTTGATTATATTTTTTACTGCATTGCTCAGAGAAACCACTTGCTCCGAGAGGAGTTATAAGGAATTAGGAATAATTATGGTTGTTATTCATGTTCCTTGTCCACGTGCAGTCATCTGCTTGTGTCAAAATTGTAGAGGGACCTGGTCATTGTTTTTAGTACAGAATGAGTCAGAATGTGACAGATAATTGGTTATCTTTCAGAGTTACTGCATTAAATGCAGACAGGCTCGAGGTTTTTAATTTTATGGCTGTTGTGTTTAACCCATTTGAGTAAATTTTTTATGCATGAGTATATTTATATTTGACAAATCTTATCCATCTGCAACATTTAATGTCTGATGGTTCGCCCTTTCGGCACAACAGAGCTAATTTAGCATGAATCATGGCTATAGGTTGGTATGCTCGTTATGGGGAGGGGGTGTTGTGAACATAGATAAATGGATGACAGGTGACGTAGCCTTCTTAGAGTACCAGCTGTGAGCTATAACTGAATGCTTCACGAAAACGAATCGTTCCATATGTTGCGGAATCACAAAGTCCGATTTTGTCATTTACCTGTAACAGTAAAACTCCCATTTCATGCACTACTATTGTTACTGCACTCAAACTTAGACTGCCCTTTAAGAATACTTTTCTTCAACTTAAATACTTTTTTTTTCTACTTGCAGTGCGGAATCGGTGCCAATCTACAATGTAACATTCAAAAGGCAAAAGTTACTCTCTATTAATGCTGTTTTCAGCTTTTTCATTAAACGGCAAGCTGCTTGGTAATGGTTTTTGGGAAAGTATACTTCAAAGGGAATGGCAGTGTAGCTTTGCTAAAGGTCACTTTGATAATCTGTGGAATCGCTTGACTTGAAAAACAATGAGGGCAACGGCTAATTTTGTGCATGCTAATTTGAGGGAATGGAGCACAGCTCAGGTCGGCTGCAGGCGCTCCCAGGCGCGATCGATTACGTGTTGCATCTCGCCTGAGCGTGCTCTGCAGGCATCACCGTATTGATTTCCAAACACTGAAGCGGCTAAGAATCTACATGTCAGAAGTGAGATCCGCTAATCCCAGCTCTCTTCCCACAACCTGGCAGTGCAAAATGAATGCCTATGACTCACGGGCTCCTGTTTTTCTCAGCAGTGTGATGCTATCAGAGCCTTTCTGCAGGCCGCTCTCCTGGCACATAGTGCATGAAAATCAAATATGTACCTTCTGGGTACACATTCAGCAGCAGGGGACACAGTCCGACAGCAGCCGGCTCTCTCTGGAGTACTTTTGCCGTCTGGGTTTTTGCTGCGCTGTCCTGTTATTATAAACTTAGCGACACTTGAAATGTTCATACTTCATGGAATTAAGAGGCCACTTTTTATGATTGCATAGTGCCAGTCGGCATGTTCCCTAAAATATCAAACCTCTCCAGTCAGTAAGTGACTGTACATGCATTGTTTTATGGGTGTTTGCAGCTCTCTGAGTGCGACTCAGGTGACGGAACACATTTGCATCAATTTCTGCATTTCTTGATTTCCTTTACCATGTAGCTCTGTTTTCTCGTACTTGTGAGACATTTTTTTCAGAATCACTTCTTGCTGTTTTGAATAGAGTGTCACCTGTGTTTACCTTAGTGTTCCTTTTTGTAGGTACAAATTGTGGATTTATAATTTGAATGTGTACTCATCGACAAAATGCAAAAAGTATCTTTAGTTAGTAGTTGGAATTTACATCACAGCTAATTGTGGTATTTAGTTTCTCAGTCCCCAAACAGCAGATGCATTACTGAGTACTTAATTGAATTAATGAAGTGCAAATGTCAATCATTGCGTTTCTCCTTTGCTAAAGGAAAGCAAAAATGACTATAGACCTTTGACAATCGATGATGATTACAAATGACGTTGATATATTTTGATGGATGATGAGATTAATGGGACTTTGGCTGGTTTTGCTGTGGGATGCAGAGTGAGCTTGTACACTTAACTCTTACACGCTCCTACAATAATTATATTACTATGAGAAGTCACCTGACATGTGCCTTTGGGGTCATTTTGACCCCAGGGTAGGTGTGAGAGTCAGTAAACGCTTCCTTATGCATTTATTGCATAAAAACAGTTCTTTCTGTGTTCGGAGAGAATTGTTTGCATCAGGTTTACAATGACGAATTTGACATCATTCAGACACTGACTTATCTTTTATTCTAGAAGAGTGCCTTTTTAATGTGAAAACCAATACGATAAATTGAATGCACTGTCAAGGATTAGCCAGTGTATGTACTAAAGTGCATTATTTTAAGTCATGTTTTTGTTTGATTCCAAGTCATATTTAGTAGTTTTTATTGGTTTAGTAAAATATGACATCTTACAGCTGTTTTCAGTGTCAATGAAAAGTCCTTTAAATTATTTGAGTAATATAGCTGCATTTTTTTGTCCAACAGTGGACGTTTCCTTTGGTAGAATCACTGTGTTGTTTTTTACGTCTTGATTGAGCCATGTGGAAATACTAATCTTTGTCGTTTTTTGAGTCTTCAAGCACGTTCTGATAGAGAAGGAAAGCAGTTTTATGTGTTTTTTATTGTTAAACAAGGGGCCAGTTAAACCATTTAAGGGTCCACATAACAACTTCCTAAAGATACACTGAAAATTATCAGGTGATGAGAAAAGTACTAATCTTCCTTTCACTTGAGGGCATCAAGTAGTGTCAAGCTAAAGAAAGACTTTAAAGTGACATTTTAACATGTATTTGGTTTAGTCTGGTTGTCTGTTTGCTGTACAAATCACTTGTGGTATGTGCTGAAATGGCAGATTGAGTCGGTGTTGTTTGGCTACAGTGAACATGCTCTCTCGCAGTGGGGACTCCGATAGCGTGTTATCCAAGTGACACGCCTGATTTGTCAACAACTTCATATTTGTGTTTATTGTTTTTCAGTGTGATCAGGCAGACTCATTAAAATAACTTATAATGATATGATAACGCCTCAAGGATACTGAATGTTTTCTCCTAATGGTAATCAATTAATTACTTTTACATTTACATAATATATACATTTGAATAGATCTGGGAAATAAATCTGGAAAACAAAGTAAAGAACTTACTTTCCTATCCAGCAACTAGAAAGGAGATTTGCTTAAAGATTAATTATACAACATGTGCGTCTACAATGTTAATGTGTTAGTATTAATGTGAACAATCAAATTTTAAAAATTCTAATCATCCTTTTTCCAACTGCTGATCCCATACATGGTCTCAGGGTGTTTTCATGGTATTGTGTGTTCTTGCCAGTTGCATAAATATTTCTTTGATTCAAATAGTGCAGTGTTTTCCGACCCAATCCTCATGGACCCAGAGATGATCCATGTTTTTGCTCCCTCCCATCTCTCTGCCAGACAGTCCACATTTTTGCATGGTCTGTCTGCGGGTCCCCGAGGACCAGATTGGGAAACAGTAAATAGTGCAATCTTGCAGGATACTGAGTATTCCTTTAGTCTCTACATATGCTACAAGCTACAGATTGGAGGATTCTGTAATTGGTACTTCTAGAAAAAGAGTGAGTGATTGGGTGTACCTGCACGACTAAAATGCATACTCTTAAAAGCTTAGTGGTGCCCATGTGCTCAGATCTTAGGGCTTATTTAGGCTTTATGTGTGTCCATTTAAAAAACCTCTTACTCTTCTATAAATATACAAATAAGGTATTATGGTGCTTAGCTTTAATGGAATACATTTCGTTGTTCGTTTTAAATAATACACACAGTATACATACATACAGTTTACAGTATGCATACATGCAGTATACAGTATGCATGCATACAGCATACATACAGTATACATACATACAGTTTACAGTATGCATACAGTACATGCAGAATACAGTATACATACATGCATACTTATTTTAAGATAGAAAAGTCCTACAGAAAATGTTGTGTTGTTTATACTGTTCTAGAAATTATAAATATGACCAACAATATACATTGTGTTGTACTTTTTAAATTAAATAATGCTAATATTTGTAGTTTTACAGTGCAACAAAATAGCAGCCCTCTCTAAACTTTAACTTATTCAAGCAAACAAGAAAGATTTTTCATGCTTTGTTCTGAGTTCACTTTGTTCCTCGGTGACTGGTCTGCCAATACTGGCATGCAGGCATGTGGTAAGACGTGTCAGAATGGAGCGTGACATTATCGCAGCACTGCGCAGAGAACTTACAGACGGCTCGCCTTTTTACATCACTCCTCACTCTCCTATGAATGTAAAGTATCTGTGTGGCCAAAGATCCTGCAGGTGGATGATTTTGTTTTTATCAGTGCTTTTATTTTCCTTGTTTTAGCCTCATTGTTCTTTTTTGAGGTGTCCTGCACCTTTTTGCATTGTAATGCAAGATTGCTTTAATTATTTTAACTATTATTCAGTCATAAAATGCTAAAAGTGTTTGTTTATAATATTAATGTATTTTGCACTGAGTAAACAAAACTTAATGAATTTGTTGTAGTTTTTTCCTTGCTTATGATCTCTCCTGCACTTTTGTTTAGATATTACTGAAATTTGGTGTTTCCCTAAGGTCCTTTGTGCCATTTTGCTAAATATTCCTTTTAAGAGATTAATTATCTCGAAATAGATGTTTTCTTAAAATAACTCTACATGCATACTTTAAGTCTATAGGGCAGCTGTCCATTTCGTGGTGCATTTACGGTGTTAGGTGCTTTGCCTAGCACACCCAGCCCTTACAGTTTCCCAATGCAGTGCCGCCTGGTCATGGCGCTTTGATACAGCAGTTTTCTGTATTTACTGCATTTACTCCACAGGCCGCAGTACTGGATGTACCAAGGACATAATCCAGAATTTGTTGCTAATTTGGAATTAATTCTATATAATGTAACAAACCTATATAAAATTAGAAAGCGATGATTTACATTAAGTGCACCTTCATAATATGTTTATAATGTATTCATACAACAATAAGCAGCATACATACCTTAACGTCTTACGGCATTGCATTCATAATCTTTTAATTGAGACATGACAGCTTTAATATAAAGGTATCCGCCACTTTACGAACGTTCGCTTTATGCTACTTCTTTTTCATAAAAGACCTACATTAACACCTGTTTTCACTAACCAAAAGAAATTCAGACGATTTTCTCGTCTAGGGAAAAAGGAGAAAAAAAGGGAACCATGGAAAAGCAAAAATAGCGTTTAGCATTTGTTCATCAGGTTATTGATATATAGTCGTGCACTCAGTGCAATGCATTACCTGTTTGTGGTGGTGTTGGAGTAAACAATCTGCGCTGCCAATCGTGTAAAAAAGTATAGCTGTATAGCACGTACTAAACTTGAGAGGCATGGCTCCACCCCTCAATGAAGATTATGGCCTCATTCATATATTTGATTTTTTTCATGTAAAAATACTAATACATAATTCAGCCCAACATAATTTGGTAAATTAACTTCTAGTCTACATTTTTTAAATCCTCACAAATCCGCTTGATTGGCTGTCTCGGTGAGCGCGAGCCAACTGCCGTAAGATTGTTGTGCTGTGTGTGGTGAACTCCGAGTTGGCAACTTTACCGTGGTATTTCAAGAAGGTACCTTAGCTAGCTGCTTTATGTTGATAAACATTGTTGGCTCTGTTGTCACTGAATTCAAGGTCAGAGAGTCACTCTCACGCGATGGTGTGTGGAAGGTATGTTTCCTGAGGTCTCTTGGTCTGTTGACGTTTGTAATTATGCACTTCTTGAGTAATCCTAAATCTGCGCAGCATGTGTAATATTTTTGGATTAAATCTCTGCACTCAATTGCTGCTCCCATTCATTTTGCACTGGCGCTAGCTTTAATATTTAATAATAAATATCTATGTTGCTCGTTTATGTATTTACTTTCCTGTACTTTTTACTATTATTTAGGCTGCACCATCTAGCCGAGGTTTGTAGTAGGTTATACCATCGAGGTTTCTGCAAGTACACTGTGATCTCACTGCGGCGCCTAACGATGCACTTCACAGGACGTGTCGTTAAGCGATGCATGGCTGAACCGTTTCTGCAGAGCGAAAGAAGCTGTACATACATTATTCCTACTTTAAGCTGCACATTTATCATATCATTCCAGCTTTTTCTATATGTTACAGTTATTTGTATGATTTATTATATTTTTGCGCGCTCAACAAGTTTCCCATATTAATTAATGTTAATTTCTTCTGCGCTTTACATTTTTTCAGCTTACGAAAGGTTTCACAGGAACGTTCTACTTTCGTAAAGCAAGGGATACCACCTTGGTCAACATTTACATTGAGTTCACCTTCATAACGCATTTATAATGCATTCACAGAACAGTAAGTGCACCATCATATTAGGGTATACTTTCATGCTGTTTATTAACATTTTATGAATGTATTATAAATGCATTATCAAGGTACACTTTGGTCAACTGGCTGGCATGAGATTTTCAATCCGAGACAAGTCTGCACACACATGCACACACATTTATAAGTATGTAACAGTTTTATTACCTTATTCAATAGTCTGTAGGGTTTGCGAACTACCTCAACGATTTTGATGTAGCTAACTTATGGAAAAATATAGGTGTGTGAGAGCTGGCAACCCAGTTCTAGTAAAACTTTGTCTTTATTGACTCTATGTCCAAGTATGTAAATGAAATGCGCCGGTAGTGTGACTTAGCCACAACTCCACTAGCTTTTGGGTCGTTTTTTTTCCGTATATTTTCTGTGATTTTAATCAGCCTTGTCTGTAGATGTTATATCATATTGGGTAGCAGCTCCTTGAAGCACATATTTGCTGCACGTCTGCAGTCCTTCAGGGGCCCACAGGCATGTGCAGGTTGGCGGCACGCTCACATCCGCAGGCCGGGCTGTGCAGACGCTCACTCTTTGTGCACTGTTCACTTGCACTCGAGGTCTGCTAAGCACCTGAACCTTGTCTTCCAAGCGCCTCTGAAGTGTGAGATGGGCCTTTCTTTTACTTTCATTTACTTTAATATGCCTTTTTTGTTAGTGAAGTAAATGTTTTCCTGCACCGGACTCTCCCTTCTCTTCATTCTTCTGTACTCTTCAAGATGCAGCATGCAGATTCCTTGCCTCTTTGTGGTTAATTGTTTCATTTATCTCCTACATCAACCTTCATGCCATGCTATGGCCCTGATGTATGTCTTAATTTTTACCTGCACTGGATGCTACCTTTTTATATTTTCTAAATGATAAATCCTTTATTTGCCTTTTGCACAAGTACAAGTACATTGGAATTCTTCTCTTTGCTTATACTATCTCACTCTCCATAGCTTGGGGGTCACAGCACAGGGTCAGTCATTGTGCGGCACCCCTGGAGCTGGGGGTTAAGGGCTTTACTCGAGGGCCCCTAAACATGTGACTGTTTTGCTAAGGCCGGGGCTTGCATTTATCCACTTTTTCAATAACTTCTCATCCAGTTAGGATCATATGAAGATATCCTAGAAAGGATAAGAGTAAGGGAACATCCTGAAAGGGGAGCCCAGTGACAAAAAAAAAAGTTAAGCACCCAGAAGTAATGGTCTGATTTGCAAGTAATTTGGTATATGTGCAGACCAACCATGGGTATGTAAATGATTCGATTTGCAAGGAGCTGCGACATCTAGTCATCAGACACAGAGGATGCCTCATAGATGCATTGGACAGCATTACCAGCACTGGATGGAGTTTGATAGGGGTCACATTGTAGGTTAGCATGAGGCTGGGTGGTCGTATCATGCAATTGTCCAGCATGTGGGGCATGCAGATGTCACAGTCACCTGATGTTGGAACAAATAGGCACATGAGGGCAGCCACACACATTGTGAAGGTTCTGTTCGCCCAAAACATGCCACACCAAGGGAGGATCATCGTATTGTGTGCCAAGCATTACAGAACCCCATGACATCTGCGCCTGCCATCCGGACACAGGTACTGGACTCTCTACAACACCCCGTGTCATCCTGCACCGTGTCTCAACGACTGGAATCAGCCGGACTACAGGTTCACCGTACCATGTGTAGGCTGCCGTTAACACCAGCGCAGAGATGGCTGTGTTTGGAGTGGTGCCAACACTGGGAGGCATGGACTGATGACGAGTGGCGACTTGGTGTGGCGACCATGTTCAGGGATTAAACTTGGTTCTGCATTACCACGGATGACCTTCGTGTAGGCATATGGCGGCGCCAAGGGGGGAGGACCAATCCTGCCAATGTTGTGGAGAGACACACCGGCGTTACTCCTGGCATCACGGTGTGGTGAGCTATTGGGTATGATTTCAGGTCACCCATGGCAGTGATTCAGTGATTCAGGGGACCTTGACGCTACCGCACTACGTCAGTGACATCCTGCATCCATGTGTCTTACCCCTTTAAGACAGCACCCTGGTACAGTCTTTCAGCAGACAATGCCCGTCCACAAACGGCACATGTGTCTATGGACTTCCTGCGTCATATTGAGGTCCGCCTTTGGCCAGCCAGGTCCCCCGATCTTTCCCCAATCGAACATGTGTGGGATCAGCACGGACATCAACTCAGACCCAGTGCCAATCTGCCGGATCTCGAAGGCCAGTTATAACAGCTGTGACCTGACTTACCACAGGACAGGATACAACGGCTGTATGACTCCCTTCCCCTCCATATCACCGCAAGTATGCAGGTCGGGAGGGGGGTGGGGGGAAGGTTGCCACAACCTACTAACTTGCGACCAGCAGTGTGCCCATACTGCCAACTTTGTTGTCCATTTGATCTGATGATATAATCATTGAGATACAGTCACATGACCGTCCTTTCCACCACTCGTCTGGGTGCTTAACTTTCTTTTTCAATTAATTTGTAATTAATTTTGTATACATATAATTAGAAATTGTGTTAGGTAGTTTGACTTTAAATCTTCATTAGTTGAAGTATTCTTTATGGAAGAGTGATGTGTACTAGCTCAGTCTTGGGGTCTGGAGGGCCCCCCAGTTTTCTTACATACTCAGCGTGGACGCTATTGCCCCTCACCTATGCCTGCCTCGCTGTGCCTTGTAAAACGCATTACTCTTCAATTATCTGTAACTGAACTTATACAACATTAACTGGGAAGACTGAGTCCCAGGATCACAACTGGCAGATGCTGATCACACATAACATTGACCCTTTTATGGTAACCTTACCGTGGTAACTCCTGGATTCATTGGTGGGCCGTGCTACAAGCACTGAAATGGGGGTAATCAAGCAGGGAATTGGACGTTATTACGACCACTGCAAATGAAAGCTACTGCAGATGGTCAGCGGCCGGTTGATTTGGATGGTGTCTGTGCGCAGTGATCCAGTTAGACTCTATCCCCCTGCTGCAGAACTTTCCAGAGATGGATGGATGGATGGATACTTTCATATGACGCATAATCAGCGCTGACTTTAGTTCTTGCTGGAGGTTTGGGGAGCTGTCATTGATTTTTCTAAACAATTTACATTCTGTTTACCAAATGACTCCTTCATCTGAAGAAACTTTTAACATATTTAGCAGCATTTGTAATTCTTTACATTACTCTTGGAGCTTGAACTGGTAAACATTCTAGTTAGAACTTCATGTCCGTAACCGCTGTCCTGAACCTTATTTACTTGTATTGGGCCTCTTTCTTTCTTTCTTTCTTTCTTTCTTTCTTTCTTTCTTTCTTTCTTTCTTTCTTTCTTTCTTTCTTTCTTTC
>JAODJX010000129.1:14050801-14068965 GCA_026776945.1 Isichthys henryi | reverse complement strand
GGTTTCTGGTTGTAGGATATCGGTAGGGATCTGCTTGTGGGATATCGGTTGGCTTCCGATTGCAGGATGCCAGTAGGTTTCTGGTTGTAGGATATCGGTAGGGATCTGCTTGTGGGATATCGGTTGGCTTCCGATTGCAGGATGCCAGTAGGCTTCCAGTTGTTATATGCTAATTAGGTCCTGTTGTGGGATATCGGTAGGCTTCTGCTTGTGGGATATCGGTAGGCTTCCGGTTGTGGGATGCCAGTTGGATTTCGATTGTAGGATATCGGTAGGCATCTGCTTGTGGGATATCGGTTGGCTTCCGGTTGTAGGATGCCAGTAGGCTTCCAGTTGTTATATGCCAATTGGCTTCCAGTTGTGGGATATCGGCAGACTTCCATTATGAGAGGAGCTGCTTCAGCTTTAATGTAGGAACTGCCTGCAAAAAACCAGAGACTCAACCTGGATGGACATTACTTGAATTTTCTCTGCTTGTAGCTAACAAAATTTTATAAGTGGTGCAGATATCTCTCTTAATCAAATGTCATGGTGAGTATGATCCTTGACTGAATACCCTGCCCCCGCCCCCCATGTTCTTTCCCACTTATGGTGTTAGCATGCTCTGTGCTTCCTGGAGTTGGCTGGATAAGAGGTTATGGAAAATGGTGGGATTTTAATCAGTTAGCTAATATTATGTGGCAGGTGAAGTATATTTTGCGCTGTTGCCTTTCATTATCAGATTAATTTGTTTGCTTGGTTCTGCTGTTCGATTATGTATGCTTGGTATTATGTAAATTTAATTAATAGAGTCTTTCTCAAGTATGTACTGCCCTTAAACGCCAGAACTGTTTGATTTAAAGCAGAGAAAACTGAAACTAGTCATTAGCTCAGGTCTTTTGTTGTTTCCCGAGGTGCTGGATTTCTGGAATTCTTCATTTAAAAACAAAAAAAATACTCGTCCTTTCAGAATGGCACACATTAGGCGAGATTACATGAGATTACCCCCCACGATCTTCCTGAGTCAGCTCTGCTTTGCTGACTGACTGAAATGTCCACTCGTTTCCCCGCTGTGCCTGAGCCATAGCTGTTCAGGTTACCGCATTTCTGTCTCTCTGTTTCTGTGTGCAAGTCCTTTTTCTCTCTTTTTACTCAGTATGCAGTTTTCTTTATTAGGTTGTGTGCTTGTGTAATTTGACTGTGTGCTTTGCTGTGCTTATCTCTAAGTGTGTGTTAGCATCTGTATTTAAATAAAGTATGAATGTAATCACAATGCACACTCCAGAGGGGGCTTTTTGAGTGAAGCCTTCAAGCCCCCTCTTTCCAGAAGTTTCCGGGGTCGTGTTCACAGAGTGTCTGAATAAAGACGACACACTGAAGGCAAGTCCGGTCCAGTGTGATGGGATTGCAGGAAATCGTTTCTTTAAAATCCAGTGCTCCACATCTAAAGAAACAGCCATTGCTTTCTCTTGACACATTTTCCTTTCAGGGGATCCGTCAGCCGGGAAACAGGCTTATATACAATGATACCTGTCAAGTTCCTGCTCAGTCTATTGAAATGAGGTTCAATGAATTGAAATGGTTCCCGTTTTCCTCTTGCCTTTCTTTAAATAATCCAGATGCAATGTTAAAATGCAGATGCTTTGCAGCATTAGACCTTGAGTAGCGGTCTACAGAGCAGGATTTATTTCTTTGGAAATGTAAATGAGAAGTCCTATATTCTGCTCTCTAGGATCCAGCTGAGTTGTCACTATTGACCCATTAGTCTTCTGTGTCCCCTGACACAATAACCTACATATTGTTTATGCACTGTGCAGTTGACTAAGACTAGCTACTTGTTCTAAATCTATTTTCTATTATACTCCCATGTTCTGTCTGCAAATTTTCCTGTATATTGTAAAGTAACCACTTTGACGCCCTTTAGAATAGCAAATAGGAAAAACAGTGTTTAAAGAAACAAGTTGATTTGGAAGGCAGACACATAGAAGAAGATATTACCCTGTTAAACTAGGTTTCCATTCCTTGATATTATTTAATTTCTGCCGCATTTTTGGTGAACTGTCAGCAAAATCTGAATTCTGTTTGGTAGGTTATACAAAAAACAACATTCAAAACAATTATAATATACATTTTAATGAGCAATGATTTAATTCTGACACTTGATTTTTTCAAATAAGAATCAGATGTGCTTTTATCTGACTTACTTGTCCCCATTGCTCACCTAAGTGGCCTATTCTGCCTGAAGTGCTCAATCTCATTGCTGATTGGTTGGGACTGGCAGGTTAGATCAGGCATTTTCGTTGACCTGAGAGCAAACATAAACGGGTGCTCTGTTTGTCAGTCGCTGACATGTCGTGTGCATATAGACAAATAAACATGCTGAATGTGTTCCTGTACAGCATTAAAAAAAAAATAGTTTAGCCAGACCAGCAAAGGAGGGGGAACGTTTGCACGGGTGTTCCGTCGAGTGGCTGCCGACTAGCGAATCCTTTTCCTTACCAGGCAATCACCTGAAGAGGGTGATTCCACAGACTGGGACTCTTCTATCTCAGTTAAAGGTGGCAGAAAGTGCCCTCAGTGCCCTTTGAATGAGCTGTGCCATTAACCTGGCAGAGCGCAGGAGACTGAAGAGCCCATGAGTGGGCACCGGCGAGCGGCTCAGATTTTTCTTAGGTTTCAAGGAAATCTTCCTTGATTTTTATTATCGATTCTCCGACCGTGTTGGAGAGCACGATGCAGAATGAAGGAGGGTATTTGTTTGACGGCATCATGCTGGGAAGCTTGTGATTCTTGGGTGCATCATGCTTGTCAGGAACATCATTATTGTCCTGCGCTGTGCATCACCAGGCCATGGGCAACAGGACCGTAACACCATACAATATGGCAACACAAATAAAAAGTGTGTAATAATTAATCTCTTTATTATCGGAAATTTTTCAGAATTACAAACTATTAATAAATACTGAATATTTTTTTTCTTCAGTATTTTAATTCAGAAATGTTGCTTTATTTATCTCCAGTTTATAATTGCTTTAACACACCACTGGCTCCCTTATCGTTATTAAACTTCTTTAGTTTTAGTCTAAAGTTAGTGGTTCCTCCACTTTATTTAAGCTCCGTAAGGTAAGTTTTACAAACACCATGGGACTCACCTTTTGTAGAAACCCGAAATGTTTCGCTACTTTGAACGTGTGCTTAACAGGAGCGCTTTGGAAAGGTTTGTCCTGCATTCTGTGTTTGTGCATTGTAGATATATATACCGTTCATGAAGTTGGTCTGAAGTTGCAAATAATGTTATTAGTCTTCATTTTTTGATTATTTAAGATTTGACTATTAAAGTTCAAATAATGATGTGTTTCATATCATTACATTTGTTTGACAATTGATGGTGATATTTTGAATACATGAAACTAGTTAGCTGTGTAACAAATTAGCTCTGCAACAAGAGAGCTTTGCTACAACAATAGCTGCTGAAAAATAAAACACGACTGGAAAAATTTGATTTATATTAGAAATATATAAACATCATCAATGTTATAAGTGCTGAAGTCTTATTACTAAACATAGTAATAGATATATTATTATTTGATACCTCATGCCCTACACAGAAACATTTTCTGTATATATTAATAATATATTACAGATATATTATTATTATTATTATTATTATTATTTAATAAAACTTGCAGACATGTATTTTTACCTTTCATTTTCATGCATTATGTATTTGGGATAAGAACACGGATAAACAAACAAACATTTTCTGAAAATCCAGAATAATGAATAGGTCAATTATAAATAAATGAGCATTGCATTAAGTTCGCAAACCCTGTAAAGTTTTTTTTGTTTGGGGGCTGGTGTGAATATTTGTGCTCAAATTTTAAGCATAGTTCGCAAACTCCCGACAGTTCAGATGATTGTTACAGTCCTATTGTTATCGGCCACAAGAAAGGATGTAAAGTCCTGCAAAGAGTTACACGTTGAGTGATTATTTTTTGACATTTGAAATCTTCTGTATTTAATGCCTTTTGCTGTGGGGTGATTCTCTGGATGTGAGCGGTGGCATTTGCCAAACTCCTGCTTGCTTGTGATGTTACAGGCCGTGGAGTCTCTGAGGCCTTCAGATAACACACGACCGGTTTCATTAAATCAAACAGTGGCTTCTTTTCATGCTTGCGAGAATGTTTCCTTAGAGGGTGGGACTGTGTTGCCGGATGTGCTGATGGCGTTTCTTGGACCAGGCCAAGTTTGGTGTCCTGGGGATGGAAACAGAGGGTGGGGTTAGGGGATGTCCTGGAGGTACTAATGACCTCCTTTTGTCTGTATTTTTTCTTTTCAAACAGCAGAAGGAATCATTTCCCCCAGCATAAATACCATGCACATCTCCTGGCACCACTTCCCAGTTTGAAGGACTTGTCGTAACTGAACTTCAAATTAGTTATGCTGCTATTAAAAATTATCTATGAAAAATCTCATCTCTTCTCTGAGGGTGTGGTGGATGTGTTGAGCAGGGTATAAATTCATGGGATTTTTCGATCAATGACTACATAGCTTGTTGAATTACAACTTGGGAATAATTTGTTAGACTTTATTTATTTTACACAAGCAGATAAAGTGAGGTTTAGTAATATTATTTTCGCTTGCAGATCAGCAAATCACAGCTCACGGAGCACTAAATATTTAAAGGAATGTTATTCATGAGCTGCAATTACAGACTTCAGTAAAACACTATTGTCAGTGTACAGTATGTACTCAGTGATGACAACTGTGGTAAATTAAATTCATTGAGTGTCATTTATATATTCATTTACCGTCCCCCACATCGTACAGAGGCATTAGAGAAAACAGAATTATTCTTTACTTTAGATGGATACTCTTTTTAAGGTTTTTAAAAAGGTCAGATAAAAAATGGCAGAAAAGGTAGCGCACCTTCGCTGTCTACATTCTCGTTGTGATCTTGGGGTTTCTTCCAGCTATGTAACAGAACAGTGATTTCTGAGGCTCATAAAGCTGCTTCCTGCTCTATTTACTTTTTTTCTGTGTTGGCAGCTCCGCATCTGGCATGTGGGTCCTGGCCAACTGCAAAGTTCATTAGCAGACAGCCAAAGTGATGCTGTGATGTGTGTCAACATGTCAAGTGTGTCAGCCGATGCTGCTGTAGAGCGAGCCGGACCCCACTGAACGGACACATTACTGCTCTCACTGACCTCTCGCCCAGGTGTGGCTGCTGTGCACTTGTCGTTTATGCTCTGAAACTGTCATTTTCTGGTTGTCTTTTGCAACTAGTCTTACTGATATTCACCCTTCCTATGTTCATCAATACCATTTTTTTTTCTGAGTTCACAAACGCAGAGATTTATAACCCCTGTATGCCATAAATTCTTTGGAATGGCCTGTGAAATTAAAACCCAGGGACAAAAAAACCAGCTTCACACCATATTGGTTAGTCGTCATTTGGAATATTATTTCAATTAGCTGGTGCAATTTCAACTTTCCGCCTGGATCTCGTAGTTGGGGTCTTTCTGCTTTAATGAGATCCAGGCCCGATTCCTTTGACTGCCTTTTTTATTTTATTTATTCCTTTTCAGCCACCTTAATTTGGATACTCGATTTTCCATGTAGCATGTATCCAGATGGGGACTTTCCGTCATTGGCTCCAGTGCTAGAGTAGAGGAGGGATATAATTCCGGGCAGATGTTTTCCCTCAAAGACATGATTGCATTTGCAATGTAAAAGCAATCTGCATGCCTTGTTCTTATTACAAGCTCGGCAACCTTGCAGTGTATTAGATGAAAGCGGTCAAATAACTGTTATGGCAGATAATGCTGGGCTCAGAATGAGTTTATCACCCATACCTCCAGCTCCCATCTGCAGGCTGGGAAAAATGAATTTAGCCGGCATTCCTCTGAGACATGGGGATTGGATTGGCTCATGCGAGACCAGACTGAGCCTCCTAACATGCACCAGTATTTACGGCTTTCAAACTAGAAACATTATATTTCTGGCAGGTGGTGAAAAGCTGTTACTATGCATTTTGCGTCCAACCATTATGTCCAAATATGGGAGTAGAAGGTGAAGAATGAATTTCCCTTCATTTAAACAATCTGTTCCTTTTTGTTTCCTGTAATTTATGTGTTCTGCTGTTATTCATGGCTCCTAATATGTTCTGTTTATGCACATTCTGGAAGTAAAATGGTGAGAAGTGAGATTGATGCCACACAAGGTGACGCTTATTTCCTCCCAAGATCTTTTTCAGCAGTTAGCTAGCTGGGAATCATCACCTTTGTGGTGTCCACATGATCCTGCCGTCGAGACAGCGTGCCGTTCACTGTGATCTTAACCTGAACCTTCAATCTCTGCAATCAGGGACCTAGCAGGTGGATGTTAGAAGTAAATACTGGACTCTCTTTTTTAAAAGGAAATAACCAATGAACACGTTTCTGCTGTGTTCTCCCTCAAAATCTAATTTTTGCTTTTTGTTAGCATTTCCTTTTGTTTAATTTAATTTCAAGGTTGTATTTAATATTGTGCGACCAACTGCTCAACCATAAAAATGATAAATTTTTCATATGTATAGTCAGGTATAGTCTTTTAGCTTATATTTAAAATCACAGAATATCTGAAATATGTCCATCCAGAGCAAACAAACAACACGTAAAACAAAATGTATATTTACACGATATTGCCAGATTATTGCGATTTTTTATGTAGATTACAGTTAGCTGCTGTTAACGTGTCAGTGTGCCTCTCAGGGAGACTCCAGCTCTTGTCTGACCTTCTTTTCCTATGAGGAGGAGCAAAATTATAACATGTGCCGCCTGAAATAGAAGCTGGAATCTGCAGACTATACAACTTCCAAACAGAAGGAGATAACAGATACATCTGCAGTAATACATGCTGAATACAGAAATTCATTTCATTGTTGATTACTGAAGCCAGGCTGATGTGACTTTATGTACGGGTGACCTTCAATTGCCCTATTGAATGCGGCAAATTTTTTGAACCTGAAATTATTTGCATGTAATTTCTAGACCGCTTTAGAGAATGTACAAAAATATGGCAAAAGTATTTGAGCTTAGCAATTGCAATAAGTCATCAATTTGTATTCCATTTAGAAGTGAACAAATGATATTATTATTATTTCTTATTATTATTTCACAATATTATATTGTGGCCAAAAATGCAAGGAGTTAAACCTTATTTGAATTTATACATTGAGAAAGCATATACATTGCTATTTTGCTAAGGTCATTTAAATAAGATCAATATTCCCCAGCTTAATGCAAACAGTATTTATTGTTGATTTGACTCTGAGTGTAGCCTCTCCTGCTAATATCTTTTCCAAGGTTCTACCCGCTAACCTTGACCTTGATTTGATTACAGTATTGATTGAAAATGCTGCTACAGTCCTCACTGCAGCCTTTGAGCAGCTTCTAACTTTCTCTTTTATTCTAAGATTTACGGTTGCCACACACATCCACACACACACAATGCTCACAGAAAGTCTTGGGATGCCTGCTTAATTCAGTACAAATATTGCAGATTTATTGGTTTTATGCCAAAATTATTACTTTATTCATTTGTTTACAAAAAGTATATATCACATTAGAAACAGCCAGTGTTTTTAAGTAAAACATTCATTTCAAGTATAGTAATAAGCAGAAAAAAATTTCTGATGTTGCGCACAGGAAACGGAAGCCTTATGAACACAATTTGGACTTACAGTCCTCTTTGTTTGTATGTCTGAAAGTTCTTAAGTTGAAAGTTCATAAGTAGTGGAGCGTCTGTAATTAAATAGTGGATTCATTTTTCTGTTCTAAATGATAAAAAAAGGGATTGGTGTCCAGCGTGTCTGTGTTCTCACTGTGAGGCGTTTACTGTTCTTTCCTTTCGGAATCACATTTGATCAGTCTAGCTGTGAGCCGTATTGATCAGCAGCATTTAATTAATTTGCCACTGCTAACATTTGCATACTGTGGAAAAGTAAAGTTTAGATAACACTTGTTATCTTATGGGATGTTGAAATTGTGGACTTTTATTGACTCCTCTTGACTGAAATGTAGATTCTTATCTGGGCTGAATTGTCTATTTTCAGTTTGAATGGCCTTATCTGTCATCAATCAGGACCATTGATATTCTGTTGATTTTGCCTTGTCTGTGAAAATTTTGAGTTTGTATTGCAGAGGAATCAAACATACAAGCTTAAGCCACCATGATTGACTTTTTTCTTTCACTTTTTATATTCTTTGCATTGTGTTTAGATTTTTTTCTAAAAAAAAAACTTTTTTGTTTTGGTTTAAAAAAAGCTTTTGCTGAAACGTGCCGAACATCACAGGAAGCAAATTTCAGGGCCGAAGCTTCTCTAGAGTGACCTGTGTTTCAGCCTGGTGCTGCGAGTTAAATCTAAATCATGAGATATGAAGCCCATGTATGCCTGTCCAGTTTGAGCCTTTCTCACTTTGCTCTGAAAGAGAGTCACTGCGGCCCGTCAGTGCTGAGGCTTTCTGCAGTGTGGCGGAGGGACTGATGCCTGTCCAGTTTGAGGCTTTCTCACTTTGCTCTGAAAGAGAGTCACTACGGCCCGTCAGTGCTGAGGCTTTCTGCAGTGTGGGGGAGGTATTGGCCCTTGGTGTCTCATGTTAGTGCTGTGTTTCACACCCTGACCTGGTCAGCAGTGGGCTGAGGTGTGACCTCAAGCAGAGAAGTGGCTGGCAACTGATCCCCTGTCACTAAGCAGAGCACAGATAGCTGGAGACAGATAGTCTCCATGGCAACAATGGACAACACTCGGTGATACAATGAGGACATGTGGGAGCGGACGGACTGTTATTTATTAAACCTGCCACTGAGGGCTGTGTAGGGATGAGTGACTGCAGTGATTGCAGTGACACTGAGCTGTCTCCTTGTTTTGGTGAAGCATTTCATGTTATTTACAAAACACTTTAAAGCTTTTTTTTTATTTTATTAGTTTAAAATTTAGTAGCAGTACTAGGAAAGTACTATGTGGAGGAGAAAAGAAAAAAGGCCTTACATATTCGGTGTTATTTAAAATGGTTCCGTCAGGTGAAATATGCATTATTCAGAAGCACTACCAGTGTAGCACTTGGTCCTAGCAGAATCAGATAAGTGTATATGGAAGGAAAAATTCTGAATTTCATTTTATTTTTGGCCCCAAGGTGCTTGAGAACACGTGGGTTAATTAAAGCTGTTACTTTAACAAATGCAGATTCTAGGACGGTTGACATTTAATAGTAGTAACAATAGATGTCAAGTGATACAGATGTAAGTTAGCTGGTCTTTGGTCACAGGAAAAAAATGTTACTGTCAAAGATACTTTAATATGGAATGAATCTTCTTCAAAAGTGGGATAAAACATGCCTGTTTTCCAAATATCAGTAGGTACACAGGACATTTTTACCAATTTATGGGAAAAACCAAAGCCTGACAAATCAACTAATGCAGTAAATATTTTACCGAGCATTTGTTAAAACACGTATAGAAAAGGTTAAGACGGACTTCTGTAAATTTAGTTTATTTTAAGGTTGAATACTGTATATATCGATTTATGTAGAAAAAAAAATGACCTTCTGTTAAATTTCTTTATGTCTACATAAATTTGCAATGAAAATGCTGGCAAGTGATAAGAATATTTAGTTGAAACTAATTGTAACAGATGAATCGCATTTCTATTGTTATCATGAAAACCACATTGCAATGAATAAGATAAATCATTTTAGTTACACATGACATGCATTCATACGAGTGGCCCAGTGAGAGATAATTAATACTTAATAATTAATAAATTAAATTAATACTTAGTCTCACACACATAATTGTAATCTCACACCATAACCACTGTCCGCTTACACTAACACTACTGTACCCTCATCATACTCGCTTTTATTTACTGTCATACTCTCATGGTCACAGCACTGATCTCTCTTGCACAAAGAACTATAGCTACTTATATGCACGTTATATGCTTGCAGGATAGTCTGGATAACAAAGGACAACAGTAGAAGTGTGTGAGTATGATAGTATATACTGTATAAATGAAGCTAATTATGTATGTGAACCAAAAATCAAACCCATGTATGAGAGAATAATATTATATTTTAAATCAGATAATAGCATATGTAAGAGAAATAAGTAGTACATGTAAATGCAGATGATCATATGCAAGGAACAAAATGAAGAGAATGGTAGGATATGTCAATGAGAATAGTTGTTTGTGTGAGAGAGTTTGATTGAAACGGAAGGGATTTCATTGAAATGGTACTAAATTCTCGGTTGCTCATCAGTTGTCTTGGCCTCCTCTCGTTAGAAAATTTTCTTATGTTTGATGAAGCCCGCCTTCACAATCATTATTGATATGACAAGATTGGTGACCGGATGGGAATCTCTGGAGCCTTTTGCTAATAGGTGGCAACATGCTACAAATTCAGAGAACACAAATTCTGAAAACGTATGCAAAAAAAAAAAAAAACGCAAAAAACATTTCCGTGGGAACAATGAAACAAGACGGACTATTGGGGCTGGATGGTGTAGCAAATGTCTATTGGTAACACTGCATCGGTATATTTTCAGAATGAGCTATAGGATGACACGATACGATTAATATCAATATACTTTTATTGTGGGTTAAAATTAAGGCCCTATTAAAGATTTTAAATGAAGACCAATAGCATTCCTTCCTAGCTGAAAGCTACATGATGATGCAATCATAGGTTTAAAATTACTCTGTAACTTTAAAGTTCACTCTTACCGTGTCACAAGTGTTTCGTTTGCATCGATAAAATGCTTTTTTCCTTTTATTAACAAATCCTGTGCTTTTATTATTTACTATATAGACCTTCCATTTAGATTGATAGTATTACAGACATCAAGATTATGTTTTTGTTGTCTTCTGTTTGCTTGTTTGGATTTTCATGTGCAATTTGTTCAATAGAAGCACGATTTAAATTTAATTTCTTTAGTGGGTGTAGGCTGTTTACTGTCTGGGGTGATGTCGGGTTATGTACCAATTAAAGCAGAAAGACATAGGAATTGTATAGCTGTTTATTTGTTTATTACAAGTCATATTGTCAATGCAATATTGAACAATGTTATCACAGATCACAGATGTTCCTCATATTGTGCAGACCTAGATGAAACATAAATATATTTTTAAAAATAACAGGAAAATATCTTGCTTCACCAAAAGTAACATTCAAACAAAAGATAAAAGATTAATGGTTATGAATGAACTTTTACAGTATGTACCAAAGTTATCATGCTTCTTCATATTATACTGAATGAACCCTTATGTTCATAGAATTTAACTTGTCTAATGTATTTTCACATTGCCACTCATCCTATCAGCAAAACCGTAACTGTTGCAGATATTTTTCTTAGGGCAAATCCAGAAATTGTAGCAGTTATCAAAATGTGAACCTTATACTGGGCTGACATGGCAGATGGCATTTTGTGTCACACTTGTAGGTTTGGGGGTGTATATATCATTTGTGCATTGTGTGTGTGCGCGCGCGTGCTTGTGTTATGTATATATTACATTGTAGGGACGAAATGTCCCTACAATGTGATAAAAAGCTTTATTTTGAGATGCATGGACATTTTTTCAGGTACCCACAATAATTATCCTCATTTTTATAAAAATTTGTGACTATCAAAAAACTAAAAATGCCAAAGTCAATTTGTTTGGTTACTCATAGTTAAGGTTAGGGCTGGGTAGAGGTTAAGGTTAAAATAGTAGGGATTAGGGTTTTTCCCATAGAAATAAATAAGGATTTGATTGATTGATTGATTGACTGACTGACTGATTGATTGATTAACCACACAATCAAGGTCGTCCAATATATTACACTTTGAAGTATAATATATAGACCACAGCTAAGTATCTACATATTATCAGCGATATACAACAATAATAAGACGATGATACAGTACAATGCAAAACAATGTTATACACAATAACATGCATCATACACATTAGTTTACATGTCAGTAGTGTGTGACGAGGACACTAAAGAAAGGAGTTTAGTGACTTGATAGCTACAGGGAACAGTTGTTGGTGAAACTTTAGTCTGAGGAGGCTGAGACCTGTAGCGCCTCCATGAGGGAGGGGGCTGTAAGAGATGCTGAGCTGGATGTGTACTTTGCTTGCTTTAAAGTCCACTGCATATGTAGAGATTCAGTGTAGAGGAGTGGTTCACCGGTCACCTATGATTCTGGATGCCTTATTCACAGTCTGCTGTAGTTTTTCCATATTCAACTGTCTGAGCTGCATGAATGGACAAAGATAACGATTTCTAACCTCTGTGCATGTGTGTATATGTGTGTGTGGCATGCCATCTTAGTACCCTTTGCTATCTGGCATATGCTCCAGAACCCCCAGGTACCTTGAGCAGGATCAACATTTTTTGCAAGATGGACAACGGAATTTTGTAGATTATTACTTTATAAACCACAAATGAGTCAATGGGGACTTTAAGTCACATGGTGTGACCTCTATGTTGTTATATAAGTAGCTTGTTTTTCCTTTACAAACCACTGTCAGATGTCTTGGTGTGCCCAGTGCGTGTTGTCGAGCGGTTCCATGACCTGCATCCAGAAGAGGTTGCTGACCTGTTCAAGACTGTTCAGAGAGTGGCGGACGTTGTAGAGCGGCACTTCCAGGCCACGTCCCTGACAATCGCCATACAGGTACGTGCCACAACCCACGGCCTCAATGCTCAGTGAAGGGCAAGGGATCGTTGCAAATGAATGCATGTGTGTTTTGCTTGACTGCAGTAGTTTTTTTGTTAATCATTCTGAACATCTTATACTGTGTTTTCTCTGCTAAAATACTTAAGTATCCCCTCAGTACTTGACCTATCGAAGAGTTCATTTCATTTCAAGCACTTCTACTGTACAAGATCCGTGGTTTTATGTGACTCCACAAAATACAAAGTCATTTGACTATCAGAATGTTGCCATGGCCACAATTTAACCCTGACACTGATGTGGAGATTGTTCAGTAATAACTGTGAGCATGTAAAATGTTATGAGATTAGGCATCGCGTCGCCCTCAAGCCCCATAATGTCATTTTCATTGATCTTTTTAGTCATTTCTAGGATATCTTTCAATTTATAATGTATTTTTTTAATTGTGTATAAAAAATTTGGTTGAAGCAGGTGGGGGTAAAATTACTGTCCATTTTAGAAAGATAAACAATTTATGCTCTGAATGTTTATTTCCTTTATTTAGTTTCCTTAATATAAGGTGTGCTATGCAGATCTATTATATGATTTTTTTCCTGATGAGCTTTACATGTTGCCACACAAAGCTAATACTATTTGTCCTCCCTGAATGCGATTGTAGGTAGGTTTTGTAATGAGAATTAACAGAAGCACACCCCCTGCTGGAGTAATATGGAAGCATTGATGCAGACACAATGTGACCCACCCATATACTGCCACCCTTTCATATGTGTGTGTATTGTGCTGCTTTTTGTTTTAAATGGATTTAAAACTAAGTAACTGTCCTCAAAATGATATCATGTGCATGCCTGCACGCACTGAGTGTACTAAGGATAATGAACAAAATTTGATACTTCCGTTAGATCTATATTTTTAATACTTAAATTTTTTTCCAGTCTCATTGTTAAATTTGTTGTTTTTTAATGCTATTAGAGTATTAATGGTTTGTGGATGGATACTCGGTCTGGTGTATTAATTTTGTATAGTAAGCTTAAGTCTGATATGAGGTTTTCAGCTTAGGGCCTGTGGCCTATGGAGGGGCGTGGTCTACGGGGGCGTGGCCCATTTGGGGGCGTGGTATACGGGGGCGCGGTCCGTTTAGGGGCGTGGTCTGTGTAGGGGCGTGGCCTGTGGGGCCCGCAGAGAAGCTGCCAGAAACTGACAGAATGCTGGTATATTTATAAAGCATTATTATTAAAACTACCCTTGCCAGAAAAAGGGCTATTATATCCATTAATGACTTATTTGGTCATGCATTAGTGCGTTTCATTTAGGGGCCCTGTTTTTAAGAAAGGTTATAAACTGCTGCATTTTTTTCCGGTTTTGTTGTTTCTTGATCTATCAAGGTAATCATGCATGTCAATAATGACGAATCTGTTTGCATAATCCTCTGTTGTCATTTAAATGCAATATAAAGTAAGGATGGTAATCAGTTCCGGCGTTTTCCATCTGTCAATTCTTATTAACTTCAAGCGAGTTGAGAATTCAGCTGCGGCACACAGACTTAGACCAGAAACACCCTACGTCAAATTTGAGATTCACTTGAAGAAGTGCTGCGATTCATCTAAAATTGAAATTCTCTTTTAATGTTAAACAATATATTCCTAAATTCCCAGCAGTGGCTAATTATCTCTTTTTGTTTCCCGCCAGGATGGCCCTGAAGCCGGACAAACGGTGAAGGTGAGAACTCTTCTTTTAAATATATTATGAAGTCTTTGTGACAGTCATATCATATTAAATAATAATCACATTTCATTCGTGGCTCCTAAACTCTCAGGACGTGTAAATTATTAACATACTGGTTTCAGATCGCTTGGTCTACGCTTTTGGGATACGCCAGGGCAGTAGACTTTCAGGCGATACAGTGAATGTAATGAGGGTTATGTCAAGGGATCTTGCCCTTAGCTCTCTCTGAATCACATTTTTTCAAGTGATTGACTTGTAATGTAAAACACTGGCTTTTTTGTGAGACTCAGACAAGGAGCTGATAGGCAAGAACTGTGTAGCAAAGTCATAACTCGAGTAACTATTGTTCCCACCGAACAGCTATTGTCAGCCAATGACTGTTGCTCGAATTTTTGCTTTATTTAATAAGCGCATGAAGCACAATGGATAAAATGCACCAATAAAATGCAAATGGCTGTCTTATAGGGTTCATAATATGTGATAATATATTCTTATTGACTGTGTGTTATAGCCATTGTGGATGGGCTGTGCCATGACAGGTAGCATAGATTCAGGCCCATTATTTTTTTGCAGGTAGCTAAAACACTCAGAATGATACATTTCTTGCAGGATTTTAAGATTTCCTCTGTGGGGTGGAGATATAAAGGCAGCCAACAGGCAGGACTTATTGTAATTTTAATTATAATTTGTTTCCCAAAAAAGGACTTGGAAAGTCCAGTAAAGTATTTGTAATGGCCTTTCAACTTATTATACCTTTTATGCTAATTGCCTGACTGCAAACCTTAATGACTGCTCTTAAGGTCTGAATATTGGTTTTGATTTGTTAATGCATTGCAGTATTAAATGCACCTTTCTACCAAGGTAGAACATTGAAATGTAAATTGTTTCATTTTAAATGAGACTCTCTGAAACTGACAGGCTGCAAACCATTTTGCTTTTTCTGCATTTGAAATAGAGACTGAAGTCTCCCTCAAAAAGATGCATAATACTAAAAGTACAAGTAGAAATAGATGAAGGTCCTTTAAAAGATGGACTAACAATTATCATTTAAAATACAGACAATGGAGTCCAATGGAGCTCAACTCTGCATCCTTATGTCCAAATTGCATCTTATCGGAGCTCAACTCTGCCTCTTTATGTCCAAAGTGCACATTGCTGGAACGCAGCTCTGCCTCCTTATGTCCAAATTGCACCTTATCGGAGCTCAACTTTGCCTCCTTATGTCTAAATTGCACCTTGCTGGAGCACAGCTCTGCCTCCTTGAATGTTAACCTTATTTTCTTAATGTGCCAAAATTTAATAAAAGATTCAAAGTGAACTGTGTAATATAAGGTCAGTTATGCACTTAAAGTCATGTTTTCACCTTTAATTCCCACTCTGTACCTCTCTGATTCTGATTTAACCCCCCTGCAACCAGGGATTTTCAATCTAAGCTATTGTTAAAGGATCTAAGTTGCTGATTAACAGTTAAAAGTACACCACATAGTAACGGATTCAATAAGCGCTCTCTCACCAAGCAACTGAAACAAATGTATGGCTAATATTTAATTAATGCTGAGCACCCCTGCTCTTGATGACAAAGGATACTGTCATCATGTGATTTTAACCAGAGCTTATTAGTTTGCATCCTAATCCATGGGGTAACACTCACCAGATTTCCACGGGAATTTTGTGCCCGTTAGTGTTATATGTGCCCGGCTAATGACTGCCAGAGTCCAGTGGTGGCATGCTTTACACCCCTCTAGCCGACATTTGGCATTGCAATTGGTGATGTGAGGTTTGCATGCAGCTGCTCAGCCATGGAAGCCCATTCCATGATGCTCCCTTTGCACAGTTTTTGTGCTGGAGTTAATGCCAGAGGAAGTTTGGAACTCTGCAGTTATTGAGTCAATAGAACCTTGGTGACTTTTATGCACTCTGCCACCCCTTGCTGTTACTTTACGTGGTCTGTCACTTCGTGGCTGAGTCTCTTTTGTTCCTAAACACTTCCACTTTACAATAATACCACTTACAGTTGACTGTGGAATATCTAGCAGGGAAGAAATTTCATGAACGGACTTATTGCAAAGGTGGTATCCTATGACAGTACAACAGATGAATTCACGGACCTCCTCAGAATGATGCGTTCTTTCAGAAATGTTTGTAAACCTGAACACATGGCTAAGTGCTAGATTTTATACACCTGTGGTGATAGGTCTGAATGAAAGATCTGAATTCGGTAATTAAGAGGTGTGTCCCTGTGCCTTTGTACATATAGTGTATTTGGGGAATACTGAAAGGTTATTGATATTTCCTACATAATTTTTCTTGCAGATCAGAAGCTCAGCCCACATGTCACAGGTTACTTTCTGTATGTTGAACATCTACAAATGTATATTAAAAGAGCCTTTGACTATCAACTGCAACAGACCAACAGCCTGACATTTCAAACACGCAAAGGGGTTTGTTAATATAACTGAATATTTATCTACAAAACAGTCCCTGTATATTCCTTTACCATTTAATAAATCCAGGGTATGTACATGCCTCAGCCACCTCTAAGAAACTTGAAAAGCTTCAAAGATTTTACCATATTACACTAGCCTCACTGAATTTTAATTCGCAATACCTTAGATCGTCTCCATGCAAGGGCAAATGGGCTCTTCCGAATCGTAACATGATTCCCAGGTGATGAACCCACTGCCAAAAACATCTAATCACAGAAAATCCACCATTAAAGTGGAAAGCCAGTAGATTATTATTACATTAGGAGTCAGTTATACCAGGCAGTGCGTAAGGGCGCTGTAGGTTTGCTTACGGTACTTTTGGTACTTTCCCTTTTCTATTGACTTTTGGTTGAGTACCAGTACCAAAAGATCCAGTCCCAAAAGTGCCAAACCAGCTCGGCTACTTATTTGGTACTTTGAGACTTTGGGGTGGAACTTGAAATGCTTCCTTTGTTAATTGGTTATGCAAATAGCCTGCCGCTGAAATGCAATACCAATATCTTCTTGAAAACAGTTGCAAACTATGAAAACACCGATAAACGAAGTAAAATAAAATAAAAATAATAATTGTCATCTGGTCAGAAGGACAGATACAACGAAAAGATCAGGATGGCATTACTAGAATTTTGTAAGAAAAAGTTTTTTGCTTAATATACTAGGAAAGCGTGCATATGGCTTTATTTTGTTGTAAATAAAAGCAATGTGATTTTGTTGTAAAAAAAATATTCGGTTATTTATAAAGCAAAAGGGAGTTCAGAAATTTCTCTCAAACCTGTCTAGGAGTGATTTAAACAGGAAGGATGAAGATGATTATGTTTGTCTCTGACACTCATGCAAAAGCAGTGGATGTAAACTTTAAACTTTAAACTTTAAACGTGAAGACCGCGGGGCGCGTTACGTGCTGCGTCTCCTTCTCCATAAAGCCTCCCGTGGTCATTACGTGAAGACCGCGGGGCGCGTTACAGGCTGCGTCTCCTTCTCCATAAAGCCTCCCGTGGTCATTACGTGAAGACCGCGGGGCACGTTACATGCTGCGTCTCCTTCTCCATAAAGCCTCCCGTGGTCATTACGTGAAGACCGCGGGGCGCGTTACATGCTGCGTCTCCTTCTCCATAAAGCCTCCCGTGGTCATTACGTGAAGACCGCGGGGCACGTTACAGGCTGCGTCTCCTTCTCCATAAAGCCTCCCGTGGTCATTACGTGAAGACCGCGGGGCGCGTTACGTGCTGCGTCTCCTTCTCCATAAAGCCTCCCGTGGTCATTACGTGAAGACCG
>JAODJX010000129.1:14027624-14041509 GCA_026776945.1 Isichthys henryi | reverse complement strand
TACCAGGGGCATAAAGCCCCAGGCAACGTAGCTCCTGGGATCATTGGAACACGCAAACCCCTCCACCACGATAAGGTATCGGCTCCAGGATGGGCTAACTGAAATTATTCAACAGTGAATACATGTACTGTATGGTGGGCTACCCACCCCTGGTCAATACTATTCCCCTTGTATTCTTTTGCTCAGGGGTGGGGGGTGAGATAGAGGTGTCATTAACTTCACCAAGTTGCTCATGCTGTTGTAGCCACTGGATTGACATTTGTGACGACAGAGTGCATCAGGTGTTGACCACTGTTAAAGCTCTTGGTAGCATAAGACTGAGGAGACAGTGTAGATAAAACTGGACAAACACAGTTCTTATTTGAGATTTCCCGACACATGTCCAAAGGGACTTTACCCAATGCTGTCGGAGTCCTTGATGAGTTAGGTCCCTGGTCAAACATTAGGGTTTCTAGTCTGTCAGATTGGAGAGGTATAGACTTTCAGTCTAAGCTAATGACTTTCCTGCAACAAGAGGGAAAGAGTCTCGCTGAGGTTCATTCTCTGGTTACCCCACCTGCTCCAGGAATAAGTCTTGAGCTAGTTGGAGCCATAAATTTAGGAGTGGGAACCCCTCCGAAAACTGAACCACCAGTCAGTAACTCAGTGGGAGCAGTTGGTCGGCCAAACATATTTTGCTACCAGTGTGGAGAGAATGGGCAGTATCAGTGGTTAGTGTTGTAACTCTGAATCTCCAGATGGTCAACCAGCGTTTCACTAAGAGGCAGAAGCTGGCAGGAAACTGGCCTGGGGCACAGTGGGGGAACGGCCTGATGTCCTGGTGACTGCACGGTCCACAGGAAGTGATCAAATTAAATTAAGAATTAAATTAAGAAAGGTCTTATGGACCTAGTGCTGTTGTGGGTGTACAGATTGAAGGTATATATGGAAAGGCCTTATTAAACAGCAGGTCTCAGATCTTTTTACAAGGAGTACTTAAATCATTTCCTGCTGACTCCTCTAGAGAAGTTGCAGATATGGGGGCTGGGCTTTACACAGTATCCTTATGATGGTTACTTGACTTTAAGGCTTGAGTTTCCTGGATCAGTGGCAGGTGTGGCTGAGACAGTGAAAGCTCTTGTGTTAGTGTGTCCAGACCCTGACAAGCATGGGGATGTTTCACTCAGGGTAGGGACAACACTTCCATAGTGAGAAGACTGATGGAGATTTGTAGGGAAAAGGGAGGTGAAGACTTCTTATAGAGCTTGAATGTTCATTCTTTCATGAAAGGGGCTTATGAGATGATGCAATAAAAGGGGCTGTATGATGATCATACCAGAGGCACTGTGTGGTTTGCAAAGCCATTGAATCCAGGTCACACTTGTGTAGTAAAGGGCATCCCAGACAAACAGTCCCTTCACCTATTATGGTTGATCGTCCTGAACTAGAGTGCTTTCCAGATGGATTACTGGCAAGGCCTGAGATCCAGCCAGCCACTGTGGTGGCTGCAAAAAGGATCACTGTCACGGTGAAGAATGAGTCTTTGCAGCCTGCTGTTTTGAGGAGGGCCATGTCGGTGGCGCATTTGTTCCCAGTTTACGTTGTGCAAGTGATGGAACGGTCTGTACGTATGACACTGCAGTTGTGACCCACTGGGATGGCAACTTTGAGCAGTTGTTTAAAGCTAACCCTCCAGCTAGGATGTTGGGCATCTCTGAGTCCATGGTTCTCGAGGCTGATCTTCCAGTTAACTGTGAATGACCCAATCTCACTGAGATTGCTTGGGTGATGAATCAGCTGGGGGCAGGGAAGGCTGCAGGAATTTGGGGTGAACTTCTTCAGGCTGGTGGTAAGGCTGAACTCCTGGCATTGTCAGGCTTCATCCACACTGACTGGAAAGTGGGACTTGTAGTCCCCATCTGGAAAGGGAAGGGTGATCTCCTGGATTACGGCAACTACAGGGGGATAACACTGCTTTCAGTACCGGTTAAGGTCCTTGCTAGGTTCATCCTTAACAGGATCCATTCAACAGGAGCAATCTAGTTTTACGCCTAAGAAGTCTACCATTGACCACATCCTGACACTGAAGGTTCTCATTCAGCACAAACGCGAATATTGGCAGAGGTTCTTTGTCTTGCCAATTGAGTTAGAATAGCAGACTGGATGGTTTAAACGGAAGGTGGTGCTTGAAATCATTGTTCATCCTCTGTTAACTATGATTACCTGCAAGGAAACATGTGCAGTTTTCATTGCTTTGCACAAAAAGGGCTTCACAGGCAAGGATATTGCTGCTAGTTAGATTGCACCTAAATCAACCATTTATCAGATCATCAAGAACTTCAAAGAGAGAGGTTCAGTTGCTGTGAAGAAGGCTTCAGGGCACCAAAGAAAGACCTGCTTTCTCCAGAACCACCTACTACAGTTGATTCGGCTGCAGGATCGGGGTACCATCAGTGCAGAGCTTGCCCAGGAATGGCAGCAAGCAGGTGTGAGTGCATCTGCACACACAGTGAGGCAAAAACTTTTGGAGGATGGCCTGGTGTCAAGAAGGGCAGCAAAGAAGCCACTTATCTCCAAGAAAAACATCAGGGACAGACTGATATTCTGCAAAGGGTACAGGAATTGGACTGCTGAGGTCTGGGTTTCATTTTCTCTTATGAAACCCCTTTCTGATTGTTTGGGGCATCTGGAAAAAAAGATTGTCAGGAGAAGAAAAGGTGAGCACTACCATCAGTCCTATGTCCTGTCAACAGTAAAGCATCCTGAGATCATTCATGTGTGGGGTTGCTTCTCAGCCAAGGGAGTGGGCTCACTCACAATTTTGCCTAAGAATACAGCCATAAATAATGAATGGTACCAAACTTCTCCCAACCATCCAAGAACAGGTTGGTGATGAACAATGCCTATTCCAGCATGATGGAGCACTGTGCCATGAGACAAAAGTGATAACTAAGTTGTTCAGGGTACAAAACACCAACATTTTGGGTCCATGGCCAGGAAACTTCACAGATCTTAATCCCATTGAGAACTTGTGGTCAATCCTCAAGAGGCGGGTGGACAAACAAAAATCCACAAATTCTGCTGAACTCCAAGCATTGATTATGCAAGAATGGGCTGCCATCAGTCAGGATTTGGCCCAGAAGTTGATTGACAGCATGTCAGGGCGAATTGCAGAGGTCTTGAAAAAGAAGGGCCAACACTGCACCTATTTCCATAAATTTTATGTAATTATCATAAAATTATCAATAAATTATTTGACACATGAAATGCTTGTAATTATACTTCAGCATACCATAGAAACATCTGACAGAAAGATCTACAAACACTGAAGCAGCAGACTTTGTGAAAACCAATACTTCTATCATTCTCAAAACTTTTGGCCACTGTAATAATAATAAAAAAGACCTTCACTTTGCTGTACCTTGTAATGCCACCACTCTTACATAGCAAAGTCTCAGGGCCTAAATACCAATGTTGCATATGCTGGCCAAATTAACCTACTGTACACTCTTTGTTTCTTTAAATGGATGAAATGGCAGGCATGTGTGACTAGCGTTTTGTAAATTTGCTAACATTTTGGACCACACAGAAGACAAAAATCATCACTATCTACATATAATTTCGCAGATTTGAAGCTTATGGTTTGACTTTGAAACATAGTTTCTAAAATAACCATCCATTCGTCCAACAGCCACTTCTGCTGGATAATGTCATGGGGAGGTTGTCTGAGCTCATCCCAGGAAGTTTAGGGTTAGAGGCAGGCTAGCCTCCTGGCTGGGATGCTCTTCACGGGGCACGCACACTCACACAGACAGTCAGAGCGCATGTCTTTACATTGTGGAAAGAAAGTGGAGTTCCTGGAGGAAAACCCCTCGACAAGAAACTCAAATAACTCTATGCTCAAGCATTGTGAGGGTGCAAGTTTTCATATTTTCCTTTAGATGAACAACAGCTTTTATACCAAAAATACTAACAATAAGGACAGGCCTACTTGGCTGTGAAAGCCTTAGCGCTCACGTGTTTTACTAAACAGCCACACGCTTCGCCACAGACTTCCAAGGATTCACTGTAAACATGCAGATTCTGGGCTATTCCCTTCCTTTTCAGAAAGAAAAAAGACCATATGTTAAGCAACAAGATATAAATGGCCCTTTCAAAATATAAAGCAAGACAAATCTCTCAATGAATCTCACTTTCCCGTTTAAGGGACTGCTTTGCTGAAGACGCAAAGGACCATGGGAATGATTGGTGCTGCGCTAATTAGTAGCTGCAGTGTGCAGATCCGGGTGTTTTTACTCTTGTCTTAATAGGAGCACAGCTGTTCATGACAAAATACATTTGTCTACCTGTCTTACTAGATTTACCCTAAACAATATAAATAGCAGTGTAACCATTTTTCTCATTTGTCTAGTCAGGAACTAATTAATAGGCATCTGTTTTAATTAAGTCTGAAAAAACTGCACGTATATCTTTTTTTTTTTTTATAGTCGCCCCATTTTCAGTTAGACAAATATTCTTCGCATAAAGAGCTAAAAACTGCATTTTTTGAGGGAAATAACATAATGACCCTTGACTTACCTAAATGCATATTGTGGGACTTCCCTCATGACCTATTCTTACCCCTGCAGGGAGTTAATTAATATTAAACACAGATGGCTTAATATACTTGAAACAGTTTATTTTCTTAAACACAGTGTTTTGTGGCTAAATGATTGTTAATGCCAATCTAACCCTTATTACTGTATGTGGACCCTGCACAGTGGGAGATACACTAAAGTCTGCACCATTAAGTAGTCTGGAACAGATCTTTGTTGTCAAATCTGAATCTGATTACTCAAAGTGGCTCAAAGTGGTTCAGCTACAATATCCTTGTTTCCTGCAAGAAATATTATACATCTGCACATATCCAGTGTACACTGATATTTGGTTTATGTGGTCCAATGACTATATATTTTTAATTCATTTCGAAAGGCGATACGTAACCTTTGGTAACTTGAGCTGCATCATTCATGGAATATGTTTTTATCTGATAGTGGAATATTACGTTTTCATCATCGGATTGTCAAGCTGCATTCACCAGTTGTCCTCAAGGTGCCCCTATTGGCAGTCCCCATTTGGCAATCATTTGATAATTGGAATGAGCACGTGCCTAATTATACAATTAGTATCAATTAAAAGGTCTCTTTGCAAATCAGTTTGTTGCTGATCTTTGTAAACAACTGAGAGAGAGACGCCCAAAACCTGCATGCCTGATTCCCTCAGCCTCCTACTGCTGCCTTGTGCGCTTAGTGGTTATGTTTATTTTTCACGAAATGCAATTTCTTGAAATCAAAAATGGATAACTGTTGAAAGATAGGTATGCCTGCGACACAGAAAAAGCAGCGATCGCCTATTCATTTGAAGATGGGACAGCCTAAGTCGAGCCCCAAAGAGCGAGAGGCATTAGCATGTGATAATTGTGAAACTCATATAGCGTCTGGTCAGCTATTCCCAAGACTGCTGACATGCATGATAGCCAGCAGCTTTTCTGTTCTGATACAGAGGATACTCATATTTGCACTTTTGATTTATTTTGCACAGACAATAAATTACATGATATTGGAAGGTAATTGCAGCGTATATATGCTGTATCTACATGCTCTGAAATAATCCTCCCTCCTCCTCTGGTCTCATTTTTATTTGTGTGCCTATGCTAATATTGATTCACCAATAAAATATTTTACAGTGCAGAACACTTTTTTAAAATGACATGGGTGTCATTTCATTGTCTAACAGATCTCCATCCAGTCCCTGAAAACATCTGTGAATGCTGTCTGTCTTCTGATGCGCCTAACTGGCCTGCAGTGTTTGTGACTAGCTGAGTAACTGAAATGATTGTATTGTGCTGCCTGAGTGGAGGGTCCAGCATCCGCATATTGACGTCACAGTGGCTCGGCTTCTCTGTATTGCGTCCCTCCCCCTGACAGCTTAGCTGTGCCCAAATGCGGACATTCATTCTGCCGTCACCCCTATTATGTCTTTCCGTTCCTCGAGGTCAGAAATGCCTCTGAGACAAAGCATGGCAGCCCAGCATGGCCGCACCTCTGTCTAGTTCGCTCTATATCTGGTGCAACCTCTATTATATCATTTGTAGCCCTTACAGTTCTTCCCCAAACGCATCTACAAATCTTCATGATAACCTCAAAGAGCAGAGCCAGGAGCCAAAAAGACCAAAATCAACATTCCAAATGTACTCTGCAAGCCTGTCTGGTGTCCCGCATAAAGAAAAACGACCTTTATATAAAGACTGATTGTCTCCAAGCTTACTTTTAAAGTTCCTTGGAATTAACTCTGTCACCTTCATGTGTGCAGCTGCTATTTTCGCCTTGATGAACGACCTGTGTGTTTCCGGTATATGTTCTAGTGGTGGGCAGATTTAATAATACATGCATTATGCGAAACACTTCATTATGCTGACAGAACTCTAATGAGGAAGATCTTATTTGTAACAATTTCTTACATTATTACACAGATCCATGGTGCTAACAAGCCATAAGTACTTAATCTGTATATATTTATAAATATATTTTTGACTTTCTTCTGTCGATTTAAGATCTGGTTTAGATGATAATATAATTCGGAAGAGACAAGAATGTTTCTTACTGTACCTAACTTAATACAGGCAGTTATACATTTTCTTTAATGCTTTCAGATTCATTGTATCATTGTAAAAGATGCTATTTTAGTTTGCTTTGTTGGTTATCCCATATCCCATTGCGCTTCAGTTACTGTCCTTTATTTATTTTAATTTTTTTAAAGTTCTCATGTCTGCATATATTGTCCCATATCAGATATATATTTCACATAATCACACTGACATTTTCATGCAAATGTGATGAAGTAAAAGAAAAAAAGTTTGATTGTATCCATATATGCAACCCAGTTGTTTATCATAATGCAGAAATATTTGGTGTATATAATTATTATATTGGTTCGATATTAGTAAGCAGAAGGTGTTTTCTGTATGTTGTACATTAACTGCATGCATTAAGAGTCTGAAAGCTGGCAGATGTGAGCTGCCGTATTCTCAAGTTATTACTAAGACAGAGAAAAATATACAACTGCACTGTAAAAATATACTACTTCACATCCAAGAAATGTGCTTGGCTAAATTGACTGGATGCTTAGCAAATTATAATGATCTAATTTAATACATAAAAATGATTACTTGTAGGTTAATTGTTTCAAAGCGATATAATTATGTATAGTACAAATTATTTTAAAATAGATATTTATTTTGTTTTTAATATCCAAGTAATGATATTTGTAAAAATGATTGATTAAAAACACATACTTTCAAGTAAACATTTTAAAGAAGGATAAGAAATAAAAAAAAACAAGGAAAGATATTAAATTATGACATTTTAAATAGAATTAAGTACTCAGAAAGAATAAATTGTGTGTTGCCTGGTTGCATTTTGAAACATGAATCGCTGTTGCAATACGGTCCTTCTCTCCGCGGGCTGTTGTTTCTGCGTACAGGAGATACCTGACTTGCTGCGGCCTCATTCAGCATCGACGTCAGTTACAGTACAATAGCTGACTGAAATGTTATGAAATGTCTTTGAGGTTAACAATGTTAGAGCTAGAAGGAGCTTACAAATAATTAAGCCATAAAGCATGTTTAATGTCACTTTTGTTTCCATGCGTTGATCACAAACTTCTCCTCCCATTCCGTGATACTAATAAATTTGGAGGTGATGCATGCGTGAAACCGTAACTTTAGGGTATAACTTTAATTGAAAAAGAAAAAAAAGAAATATATATATATATACTGTATATGTATCTCAGAGGTGCATTTTCTGACGCATTGAATTATGTCCTAATCTTGTTTGTTTGTTTTTTCACTCCTAACATACAGCATAAACACAGAACTAACAGAACTCAGGATCAGCACACAGTTACTACATTTTCATGTTCCCAAAATTCCTTTATCATGAAGAATGGTGTGATAGTTTTAGGACACTGTTACTCCAGGAATATGTACAGCGCTGCAGAGATAATTCTTTGCACGTGTGAATAGCACTTATTGTGCGCTGTTCTCTGCCGCTCTTGGTTTAATAATTGCGCCCTTTTCTTCCAGCACGTCCATGTGCATGTTCTGCCAAGACGGGCCGGGGATTTCCAGAGAAACGACAGCATCTACGATGAGGTCCTGTGCATCTTTTTTTAATGTCTGTATACATATTTCAACATCTTTTTCAAACATAAGTCTGTGACTATTAATTACAAAAGGAGAGGAATAGACGGCTGTTTTCTCTTGTCTATTACAGCCTTTTCTGCTTTTATATAAGGTTAATATAAATCATATGAAAAGCACACATCTTGGATTTTTTGTGTTTTCATAGGTTTATTGCAGTAATTTGAATCAATAGGTGGACAGGTGTGACAGTACAGAACATGTTATACTCATAAAGCAATACAAGGTTTCTTATGAGTCTCTGAAGAGAACAGAAAAAACAGTCTAAGTCCCAGCAGTAAAATATATTTTAAATTTGCTTCGGATAATATGTTATTGTGCGGGCAGCTCCGCCATTTATAGTTTTATATGTCATAACATTTGCAGTAATAGGATTTGTCTTGGAGATATTTTTCTGGAATGTAAATAATGATTGATTGTTCTCTGCAGGCTCTGGCCTTACATGTGTTTTATGACCTTAACCAGTCACATTCATTTTTCTCAACTAAGACAATTGCATTGTAGGTTCTGTTTAACATCAATGTGAAATGCAGTATGTGGTCTCTCATAACTGGGGTTTTTGTGACTGAACTGTGAAAAGACACAAAGGTCTCAGCGCCTCACCTTACTAAGCCTTTTGTCTTAAAGGCAGCCTGAGTTAAAGAGAATGAACTGGTGCTTAAACACATTGATTTTCAGCAAGCACAATGAATTAGTTTAGCTAATTACCTGGATGTATTGCTAATGGTTCTCGATCATTAAGCTGTCTTCTCCGGCAAGCAGCGGGATGTCACCGTAAGTTTGTTTTATTCTAACGACGGGAACACTGGAGTGCAGTGTGGTTTGTTTGAGGCTCAGGTTCAATGTATCGAGATATGCAGGACTGCCACATGACTGTACCGTCATACCGCTTAATCACAACGGACTGTGCTTTTTTTGCAAGAGACACAGCCTGCCATGTACTTCGTTTCTTTCTGGTTTATGAAACATCAGCTCCAATTATTTTGCAGTGTCACCTTGCAAAAACGAATGAGGTTTATCATACTTCTTGTTGTTTTCCATATTTGTTTTTACTGGAACCTGATTCACATTGTCAAGATATTCTTGTAAGTAGCTGTGATGGATAATCTCAGCAAACTCTTTTGTTGTCGAAGTGACAATTTAACGAAAGCTTCAGAAATTATAAAGAGCTTCGAAAAGTGTTCTACACTTACCAGTCTGGAGTGTATTATTCTGAAGAGACAGCCTGCTAATTGTCATAAACTGCATTTTCCAGTGAAACTGCAAATAATGAACTGTAGGTTATCAACCGGAGAATGTGGTGTTTGTGTCAGAAGTTAAAGGAATATCATCTCTTCACATCCGGATGCATGTGGCTCTTGCACAGGTTATAGGCTGAATCATCAAAATTTCCACTGTGTTTTTCATTGTGTTCACTGGATTCTGGTCTAAGGAATAATCTAATAAGATTATGATTCAGGTGCATACAGCAGCAAGAATATAGAATATATATGCACTGACAAACATACATATAGTACCAAACAGACAAGGTGCAATGACAGTACACATAGTGCAAAAAACAGTAAATGTAGTGCAGATCGGTTTATAAAGAACACAGTACACAAATAAATGAAATATTCTGAAAAACAGAATACCAGAAATAATTACTTAGAGATAAGGATAATTGTCTGCAAATGGAAGGAATGTAAGAGTCTAACTAAAGCACATAGCCACAGTTACCCACATGAGACATTATTAAGCATTCAGTTTCAGTGTACAGTTTGCAGCATTCAGTTTTGTGATGCTTAGAAAAAATTGTTTTCTTAATTTGATCTTGCATGAAAGGCACAAATAAATAAGGAGACTGACGTTCACTTGAAGGTTTCAATGAAAGTAGGATGTCCTTTGTGCAGAATATGGTTTAAAAAATGTGTTTATGATGGGCCAAGTCCTGACTCACACTGCACACTGGACTTGAAGGCGCTTCTTGAACTCGTATGAGCGCTGAGTGCTCGGTTTATTTTGAGCTTCAGGTGAAAGAGATTAATTGTCATTGTTGACACAGCACAGCACACAACATAATGTGTTCTCTGCCTTTAACCCATATGTGACATAGCAGTTGGCAACTAATTCCACGCCAGGGGAGCAGTGATTACGGGTGGTTTCTTGCTTGTCAGGGATTTGAACCAGCAACCTTTCAATCACAAATGTGTTTCGCTAACCATTAGGCCACCAATGCCCTCAGGAACTTCAGATTTAGTGGGGAGGGCGTGTCCAGTGATGAAACCTCATTCTGTCCAGGGTGTCCCCTGCCTTGTGCCTTGCAGTGGATTAACATCCAGGTGTCCTCTGCCATGTGCCCTGCAGTGGACTGGTATCCTGTCCGGGGTATCTCCCTGTCCTAAGCGAACTGGTATCTGGTCTAGGGTGTCCTCCTGCCCTGTACCCTGCAGTAGACTGAAATCCCATCCAGGGTGCCCTCTGCCTTGTGCCCTGCAGTCGAGTGGCATTTGTCCAGGGTGTCTCCTCTGCCCTGTGATGCATTGGCATCCCATCCAGACTGTACCGCTGACCTGTGCTGCCTCGTAGAGACTTCATACTCACTGTGTGTCCATACTGGAGAAGTGGTCTTGGAAGATAGATGGAGTTCGTGATTCATGTATAGTACTTCTGTCAAAGTTTTGTTTTTGTTCAGTGCTGTAACATTTTTGCAGTGTTATGTATTTTTTAAGAAAAACAGTGTGTCCACTGGCAGTATTGTCTTTTTGTGTGGTATGTAAAGAAATCTGTTTTCCTTATCCACATGAATTAAACTGATTTAGAATTAAACACCAGTAATACCTGTATGTTTCCATCTCGCAAACTCTCATCCTGAGGAACCTGTAAACTACACACATAAATTGGAGGTGGGATTTGAACCCCAGGCCTGCATGTCTGAGAAATGTATTTGGCCTATAATAATGCAACTTAATGTATGTCTGCTGTTCTCTTGCAATATCAGTCTGTCAGTTGAATGTCTGTTAAAAGCCCATTTCTATGTTCCCTTTCCTGCCTACTCTCATTTACAAGATTGTCATGAATGTGTTGCATTGCCCTCATTTAAATATTTCTGTAACAACTAGGCATGAATAAGGCCTGTGTGTGAGAGTGGATTATGGGATCAAGAAGTTACTATCGGTGAATTAGTGTGTTATTGTCATGCACGTTCACAGTAACATATAATGGGGAAAGATACGTTACTAATGTGGACTAAAGCACACCAACAGCAAAAATAGCAGGAGAAATGCCTAAGTACAGTGCATCTCTCTTCCTGAGCAAGTCTGACATTTAGTTATTTCCTTTCTCTCTTAATTAGCACAGTTGCAGTTGTAGTGTGTGTTTGATTGAAGCGAGAAAGGTTGAATTTTAGTAAATTTTTACTCTGCGAGTGACAATGAGATGTGATTTACAGTATAAATTTACGGTAGACTCTGAAGACACAGCTTCAATCAGACGTCTTTTACTTAAGCTCACGAAGGCAAAAAACTCGTAAAGATATTCATTGAAACCTTGCTAAAAAAGAAATTGAGAAACACTCCGTGATAGCTAAATGAACTTTCTGGCTTTAACGCTCCCCTTACACCTGAGTGCAGTACAGTAGCAACAGGACACCACATTCAGTATGCTCTGTAAAGGAGAAAAAAAGCTAACGTGTAACCAGGCCACAAATAATTTCTATAAACTGTTCCCTGACCGAATAGATTTGTGTTCATGCGATTGACAGGTTGCTTTATGGTAACAAAAATTCAGGTGCCGCTGTTTATGAGGAAGACTTAAAGCAGGGATAGGCTTGGTTGTGCCTGGAGCGCAGTGCGTGAATGCTAACGAGGTTAGCGCTCCTCTGTCTCCGCTATCCTGCCTGTGACATTCAACATACTTTAGAGTTTGTGATTTATGAGGTCGTTTCTGCTTTGCCTTCATGGCTTTCGTTTGTGCAGATTTATATTTTTTGCCTTAAGGCAGAAACTCCTGAGGAATATGTACACACCATTTGAGAGGTGATGGGCCAGGCGTCTCACACAAGCTTGTTGAGTTTCTTCATACGTATGTGCAGCATACATGATAAAAAATCTGTGTCAGAATGGCTGACTACATTTGAGCACAAACCTCAACAGAATACTAAAGTAAAAAAACCCAGTAATGATGCCCTCATGTTGTTCTCATCATAACTGGCAAGTAAAATCCCCTATTCTAATTGTATAATATAAAGGAAATTGTGGAATCACATTATGCTATGATGTTATTACATTCTGCTGGTGATAGAACACCGAAGCCAGAGGATATTTGAGTGGAGTCCTTCATATCGGTGAACAAAAAGATGGCGCAGAGGTTCAAAACATTTAGGACTGAAAACGCCTAGTTAAACCGAACGAGATTAATGAAGCAATAAGATTGATAGGAGATTCAGGGCAAGGTCCTGAAAGTGCAGAGCAGTCAGCTCTCGGGAGTGTGGGCAGGAATGACAAACAGAGCGAGTCCGTCCTTCCACACGCATGTATCGTCTTTGCTCACCTCGTTTGGCATCTTGAAAGGTTCCATTCATTATAGCCTGTAAAGTTCAGGGGTTTTCAAACTTAAGTGTTCTGACCTTTTAATACGCTGGGGAAAAAATGTACAGAATCACGGCTGGCTTTCATCCAGTACAGTTTTATCACTGTCGCAGCTGCTCTTTGGCGTAATTAGCCTAACGAAAAAGGAATTATAATAACGAAAAAACGTACATTTCTAGCATCCTTTTACCTACATAATTAAATGACACATTTTGGTCTTGACACTACTGAGCTATAACTGGTGGTCGTGAAATACCACGTGTGGTGAAAAAGACACACCACGTTACATTACTCAACTGATTTGAATTTGTTCACAAACTAATGTCCGACACCATTTAATTTAGGAGCAGTCAAGCATTTTGCATGTGCTGCGGAACAGTAATAAGAGGAATTATAACAGCAACATTTAATCTCTGTTCAGGAAATTTCAAAGATATTGCAAATTGTTTGTTTCATCCTGAGGGAGGGACACCAGTGCTGTCTCGCTGAAGTGAATGACGGGAACAGTTGATTTTAGTTTTCCAGAAAGCCTCTTCATTCCATTTTAAGTGTGCCGGGATGAAGGACCGAAGTTTCTTGGAATGAGAGGTTTCATGTCACAGTGCTTTAATTAGGGAAAAGCTGTGCGACGTCGCTAAAGCTGATTTTTCTTATTCTCAGCTGTCTTGAGATCAGTGGGAAACTGAATTATGGGTCACCGCACTTGTTAGCAAGAACAATGTCAGTACACAATTATGAGTCCTAATAATGTTTTTCCTACAATTGGGTCTTGTTATTTTGTCTTTCACCTCGTGTCTCCATACAAATTGGGCCCCTGTTTTTAAAGGGCTCCAGTAGTGTGGCTGATTAGACATTTTGTGCTTAAAAGTAGGTATTTGGAAGAGAACAGTGTTTACCAAAAATATTGTAAAAGGCTGTAAATATGGTAATTAGAATGGTTGTTCAAGAAACATTTTAGGCAAGAAAAAAACCACAGTGTGTGTGTGTGTGTGTATATATATATATATATATATATATATATATTATCTGAATGAATATTAGGGGCAGCCTGGTGGTGCAGTGGTTAGCACTGTTGCCTCACACCTCTGGGTTGTGCAGG
>JAODJX010000129.1:14012554-14025390 GCA_026776945.1 Isichthys henryi | reverse complement strand
GGTCCCCCCAGAGGAGCTGGACGAAGTGGCCGGGGAGAGGGAGGCCTGGGCCTCCCTGCTGAGACTGCTGCCCCCGCAACCCGACCCCGGATACAGCGGAAGATAATGGATGGATGGATGGATGGATGGATTGTATCCATTCGCACAATTAAATGAGCTAAATGACATCATATTTATAAATATTTTTAAATTAGGCAATATATGGCAGTCTATGCAGTTTAAGTCTACAATGTCATATAACTACATACATTATTACTGTTTACTGTACTTTTATCATATTTTGAACACTTAGAAAACTTGTTATTATTATAAATCATTAACAATTGCTAGAGGTAAAAAAATAAATAAAATGAAATTACAAAAAAAATTTTGCCAGAGCCATTTTTCCCACATTTGTCATTCTGATTGCGTAATTAGCCGTTAGCTTTCCTGCTGTACCCACATTAGTGGGCTTCATGTTTGAACCTTGTGGTCATGACAGAGTGCAGCATTCTGCAGATGGATTCCCTTTAACCATGTTAAGCATCAAATAGAAGCTTATGGCCTACATATATTAAAAATGAATCTATTCTATTTTGCCTTAGTGAAAGTTTTTACAGGAAATATAAATATACCCCAAACTGATAATTGGTTCCTAAAACATGCATCAAAGCCTAAACACTGGTCTAAACATGATTTCCTGTAGTTCTGTAAATCCACAGAGAACATTTATGTACAGCTTTAGTTTTAACATAAATTACCTATCTCAGTTTTACTCTTTTACTGAAAAGTTTAATACTACTTCCTCCATTTTATCATTTCAAGCTGGTGAAACACAGATTTTTGTGGTTCTCTGGGTATAGTGGATACCTGCCTATTGATTTTGGTTATTTATTTATTGCCACCCTACTTGAAAAGGAGAAGCAGCTACATCTCTGCAAAATAGAAATACTATTTCACCATTTTAGGGGCTGTCGTCAAGCAGAAAATGTGTAATTTCCATAGATACAGTATCCAGGCCAGGTGATTACGCTGCTCTTTCCTTTAATGACTAGCTGATGTAATGTTGCTCTGTTTACCACAGTGTTACATCTTTATTCAATAAAACATTTACAAAACTTGTGGTGAAAACTGCATATTATTGAAAACTCCATTCACTTTTGTAGTTCAGAAAATTCCCAAATAATTTATTCCTCTGTGGTTAAAACGTAATGCCTTATAACTGCCTGGTTGCAGAACTCTCTAGCGTTTGGCAATAGATGAAATTTTCTATCTTCTGGTTTCTGATTATTATCTCTTATTTCAGTATCTACCTGCTCAGTCAATAGTCTGCCCTCAGTTCTATTTCTACTTCGCAGAGGTCCTGCCTTCACACCCACATTCTCTTCTGCGAAATTTAAGGCGTCTCCCCAGGCCCTAGCAACCTGATGCCATTTTGATATCATTGTTCATTAGATCTTTATCAATTGTTCTCCACCTTTAGGCTGTAGATACTGGGACAGACCTATCATATTCCGACGTTTGCTTGGTTGTTTGTGTGATTGATTATCCCCTCTGTGGCAGTGTTATTAGTGAACATAGCAGCAGCAGGCAATGTAATGAGAAATATCAATGTATCCTCATGTTCCTGCCCGCCGTGACAGTCTGTGATCCATCTCTCCGACACTCACCTAGTTAACGTTTTTTTTATCAGGGAGGCAAAATTTTTCATTTCTTATGGAAGCAAGTATGAGTTCCCACCCAAAGTGCAGATAAATTAGGGAGATAAAGAACCCATCTCACAGTTCCTTTGTGCGAAAAACAACAGTAGTTTTGGAATGTAACCAATTGTGCACATCTGGGACTTCCTGCAGGAAGTGATGTCACTTAAAGACCAATCACCTTCCTTTCTCATATTGTGGTTGATGAATCACTACTGTGAAATGGTATTTGTTTACAGTATGTCACCGTGCTTTGAAATCACTCCTTTTTCTGTTGCCTGCAGTTCAGGCTTCTAAGTGGTGGATTTGCTGTTGTATGCATGCGAGAGGATTTGTCATCATGTGATTGCATAGCCTGGTGACCCCATCTAGGATAAGCAGCTGGAAGATGGATGGATGGATGAGAGCAAAGGATGCAGTCATACCTCTAATGTCTCATTAGCGAAGTGCAGCTTTTACACCAGAAAGGTGTTACGCATTTGAGAAAAATCACTCTTCATAAACATATGTTGTGTGGGCTGACTAATGATTTGAATATCCACCTGATATAACTATTTTGGTTACATATTCTGTATGTTTTTGACTTACTCAACAACGCTCACTGTGCTAGTCACCTTGAGCTCCTCCCTGCTCATGGTTATTCAGTTTTAAAATAAAGAAGATTCTTAAAAGATATTTATTTTTTTATGAAGGTAGGGACCAGTTCTGTTCACAAGCGTCAAGCATTATTGGCAGATACAGATATGTAGTGCGGCTGAAGATAAGGTAACACTGACAGAAACACCATGTGTTCTTGTTGAATAGTTGGCACTCAATAAATTGAGACATATAGTAATTGTGTGTCACACAGCTAGTAAAAGCAGGGAGAAACACTCAGGACTAGTCAGGCCTTGTTTATATGATTGTGTGTGTGTGTGTGTGTGTCTTCTTGTAACTTTTCTCCCCAAATTGAAAAATCTAGTGTAAAAATCAATGGTTCCTTTAGCACTTTTTTAAGTAATACTTTGTCTTAAATTTAATCTGGAACACATCGCACCAGAACCAGAAGTTAAGTATTGATTTCTTAATACCGATCCTCAATAGACACATCACTCTTCTCCCGAACTTGTGTGCTTTTTTTTTTTCTCCCGCTGCATTTAAACCTTCCTGGTGCTGCTCAGCTCTCATACTTTCCCATCTTCCCTTCTCTTTCGGTGCTGCACAGCTCTCATACTTTCCCATCTTCCCTTCTCTTTCGGTGCTGCACAGCTCTCGTACTTTCCCATCTTCCCTTCTCTTTCGGTGCTGCACAGCTCTCGTACTTTCCCATCTTCCCTTCTCTTTCGGTGCCGCATAACTAGCGCATTTCCATGTGCCCTAGCCTTTCGGTGCTGTTCAACTCTCACGCATTCTCATCTGCCCTACTCTTAAAGACAAGGCAGGCAATTTAGAGTCACCGCTCGTCTCCTGAGGGGCCTGGCTCTCTCAGTTTTATGAATGTGTTTGCCATGATCCAGTATTGACAACATTTGCCGATGATGAAGCTGTTAATTATTCAAATGACTACATAACACATTGAAGTAATTTAGCTGAGCATATGGAAAGACCATCAAGTTGCTTTTTCAGAAACACAGACACGGATGCACTCGTCTCTGAATGCAGGTTGTGCACAAAGAGGACCTTAGTGCAATATGAAGCACCTCTTGATGTACATGTTTGCCAGACACAGTTTGCTTGAGAAAGATCATCGATCCTAGATGGCCGATTTCAGCATGTCGGAGGGAGCCGGGCAGAATTTCATTAGCAATGCAAATGAGCAGGAGAGGCGCACATTCGGAGGGACAGACCTCTTTTCCTGGCATCTGGAGAAACCTCCTGTTTATCTCTGATCTCATCCTCCTTGGGGAATCCTCTCCTTAAGGCGGAACACTTCAGTTTCACTCGCTCCTATTTTTCAGACTTGTTGACTTCAATGTGCAAAGACGCCTGTGGCTTCTTTCAAGCCCCTTTTTCTTTTGGCACCACTTATACTAGCCGGTATGATTTTGGTCAGGATTTCTCAGAGCTACGCGGTGGGAGAGCTTTCAGACTGAATTCACCAGCCGAGATTTCAGAATTATTCTATTGTGTTGTAAGTATAAATAACTTGGTGTCTTGGTATTACTTGGCATGAAGCACAAAACATTTTTAACCCATCTATTATAAGCCAAATGCAGTGATGTGCAGTCCAAGTGCTTTTCTACTTTTATGCCTCAACTTTTTCGACTTTCCTATTCAGTCTCTCATTAAGAAATAGTGCAAATTGCAATGCCTTTACTGTTAGGTACATGAGTAGCGCTATAATTTTTTTTTTGTCTGGTTGCTGTGCTACCTAATGGCTGAAGGAAAAAAAATCCCGCTGTCCAGAAGATTCTGAGGTGTGTGTGTGTGTGACATCACCCTGCTGCCACTCACCTAAATGGTTTTTCCACTGGAGTTTTCCCTGCAGCCATAAACTTCAAAAACTGCCAGCCTTCCTCACAGACCCGTCAGGATCCAATCAGGTTGGGGCGCTTGGTGACTTCCTGGGGTGCGTGGTGAGCGAGTTAAACATATCATGCTGAAACCCCAAATGTGAGCGCAGGAGGGGCTAACGGTGACCGTCTGCCGCAAGTATACATGCTTAAATACCGCCTAGCTTTGCAGCCTGTATTCGCAGTCATACCTGGGGCTCATCAGTACTGTGTAGAGGCCACTGAGGGCCTAGAGAATGCAGCCTGAGTAATTAATGAATATTGCAAAAATAATCAAGCGCCTGTCAGTTCATGGTATTATGTGTTTTCGTGAGTTTAAAGAGCTTAATTTGCCAACCAGGTGCCTGTAATATCCAAGTTATTGAACATAATAACATGTCATTTATTAATGGGACATGGTCTGATTCAGCTAAACAGAAATGAACTGACAGGAAAGGTATTTAAATCTTTCCCGATGGCTATTGGCTGGTTTTACGGCTGCATTGCTACTTTGCAGGTTATTAATTATGGAGCTAAGAAACTGACAGACTAAAATATATGAAAACTGACAGTAAATACAACACATGCCCACACGCTCAGCGATGCAGTGTATTAAGTGTCCGAAGTATCTTGCTTGTTGAGGAAAGCAATATCGGAAAAACTTTATTAGGTGAGAGTCAGTCTTACGGGAAGCATGTTTTGCTTGGGAATGTGTGCTTATCAGACCTAGCAGGCCGCTAACAGCTAGCCAGAGCAGACGATGCTAGCTAACCTTTACAGGAATCGCTTTTGATTTACTTCACCATTGTCCTCAATGAGCCGTCTGCCTGGGGAGAGGAGAATGACACTTCTGTGAAACTGCAGCCTGCAGAAATACCTGCTGGGAAATTGTAATGTGATTCTGGAAATCCTTAGTCCAAAATGGAAAATCACTCGCAATTTTTTATTGTCCTGTTTTTTAGTAGGTTATGTTACTTTTTTTTTTTGCTGGTGAATTTTAAATATGACTATATACATTATATCCAGTGGGGAGCTGCCACATCTGACCAGTTTGCATGGCTGTAGAGCATGATAACATCCCAGTTTAGCTTTTAATTTCTACTGGGAATCTTGGCTCTCGTTTTCACGCAGGGGCACTTTAAATATGTCCTTTCGGGTGTTCTGTGCAGGAAATGTATTCGGGAGGATGGTGAAAGTATATTTTTATAGAGCTTTGTCCCAGTTGGAATTACAACAATGGGCTGAAACTGGATTGTCAAAGGATATCAGATCCTTTCTTGATAGCATCTCATCCGTCTTAGGTGTTTGTTAACACCCTTGTTGCTTGGTTACTCCTTAAGGATGGTAGGCAAATGTGATATTACTCTACCTCACAGAAACATTCAGCTACAAAAATTAAGACTTAATCTTCTACAATGGAAAATACAGATGGGTGGATAAAAATGTGTTAAGTGTGTGTTTCTCAGACAATAGATTCGTGATGATGGTACTAAAAATGATAATTATTTTGGAATTTGTACAGGTACGTGGGTACATGGATTCTTACCTAGTATCCCATCCCATGTCTCTCTGCTGTGGCAGATGCAGAGAGGTGAGAGTGAAGTACCAGGTCAGCCGTTTATTGGGTGCCCTTGCACTGCATTTTGGGGTTAAGGCTCAGCTGAGAGACAGTGTGCAAGTTCAAGCTTGAAACAAGCACCATGATGAAGCAGCGTATTTGTTTTGTCATTCAAAATGTTCTATAAAGATTCAAACCCACAACCTTCAGTGTGGTGAACTGCGTATATAACAAAAAACAGAATAAGAAAGACTCCCTTGCTGGACTTCCTGTCATTATGAAGAAGAGTGCCAGAGACCGTTCAATAACGCGACTTCTCACATCCATTGTTCAAGGCGCTGAGCTTCAGTCCCCTAATTCTGAGATTCAGAGGATTAGTGAAGCCCGCGTGTGCATTTACCCCACTATAACTGCATTTTTAGTCATTTACCATGTCATCAAAGTTAGACCAAATAATTGCTTAGTTACTTATTCTGTTAAATGGCATAATTAAAGGCGATTAAGAATTTAAACTGTGGTGGGGAGAGTGCAAAAGATTTTCTCTTCGGGTGACTTTTAATAAAAGCTCATGAGACAGGGCAAGGTGTTAAAACCCTTTCATCAGCACCTCATACTAATTTTACCAAGATACTGATTACGGCTCTCTGCTTTAGAATTGTATCTCCCGTTAATAGTCTGAGAGCTGTTATCTTTCAAAATGTGGATTTCTTGTATTTACTTTTTTTTTCCTCTGTCGTAGTCGACTGTTAAATGTTGTAAATTGACTGTCCAAAGTGCAGAGCTGAAAAGGTTTTAACTGCCGGAAATTAGAATGATTATCAAAGGGTCACTTCCAGCCGCATGAATATAAACCCCTATTGTGCCGCTCTCTTAGTCATAATATCCAGCATGCGCCTGATCCTAAATGCCATAAGATCTGAGGGACTGTCATCATCAGGCACACTGCCTCCCATTTGTCCCTGAATCTTCATCTCTGTTTATTCAAACGAGTATGTCTGGTACCTCATCGTTATTATAACAGTTATTAATCAGAACTCGTGGCGTCGCGACAGGGCACTAATGAATGTAGCTGGACAGGGGCAGGGCAGTAAGCATGCAGGATTATGACTTCTTTTCCATTTATCCTGTTTGTAAAATAAAGGATAAAATATTCTGTGACCACAGTGCAAAGTCTGGGCTCATTGCCGGGGGGCATCGTCCAGTGTTCACTCTGACACAAGTAGATATTTTAAATAATAGTAATAATAATAAGTGAAATGGTAGGAGTGCTTGGGAAGGAGGGGCACCTTTAACAAAGGTAGTCCTCTTTTGACAAACCCGCCACCCCCCCAAAGTGGACCGGTAGTTGCGACTGGAGCACTAGCCTTTCTTTTTCCATTACCTGAACTAACTTGCTCTGCCAGTCCTTGGTGCTGCCTTTAACCTCCCAGACAAGAAGATAATGGCATGTAAGAGTGTCTATATAGGACAGTCCCCGTGCTGAGTCGCTCCCCCAGGCTACTTTTGTCCTTCAGGCCTGTCCTGTCCACTTGGTTTTAATGTATTGTCTTGGTTTCGCCTGTCCTGCCCCTCACTAGTCCACTGAATATACGGAGCGTGTTAAAATTCTCTGCTCTTATGTTTGGCTAAGTATATGCCGAAAAATTTGCAGGATTCTCTGGGTGTGGTACTGATGTTTAATTCAACAATAGTGTATTTTATTCAGTGTATTAATCATAACTGGCTGACAGTATCCCCACCCCAAACCTGAAGATACTTACAGCCAATTATTCATAGTAGCAGCAAATTATGCCTCAAACTAGGCCACAGTGGTGTGAGGTAGAATCTGATCTGGATTTAAAAGAGTAACGTGCAACTTAACCTGTTCAGTCATGCGTCCTGCATTGTATTGGGTTTTTCAGGATGGAAATATTTTATGTTATTCAAAGAGTGGTGTTGTTAAATTACATGTATAATCTGGTGACTATGGGTAGGCTAATAGCATCATGTGCTTTTTTATCCATATAACAAACATAGACTAATTTCTGCCTTTTTAATTATCTAGCAGGGGTTAAGTAGCCAGTTGATCTCCTATCAAATTTTGTGGTTACTTAATGTTATTATTATTTTTTAATCATATTAAGCACTTCATGCCAACGACACTGGGAATGCACTTATATAAGTTGAATTTAATTACTTTAACTTATTACCATGAATATGACAGTATATTTGTAGTCATTTCCGGATTGCGAATTTTGCAAAGAGGTCATCTTTATTCTTAAAGTGAACTGATGAGTAAGAAAATGATGCCTAAGTCGAAGGTCATTATATGCATTTGTCACATCTAGACACTGATTACTACTGTAATATAGTCGGCATTTTTATGTATTGTTAACAAAAATTTTTTGCCATTTTTGTTGGTTGCTCAACACCTGACATATTGAGTCATGTCGGGTCAGTGTTGGTTTTGAGATTTTCAGACTTAAAGCAGATTAGTCAGGTTAATAAACCTTATCTTTCATAAAAGCAACAGCAAAGCGAGATACATTTGTCAAAAGTTTGAGGAATATTCACTAAATCTATGGTGGCCACATGACTGTTAGCCTCTATTGTTCTCTATTGTGTAGCTGTAGCAGACAGTTGCAAGACAGTGTCAATGATGCTTGCATATGAAGGATCATTATCATCACTTAGCGTCTAAACTGGGATTAGTACAGTACTCTGACCAGCAAGAGGCTCTCCAATCACAGAGCAGCCCAGTGTCAGTACGGGCAGCCTGGGCGACAGGAGCTTACACTGCTTTTTAATTTATACTGCGACAACCTAGCAGTATCTCCCAGGTGTTTTAAATCACGGGCCGGCTTCACTTTCACTGTGTCCATTTTATTTATTGCCTTAAATATACGGAAGGCTTGGTTTAATGGGGAGCATTTGATGGAATAATTATGGTTAGGGTTAGAATTTTAATATTATTGAAAAACATGAGGTTAGATCTAGCAGGACACAGAGCACTGGGTGTAGAATATGACCATTTTCTTACTGTGACTGTCTTCATTATTGCATGTTTTATTACAGAATTTTATGTGAGCATATCCCGAATTAGCATTATGCTCTGGAATTATGATGGAGATGTTATTTAGAATATTGGAAAGGATTTAAAAAGTAAAAAAGATTTTTCTTTCATTTTGATTTATTTTGAGAAAACATCTCTCGTAACTAGAATTTTCACAGCAACAGTAAATACAGTATATACACATTAATAAATACAATTTACATACATGAAATACAGTATTGAAATGCCATATGAATCAATACAGTATGCATACATGCATTTGTCATGCTGCTAACCCAAACTGGAATTGTGTGTTTCAGATTAGTACTGATCATGTTTTAATTAACAGTTTTGTAGATGTCATTGCTTGTTTATGTAATTTTGAAATAACACAATATATTCTTCCATGTTGTACTCAATACTCAGTCTTGCTTGCTTGTAAAAGTATTCCTCCATTTAACACCTGTGCTGTTTATGTATTTCATCAATAACACTTAACATTAATAATATGCAAGATTTTGGGAATAATAAAAATAATAAATGTCGTAGCGTAAATTGATTCTATAAGACATGAATTACCCCACTTTTGGGTGGTTTCACTACACTTGCATTACTGCAGGTTTTGAGCAGACTACTCTGCAGACGTGTGTTTTTGTCCTGGTAACGTCCACACTAAGCATGTGCCCAACTCAGGCAAACTAGGCCAGACCCCGACAGCAACATGTCTTTAGTGCCAGTGTGGCATCCAATGGCATCTGCCAGCCGACTCTGGGCCCAGTCCCAGCGTCAAGGATGCTCATCTGGTTACCAGCCAGTGCCAATTAACTTCTACCAACACCAAGCTGATGTCCAGCTATACTCTGCTTTCACTTCCTGTTCAAAGGCAGGTCGCTATATCCCAGCTGCCGCAATCGCAGCTTGATCCACACATAAGTCTTATTAATAAACAAAGGCTGCAGGTAACTGTGGTTTCCATTGCATATCAGATACTCCCTAAATCAGTCTTGTTTGTTTGTGTATTTATCTGATTAGCTTCTTATCTGTCACTTACAAAGAGAGCACAGGAAAACAATGAATGTGTTCATTGAAAAGGAATATTCGATAAGCAGACACAATAAACTGATTTTCTTACAAATGGGATTTATGTTCTAAATAACCATCACGGGCAAGTTTAATCCCAGTATTCCAGTAGACACATATATTGAAATGGTGACAGCCTCAAAGATGACAAAACCTTGTTACCGAAAAAGTCACAGAATTTGCATACTAATTAGTCACTATCAGATCTTGTGTTGTTATCTCAAGATGACAGAATTAATCATCCATTAAAAAGTGTAATTAAAAACAAAAAAGTAGAGGGACATGCACTGTCCTGTGCATTGTTAATGAAGCCGACCGTTTTTGAACATTTGTTTAGGATTCTTCAAAAATGAAAAGGGAATTATGGGTAAATTAAACACAGTGTCACCTATGTTTTCAACAGCTGTTGTAACACAAGTGTGTGTCTACCTAATTATTAGAAGTTATTGGAAATTGCCTGAGTTTTTGATACATGTTCTATTGTCTGTCCTTATTTGAAGAACACAGCGTCTTTGTATAGGAGTGCTAACTATTTGAGGTATATTCTGTCGATGTATAAAAATATGATCAGGAAATCGTCCAAAATTTTTTGCTGGGGGCCTGGCAAATCAAATACTCTACGTTTGAATTTAGTGTTTATATCTTACATTTTAAGGTTCATAATAGAACAGACATTTAATTTTGGGTCTATGACATCAATAGCAGTAGAATATACTGTATATGTACAGTATTAGGTGAGGTATACTGTATTTCAGCAATGCTGAATGTCTCCCGCATGTATTATGCTTAATTATTTTAGAATGGTTTCTTTCCTGCTGGATTGGTGACGCTTTTCAGAAAGTAGGTAAAACCCACAAAGGCTAAAACAACAGCGGACTACACAATGCAGAACAACAAGAAGAGGCCTTACACTGACAGACAAACACCCACACACAAATGGCTTACTGAACACCCCCACTGCTTGTGAGGCTGAAATGGCTTAATGATTCCCTCTCCTGGGTGGGGGTGTGTGTGTCATGTTTCATTTTTACCCACATTAAGATTAAAACAAAGCAGCAGGGAGAAAAGGCTCAGTGCAAAAATAGTCCAGGGCCAGTGATTGTTTTAAGAGCATTACCACTGAAGTGTCCCATTAATGAAATGATGATTAATTCTAGTCACTAATTGAATGTCAGGATTATGATGTTGGTTTAAGAATGTAACGAAAGTAACATCATTAGCGTGTCTAATAAGACAGTCTTGCAGAAAACGATATGACTGCACATTTGAACATACAAGTGTTAACCTGATTTGAAGTGAGACCTGAGATTCCCCCCTTTTTGCGGCTTTCAGCCATCGTTCTGTGTAATTTAATCACCGCTGTAGTCCTTTATGCCTTTTTTTTTCTAGAATTCCCTTAAAGGATTTGGAATTAGGTGCAAAATTCCAAAAGGCCTGTTCAGCACAAGCCAAATGCAGTCCGGTGAAGATTGCCTTCATAATGCTGTAACTAGCTACCATTAAAGTAAAACAAATGTAGATGTTACAGCTGCCATCAATGTCACCTTTATCATAATAGTTTTCACAGATTTGATTCCCATTATTTGATTTATCCAGTGTTACAATGAATATATCGTGCATTGAGTGAAATACCACAGGATCATACCATAGTTGCTAATTTGTTGGTTGGTGGGCAGCTGTTAATTTTGAAGCCTTCGTTTGTTGCTTTGTTTGTCTGTTAAATTCTGCATTAATATTGTTCTGTAAAGCACTGATGCCTCTCTGATTATCTGCTACTTTTTTGTTGTCGTTTGTGCATCTTGTGTGAGCACGAAGTTTCTGTTTATGAGTTTTCCTTGCTCTCCACTCTTAATTACCTAAAACGCTGAGGCTGTTTTGTGTATATTAATATTTAATACATTCAGTACACTCTGGTGAATGGAAAATGACCCTATACAGTACCACCCATCTGATGTGTGCTGCTGTATGACTTGTTTAGATGTTGGGGGGAAGGGGGTTCTACCCTGGAGAAGAACAATTTTACTGCCTGAAAAATGACACTGTACACTTCAGGAGCTGCCCAGTAACTTTTGCTTTCCTATTAGCCGTGGTCCAGCCTCTGCTATCGCATGATAACTGCATTTTAGTTGTGGATTCATGAGCACTGTCACACATTCTACTTATTCTAGGGTGATACCTTTTCAGTTTTGCTATAGCACTTTCAGGGAACAGATTATTAGGTACACTTGCTTGTTTACCAAACACTCTGCTCCTCCAAATGATAAATCGTTTGTCTGCAATCTAAGGCACAGATAACACGGGCAGTGTCAAGTTTTTCAGGTACTGTTTGGCTATGCATTAGAACAGCCAGGTTGTCCCATCTAAGCGATGTTGAATATGTTGAGGTTGCAGGAGCCATACCTGTTGTTTTCAGCATCTCAGAGACAGCCGCCCTCCTGGGATTTTCACACAGTGACTAGACTAAAGAGAGGATGGTACAAAGGGAAAGAAAATATCCAGATAAGGCATTTCTGTGGCAGAAAAAGCCCTTGTTTACCAGATAGGTGAAATGAGAATGGTCAGACTCATTAAAGCAATCAGGCTGCCCAAAAATGACAGCTACGTATAACAGTGGACTACAGGTGGTGTCATCTCTTGAAGCAGTTCTGAGGGCAAAAGTGGATTCTGCCTGGTGTTATCTCAGTCTACCTAATAAAATGGGTATATTTAGGTATCCCAAATAAAGTGGGTCCTACCTGGTACTAGCTAGGTGTACCTAATAAAGTGGGTCCTACCTGGTACTAGGTAGGTGTACCTAATAAAGTGGACACTACCCGGTACTAGCTAGGTGTCCCTAATAATGTGGGTCCTACCCGGTACTAACTAGGTGTACCTAATAAAGTGGACTCTACCCGGTACTAGCTAGGTGTACCTAATAAAGTGGGTTCTACCCGGTACTAGCTAGGTGTACCTAATAAAGTGGACTCTACCCGGTACTAGCTAGGTGTACCTAATAAAGTGGGTTCTACCCGGTACTA
>JAODJX010000129.1:13986025-14006517 GCA_026776945.1 Isichthys henryi | reverse complement strand
ATACGCCGCGTTACTGTTTCAGGCGCTGTCCGTACGTACGCCGCGTTACTGTTTCAGGCGCTGTCCGTACGTACGCCATGTTACTGTTTCAGGCGCTGTCTGTACATACGCCGCCTTACTGTTTCAGGCGCTGTCCATACGTACGCCGCGTTACTGTTTCAGGCGCTGACTGCGTGTTTGCCGCATTACTGTTTCTGGTGCTTCCTCTATATACATCGAGTTACATTTTCTGGCACTGCCTGTGCATACAGCGCTATACATTTTCTAGTGCTGCCCAGTCTGTTTGTCCTGCCATTTTATGGCAAACTATATAAATGAAATTAATATAACAACAGAACTTCGGAATATCATCAGTCTTTACTCATCTTTCCATCCATGCATACCCACTCAGCTAATGGCTTGTTGCTTTGTTTAAATTAGTAATTTAACAATAAGTAAGTGATGGCTTTTTAATCATGATGTGTCACTTAAAGAATATGCTACATTATGAGCTACCTGCAGGCAGACTTCCTGAACTAAATGGAAATTTGGCTTGATTTTTAGCCATCCTCTTTCCCCTGGTAATATTTTCATTAAATACTTTTCAAATCTGGCACTGAAGCTCATGTTAACTGACTACAAATGTCTGACTGTAGATCATTAGTATGTAAGTATTCCAGGCTCATGTGGTGGTTTTTAGCTACCTTCACCATCAAAAGAGTTTAACCACACACCACCGGAATGATGCTTGTCTTCTGGAATGTTTGCCAAATTGCTGACAGAGCTTAAATGCTGATAAACAGTAATTTATTTGAGTAGCAAAGAGGTGTGATTCCTAAATCAGATCATAGAATTTTAATCGAGTGGATTTTTCTATTTCACGAGAAAGGGAATCGATAAATAGACATGAATTATTAAAATGGTTGCGGGTTGAGAGATTGCATTTGACGACCTTTCATTTTGCCTGTTCTGGGCTGCATTCTTGCATTTGGGGGCAGAGTACACCTGAATAGGATACATTTTGGGAGCAGCAATCAATTAAGGAAATTTTTATAAAACAGAATTAAACATCTTCCACAAACAGAACCATTAAAGTTCCAAATGACCCTGGATGGACTTTATAGCCACATAAAATATGAGTAGGAATTGAAGAAATTATATCCTGAAAACACTCATTTTTGTCTCAGCAGATTTCTGGTTATGAAATACTTGTGAGAAATGCTGAGTTTTGTTTTATATACAGAATAGCTAATGGTTATAATTTATTGCACAATTAAGTTTGTAAAAAAATCAGTTATATGTTTTTATATTAAGATTTTAGCAATTAAATCAGTTTTTACATACTGGAGTGTGCTAATCTTTATAAGTGTATTCCTAAAATGGAGCTGCTCAATAATAATAATAATAAAACCCTGTCTCTGTTTATTATAAAAGCTATTTATCAAAATTTCTGTGAGGAAACATGACGACCTTAAACCCAACCCAGTTCTAACCGTAACCAAAAGTACCCAAACAAAATACAAGACTTTTGCCATTTTTAGGGGACCTAAAAATGGTCCCCAATATGTCAAAATAACACGTTTTTGGTCCTCACATTTGGTCCCCACAATGTAACATAAACCTAATCCACACACACACACACACACAGCCAGGGCAGGTGCTGAACCCATATTGCTGGAGCTGCTAAGCTAATGTGCTGCCTGTGTAGGTGTATTCAAATGGCAATTAAAATTCCATTGCCTACAGCAACAGTTATATGAAATCTCATGTAACTTTGAGCTTATGTTTAGATCAAATGTATTTTTTTTTTTTTCCTCTTTTACCCATGGTCATAAATTATAGGGGAAATGGGGGTTGTAACACACCCCCCCCCAGTAATCAAAACCAGCCAATAAGACCCCCTTAAGTTTGTGGAGACCTCAGCCTCAGTGCTCAATCCAAAGTTATACCTGTGCTTGAAAAAATGATACCACTTTGTAATCATTAAATGATGAAGGACGATGTAGCTTCTACTGCACGGGGTGTTAATATGATATTCTTTAAGACAGTATTTCTTGAACCAGTCCTTGGGGACCCCCTAACGGTCCCTGTTTTTGCTCTTTCCTAATTCCCCAAGGACTGGTTTGAGAAACACTGCTTTAAGAGAGGACTAGCAGAAGTAGTTGCCTTTGTGAAGATAGAGATGCCTGCCAAACATACTGAAACTCATTTCTTTATAAGAAAGCTGCTGCGAGTATCACCTGCTGAAATATTTAATTAGCTACCAGACAAACAGCATTGGTGTGCTGTACTGCAATATAAGTGCGGCAAAAAAAAATCGTAGGGCCTTCGGCGGCTACTTAAGATTCATGGGGACAAAGTCAAAATTTGATGAGAAGATGTCTTCCTTGTCATCATGTTGAGACTTCGTCATCACTGACGAGTGATTATGTTCGAGTCTCTGCCACGGTTCCACATGTGTGCTGTTTGCATGTTCTCCCCGTGTTGTCGTGAGATTTCCTCTGGGTACTCCGGTCCCCCCCCCCCACACTCCCAAAACATGTTGAGGTTAATTGGAGTTACCAAATTGCCAATAGGTGCGTGTGAGTGAATGGTGTGAATGGTCTGTAAGTGTGGCCTGCATTGAGTTGGTGCCCCATCCTGGGTTCCCTGCCTTGCCCCCGTAGCCTCTGTGATGGCCTCCGGACCCCCCCCCCCCACAACCCTGAATGTGATAAGCAATTACAGGAAATGGATTGATGGATGCTCACTATTGACCAGGTCTGGGTCATCACTTCAACTAGATGCACCTAAAGGTTCCCTGTTGTTTTCAAGTTGGTTAACAGATGTTGTGTCTGTCATAAAATATTGGTGTGTGTTACCACTCACTAAAAGCAGAGCACAGAGTCACCACAGCTCACCAAAGTCCAGTTATCTTCCCTCTGGCTTAGTTTCACAGATTGTTTTGTTAGAATAGATGTTCATGACATAATTTGAATGCAATGCATCTGGACCCTGCTGGTCGAAACCCATGTGAGGCCCTGCAGGTGCCCCCCATTCCCAGGCATAGTGAAATCAGCTTGCTATGTCGACGCCCCCTCAGACCATGGCTCCCTGGGCAGGCTTCAAGCAGGTGCCCCCCAGTCCCAGGCATAGTGAAATCGGCTTGCTGTGTCGACGCCCCCCCAGACCATGGCTCCCTGGGCAGGCTTCACGCAGGTGCCCCCCAGTCCCAGGCAAAGTGATATCGGCTTGCTGTGTCGACGCCCCCCCAGACCATGGCTCCCTGGGCAGGCTTCATGCAGGTGCCCCCCAGTCCCAGGCGAAGTGATATCGGCTTGCTATGGTAGCAGAGAGAAATTGGCTTGCTATGTTGACGCCCCCTCAGACCATGGCGTCATAGGTGGCCGCTGATAGGATGCATCTGGAGATCCAGGATTCTCTGGGCAGTCTAAGATTGGCCAGCTAATATGCCCAAATATACTGGCATGCAAAGTAAGGAAGTGAGATTTTTGGAGAGCTTTGTGGTGTTCTGTACTTTCTGTGCTAGCTAATGAGAGCAAATTTCAGGAGCCCTTCAGCTCAGTCTGCATTCTGCCGGTGGCAGGCCTCTTTGATGCATTTGACAAGCTGTTACGAAGTGGCTCCGTGAACCTCGGATTGTTATTTATTATTTTTTTATGCATAATTACAAGCTTCTAAAATGTATTTACATGCCATCCTTCAACCACAGCAAAAAGTCTCCAAAAAAATAAAAAAAAAGAAACTGAAGGCAATCTGTTCAGTTGCAGTTGCAGGAATTTTCTGCCGTCCTCTGGGGGTGCTGGGTCAGGGAGCCAGCAGGCATGTGCTGGCAGACAGAAGGACCAACTGCACAAGCTGAGCCAGAATCCAAAGGCTTCTAGCTGTAAACTGTACTAGCCCCTTCTATATTAGAAACCTCTGCAATCTCTGTGTCAATTTATTGTGCTTAATCCTTTAATTTTTTCATCTAAAAATCTAAGCTTTCACACGGCTTAATCTGTGGTGAGTGCTGTGTTTCCCCAAAGCAGTCTTAAAGCCCAGGTGTTACACAGTATAAACATTACAAAGGTTAAAGAGTTGTGGAAAGGTGTGCCATATATGACTCATGAATGGAATTACATAATTTTTTAATTGACGTGTGAAATTATGTTCAGAATGTCTGAGGTGCCACGTTAAATATCACAAACAACTTTATGCCTCTGAGACCAATTTTAACAGCTTATTTACCTGAATTGGTATTTAGATTTTTATTATAAATTGATTAAAACCTTGAATGTGTGTATATTCTGGGTATATTTGTGGTTTAGCAGGGCACATTTTTCTTTTTATAAAGCTGTAATTATACGCTACATTGTGACCTTAATTGGAGGGAAGGGGGCTGTAGGGCTGTCTGGCAATTTAGGTAATTTCCCTGAAATCTCATTCCCACGTTCAGTTGTGGAATTTTTCAGGAGATTGTATAACAAGCCCTGAATTGATCTGTGGATATTTGAAAAGCAGACAGCCTGACAAGGGGAGGACTAGCAAGCTTTAGCACAAACAACAGCCCATCTGCAAAGGTACAGCAAGGACGTGATAGTGTGAAGTCTTGCTTATTTTGAAGTCGGTCACTGGCCTCCTCTGCAATCAGTAGCTGCTCTATGTTTGATTTAACATCTGATCAATGTTTTCTTATACTTTAATGGGTGATGCAGTGGAAAGATCTCCCAGTGAATTCTGTGTTAACACACAGTCTACAGCTTAATATAATATTTACTTACCTCGTATAGCATGTCCTTGGTTTTGCAGCCTGTCGGTCTGCCTATCAGACAGTCTGTCTACCAATCTGCCTGCCTGCATGTTTGTCTGTCTATCAATCTGTTTGTCTGCCTGTCAGACAATCAGTCTGACTGTCCGTCTGTCTATCAGTTTGTCTGTCTGTCTATCTGCTTCTCTATCAGTCTGTCTGCCTGCCCACCTTTCTATCTCTCTATCTGTTTGTTCGTCAAATGAATGATACAGCAAGATGTGGTCATTTAAAAAGTAATTTCTGAAATATGTAATGACTCCTCTTTCATACATTTCTGTCAACAAAGGACTGCCCATTGAAGTTCGTTTTCTATCAGAATTATGTGAGGATGTCAAATGTCACATTTTAACATTGCTGTAATAAGCCAGAATCATGCAGCAAAGAGTCAGATACCAGAGTCCTTCTTTGTTCATTGAAGCTACCTACTTTTACTGCTTTATTCACTATGACCTAAACGTATAGTGACCAAGGCTCCTCTTGTCTCTGCTTGTCATTAATGACAACTATTATTGAGATAATCACTTTCACGTTGAGCTATTTGTAATTATATTCCAGTGTATGCTTTTATCATTTGAGAAGAAGAGATCTGATGTGATTTTACAGCTACTGGAGGCAGCAGAACCCCGGTCTTCTCAGATACCTTCTTGATCATCACCTCAGAAGAGAAAGATGAGTCATGAACTGGTGCAGCTTGCATATGTGGCGCTGCTAGGTGTCTGTCCAGGTGCATGCTGGGAGGCCTGCGCCCTGGTGGGTCCTCAGAGCATGCTGGGAGGCCTGCGCCCTGTTGGGTCCTCAGAGCATGCTGGGAGGCCTGCGCCCTGTTGGGTCCTCAGAGCATGCTGGGAGGCCTGCGCCCTGGTGGGAGGCTGCTCTTCCCCACAGTACTCGTTCAGTGTGCTGCTTACTGCTTTTGTGGGCTTTTCGCGACTTTCCTACCTTGGGCTAAGGGGGATATTCCACTGCTCCTGACTGCATGTCCAGCCACTTATCCAGTACAGGGGGGTCTAGAATCAGAGATCCTAGAAATCCTAGAACACACAGTCCATCATAGGGCACGGGGCTGGGGTACACCCTGGACGAGGTGCCAGTCCAACACAAAGCACAGGGCTGGAGTACACCCTGGACGGGGTGCCAGTCCAACACAAAGCACAGGGCTGGGGTACACCCTGGACGGGGTGCCAGTCCAACACAAAGCACAGGGCTGGAGTACACCCTGGACGGGGTGCCAGTCCATCACAGGGCTGGGGTACACCCTGGACGGGGTGCCAGTCCGTCACAGGACACAGGGCTGGGGTACACCCTGGATTCACAGCAAAGGATTCGGAAGTATTTTACTAAATTTTGCAGCGTAATGTTTGTCAGTAATTATGGAGCTTTGAGCAAGGAAATTGAATCATTACCATTTATTCTATTGTGGGATAATCAGGACTTGGGAAAAAAAGAGCTACCTGAATAGAACTAGAGAAAGGGCGAAGTTCCCTTGTCATGTGTGGCTTCCGTAATATTTAATTAATTGCTGTATATGCCAAGGATACATGCTTTAGTTTTTTTTAAGTATGTGGAAAAGGACATGTTTTTAAATACTATGCAGGTTATGATCATAGATGCAATAGGGAGGAATGTCTACTGACCTTAGACACACATAAAAAACAGCATAATAATAGCTACATACTGTAAATGTCCCATTGTGATAAAATATCCTATGGGCCGCAGTAGAGGTGCTGATTCAGTGTGGCGTCTTTAGAGCAGACACCTGAAAGTGTGGTTCTGTAAACCCATCCGACGTATTCCAGCCTGTGATCCAGTTTTTGTTTGCACTGGTAATACTGACCCTCCCACTTCCAGCTTCTTCGGACCACGGCACCAAAATCAGTGCTAGTGGAAACTCTCTGCAGAAAGAGTGGGGGCCCTGCGGAGGAATGCGTACTGCCCCGCCCCCCCCCCACACACACACACACACACACTCATGAGTCTCTACATTCAATCCACATCTGTGTGGCAGTGCAGAGGTTCCAGGAGCACGCTAGTGATATTTTAGCCAGCCCACGTTGCTTGTTGACCCGGAGAGCTAATATGAGCTGTCACATGAGGGGAAGTCAGCTGAGATGAAGGGCATGCGGTCTGTGTTTCTTACGATCATGAATTTGAATGTGAATTTACTGTGTTTTGTGCATAATATGTATTAAGCAAATGATTTTAAAGCCATTTTTGTAACAATATCATGGTTGTTACCCGCTCTCCTCCAAGGTGTGGGTTTGAAACCCACCCCCACTGTGTCTGCGAAATTCACATGTTAAGATAAGCTTAATTGATCCCAAGGGGAAACTTTTGTGTTTACAGCTGTGAGGTACGTAAGGTGCAGACAAACATATAGTATGATGCAAAGACAGCACAGGCAAGCAAACAAAGTGAAAACTCATTTTAAAAGTATATGATACACAAACAGAATGCGCTGAAAAAAATTATGAAGGATAAACAGATGGCAGCAGATCTTCACTACATCGGAAATGCAAGGCGTTCCTGATGTGTCGCGGGTCGGGATTGGGGGTGCGGGGGTGACATGTCAGGACGGGGTGCTGAAGTAGGCAGGAAGGATTCCTGTTAGCGCTCTTTAGCGCCCCGTGGTTGGGGCTTCTGGATAACAGACCACAGTGCCTGCCTCCATTGGGGCTCAGCGTCAGTCTGTGCTGGAGCTGGCCTTCCTGATGAGATTGGACTGATGCTGCTTTCTCTCAGTAGACCACAGTATAGAACAGCAGGCTGGCCTCTGTAGACCACTAAAGCATCCTCAGCAGCCTGCCACCGGCATCCAAAGGCTTGAGCTCCTTCAGAAAGTAGAGTCTGCTCTGGCCTTTCCTCTCAGTCCAGCTTGCTGTTCAGCTGGATCCTCCGGTTCCTCCATTTTCTCCCCAGATGGTGACAGGTCTCAGGAGCTCCACCAATCCAACACCAGCTCCTTTGTCTTGCTGATATTAAGCTCAAGTTGGCTTCCCTCCACAATCCAAAGACATGCAGTTATATGAGCTGGAAGCTTTGCGTTTTATATAACCCAGTGTGTGATGGATGGTGTGCTTGTGCCCGGTAATGGACTGACATCTGGTCCATGGTGTAGCTCTGCCTCACACCCAGTGCTGCCTGGGACAGGCTACGCCCTTCCTCAGCCCCCCCCCCCACCACCACCACCATATACTGGATACGTTTTTGGAAGATCTATCTATCGATTGATGGATGGATGAAAAAATGCGGTCAAATGACAGGATGTTTTCTTACAAACAGAAAATTGGTCATTAATAGAACAGTTCAGTGATACATTTATAGAAGACAAATTATACAAAATGACAAATGTGGCAGTAATAGAATTAGTATCAAACCCTGTTATCGTCACAGTGTGGTGCAAAGTGATACGTGTCTGATTTTCACTGCATTTTCCCGACAGAAACCCCTGATGGCAGGACTGCTGTGAGAGTTTTAAAGCCACAGTGCCTGTCTAAACCTTTTTTGTTCAGTGGGATACATTATCCTGATAAAATAGCCAATTTCATACTAAATTTAGGGTATGAAAATGGATGTCTAGAATATCGCAGAGTAGATGTTGTTACAGTTCTTCCCACAATGCATTCTAATAGCTCCCTCCAGCATACATAAAAGAAATTTGATGTTTCTCTTTAATATGTCAACTTCACTTGTATATCACTAACCAAATGAGAAAGGACATTTTCTGTTTTTCCGTTGTCCGGAGGGGGTTGTAGGCCTTCTGCCTTTATTCAGTGGTGTCTGCCTGTCTGTTCTGCTACCCCAAGTCTCCACCTCTCCCTCTTTAACCTTTACAGTTTAAACCCAGTATTTTGTCTAAAATAAAGCACATTTTCATCCAGCTGTTTAGCTGTATATTCTACTGGAACAGTTCCAGGTAAGTAGCATGGGAAGTATACTGGAGAGTCATCCATCCTGCCGCTTAACTAGCACCTACCAAATTATGAATGACCACATTAGCTGCTGCCCTCTCATGTATCAGGCGTGAACATTATGTACTGGGAAGTCTTTTTAGGGGTATTTTTAGGATTTATGGACTTCAAAAGGTGACTGTTGAAGAGTCCTCTGGCTGTCAGTTTGCTGCAGTGGGAGCTTATAGCTTTAACCTGGTGCCAAGAAGCAAGTTCAAGCCTGTTAAATGGCCAGGTGGTACATGGAATCAAGGAATCATCGCTTCACCAGACCCCACTTTGATGAAGCAAGTGACTTTAGAAAAAATGTCTTCTTACATCATATAAATGATATAAAATAAAGCTGGAAGTACACCTTCCTTTGTTCTCGACACTATCGAGTAAATATTATGGGGGGCTACTTTGAAACTGCAGTCTAATCCACTGCTGTAATCCTGTAGCATCACTGAAACATTGAGCAGTATCGGCTGGTGTTTGACCCTCTGAGTCACGACTGTGATTGGAAGGTTGTCAGTTCAAATCCCACGACTGGCAGTGTGACATCACCACTGCACCCTTGAGCAAGGCCGTTAAACCCAGTTGCTCTCGGCACTAGCTGAGCCCGCTCTCTCACTTGTTTGTCACTTTGAACAAAAGCATCTCTTACGTAGATGAATGTACATGACAAAGGCATGGTTTTTTTCCATTCATAGCTCCAGAAACATGACCGAGAAGACCAGGAGACTCCTGACAAGTGGAGAACAGAGGAGGAGATGGAGACAGAGGCCTCCCATCTAAGGAAACATTTTGACTAGGCCCAACCCTAGCAGGTATCGGACCCGAATAGCCTCAGCCACATGACAAATATAACTTCAACATTAAACTTACTAATTTTTTCCCTCCCCATCTACAGCATCCTTGGATTCTTCTTCATGGCTAAACTCTGCAGCTATTGGCTGTAATGACATCCAACTGGAATAATAATGAATAAGTATTAAAGTTCTGGTGTTTAAATATGGCGTGTGCTGATTTGTATCTTTAGCACGTGATAACTTTTCATGACCTTCCTATCGTCAGAAAGTGGTCTTTCGTGGTTCTCCTGTTAACCTGGCCGAGCGCTACGTGTGATAAAACCTCATACAAACTGGTCTTCCGGCATAATGCCTGCAGGTCCCATCCAGGCAGCAGCTCTGTCATGATTCTGAACAAGGTATTTGACCTGAGCTGCTAAGTAAATATAAATCCAGAAGCATCCAGTTAGGAAAGCTGACTGTTTATGTTAGATTGCCATGTATAATACATCTGTTAAACTAAAAATCAGCAGGGTGACACACCCAGGGCCTTCAGTTATGACAGAATAGGAGGATGAACATGACTCATTAAAAGTCATCTGAAGTAAACCGGAGAGCTGTGAATGGTGGCTGCCCTGTACTGTCTGCTGCACATACCGATGTGTTTGCAGTGCACCCAGTTCAAACTGTTTATGGTAACCATAACAAAAGGCTAATAGTGACCAACATCTGTTCAATGGCTGTTAAGACTGTTAAGTCATATTCGTTATTGCCAGAGGAGCCGATTTAAGGTGCTGATGATTAACAGAATGTACCTGATAAGCCTTCAGACTCACAATTTCTGCACCTTAATGGGTCATTTGCATGCATTTATTTTCCTCATGAAAAGATAAATTCACAAATGAGTCCCTCTTGCGCAAAACTGTTCAAAGAGGGTCGAGCAGGCAAGGTGCACAATCCAGTGATAAGCATCGTCGGCAAAGTTACCCCACACGTGGCGGGGGAGGCTGGCTCAGAATGGAACTCACTGTTGGACTGGGTGTCTGATAAATACCAAAAAGAAACACACAGGCACAGGTTTGGAATTATATCTTTGTGGGGACTCTCCATTCATTTTTATGGGCATAACCCTAATACCAAAATTGACAGCCTTAACCCAGCCCTAACTTTAGCCATAAGTAACCAAACAAAATGCAGGAGTTTTTGCATGTTTAGTTTTTCGTTTGCAGTCACGGATTTTTAGAAAATTGCATTTTCCCTTGTGTACATTTCGTCCCCACAAGGTAAGGTATATCTGGACCACACACGCACACACTTTTGCATTCGTATCTTTGTGAGGACCGTCCATTAATTTCTATGGTAAAAAACCGTAATCCCAACAATGGCAACCGTAACCTCTACCAGCCCATAACCGTAACCACAAGTAACCAAACAAAAAAGAATTTTGGCATTTTTAGTTTTTTAATCATTTTAATGTAAACGCGAAAATTAACACACAAAAGGTGTTTATTTTGTCTCACAAATTGCACTATATAATTGTAATGTTACTTTTTAGTCATAAGCACGCTGTGTCGCCTAGTCCGCGGTGAAGGATGATTGTTAGCAGTGCGAGAGAATGGGGCCCCGAACCAAAGATAGCGACAGCTCGGCAAATGCGCGGCGTACGGGCGCCACAGGAGGCGCGCAAACAGGAGCGGAGCCGCGGATCGGAGCCGCGGTGCGGAGCCGTGGGATGCGGGGACATGCAGCCATCACCATGCAGGCCAGTATGCTGCGGCAACGTCTCTCCTTTCATCATTATTACCGATGGTTTTCTTCTCTTGCAAATCAATGCGTTAGTTTTACGAGCGCAGCGTGTGACAAACAGCTTACCGGCAATATGTCGCGTTTTTTTTTTATTTTATTTATTAAAAACCTACTTATGAAACCGATACTAAAATGAATCGCTCCACTATTATTTATGGTGATATTTTGCTGTCTGTTGACAAAAACACGTTAAGAATATGCACGTTCGCAAACGAATACAGAAACTGGATGCAGGCAAACAAAATCATCGCTCTGAGATCCGGTTACTTTCTAAACGTATTTAATTATTAACAAATCAACACGTAATATTTCATGCTGATGATGCTTCCCATCTAGCGATTGTGAAAAGTACTATTCGAGACTTTGAAAGTGTGATGTAGGCTCATTTCTGAATTAGATAACAGAAAGCATTACATATATGTATGTGTGTGCATGTGTGTATACAGTATAGTTATATCCATACTATCATTACACTATAGGTACCAAATACCAGAAGAAGATTTCCATTATTTATACGTTTAATAATGTTAGCGTATATTTTGTGTATTATATGAGTCTGTGTGAACTCGTATAATTTACCTACCCATGAACTTTAACGTTCTCTGTAAATGTAAGCGTTTCATATATGAAACTTAATGTAACGCGAGTTGTATGTACCTAATATTTGATTGTATTGCTGTCGTTCGCGATTCACAGGGCATACGGACCTGGGTGCGCAGAAAGCGCTAAAACGGCAGGAAAACTTGCATAACATACCAGCTGTTTGACAGGGATGAAATACCTGTACGGCCTCATCCTTATTAAACCTAAAAAGAAAGAAAGAAAGTCATAAAAAATCACATAGGAGCGCGCAGTGGGGGAAAGCGGGACAGTTTGTGGGATCGGAATCTGCGCATATGCGACACATCGCTTCACAATATGAGACCTTGTGAGGAAAAAAGCCTCTCTACTTTACTGCAAGTGTAAGTGTAAGTGTTGTGCCAGGGGGGGTATTTTTAGTGTAAACTTTAGATCTCACTTAATCTGAACTTGCAACATCTTTGCACGGAAATAAATAAATGCATCACCCGTATCATTTTTTTAAAAGCTACACTAAATTATGGATTACTGCATTTTAGCAATGGCTTGACATAAAATTTAGCTTGCCACCTCAATAACAGGCATGGTATCACATCGCAGCACTGATCTAAACATGGACAGTGAAAGCGAATCTTACCTGTCTCATCGTCTCAGAATCAGCTGACGGTTTTGCTTTTAACTACATTCAAATTAAATAATCGAGCCATATAAATACTTAAAAAAGAACTGCAGTAAAGAAACGTAAAAAGTCGTGTTTGCGCTAATCAAGTCTTGATTAGACTTCATGAATTTTAAACAATGAAATTAAGTGTGAAAGATTCCTTGGAACTGGCAATTCACAAAGTAAAGGGAAGAAATCAATCAAAATCAGTTCCATTTAATTTAGATTTGTTCACATTACAGAAAACAATTGAACACAATATGTAGATTCCTATGCAAACTATCCACCAGCCGCGCTGACAATGCTAAATAATGCTAAATAATGCTAAATAATCCTTCCTGTATTTCACAGGAGCACTGATGTCTTTTCAGTGTCATTTTTTTCCATTATTGCAGTATGAAATCATTATAAGATATTAAACACGGGTATCTTAAAAGCATTCTGAATATAATTAAGCATTTACAATGTATTTTAAATGTATTAGATATGCTGTGGAATTTCAATTAAAAACCTACATCCGGATTTCATTATACAGATTTCACAAGGGCCATTATTTACTAATGTATGGTTTAATTACTTTTCTGGCATGGTTATAGCTCTTAATGACTAATATATATTACACAGGGTTAAATGGTCATTGCTATAACAGCATAATGAATCTGTTTATTTACTGGTAGCTAGAGAATATTCTTTAAAAGTGCTATTACAGAGTAGCTTAATAAAAACAAAGTTTTTCACGAACACAGAAAGCATTCATTCAGCTGTCGTGATTTTATTTAATGACTTTTTATTTGTTTTCTTGCCTTTCGCAGAGTCGTACACTAATGTAATACTTTTGACTGGGTTGCAGCTCAACTTTAGCGCTACTCCGGAGAGTGAAAAATGTGGCACATCCTGATGAAAACCAAAATATAAACGAAAAATTGCCAAGCCGCATGTGTTTTTCTCTACCCATCAATTTTCAAAAAATAGTTATGCAGGTGAAGGGTGTGTTACTTTCTCTTTTTCCTGTAGCTTTTGTTCTATGAAAAACACCGTGAAGGCTTTATATCGTTTTCAATATAATCCTGGACGAATAATGCATTTAAAATGCAATGTCAGTACACTCCCTTCAGAGTGTTGTACTCACACACCGACGTAACACACCGAAATTGTACGTGGTAAACACGTCACAGACTGCAGAGCCTCACTTAGTCTGAAGACGAGACAGTTTTTAAACGTTTGGCAGTACATGCATTTGTATGCTTTGTAATGGATATGTTGGTACGGCTCAGAATAAATCTTTTTTAAAACACTGCGCCCTACCTTAGGTGACTTAGGCCATCGGCTCGTCGACCATACAACGCCATTGTATAAAGAATAATTGCGTCCGCGCTGCTTTACGTTCTTTATTATTGGTGACCTACAGTGGGTGTAACACAGACATTTGCCGCTAGAGCGCTGATGAAGGACGGGTCACTAATAATAAAGGACATAAGCCGCCTAGCTGTTTGGACGCCATTATTAAATCTTTCACCTCACCTGAATGTAACCCTGATATGATTTTGTCCTTACATGTAGTGCTGAAATGATAAAGACTTCATTTTAAATTGCTTTTCACAAATATATCGATATCTGATGCTGCTACTTGCATTTGCTAAGCAGTATGCAAAACAATTACACTCAGGGTATTTTTTTTTTTCAATGAGCAGAGACCCAAACTGCATTTTTCTTCATCATAGGATGGGTGCTGAGTTTTCCTAAAGGTTCAGCAGCTGCACTTTGGCAGATACTGCAAATGGTCGCAAGCTGAATAATGCTGTATATTACACAGCATTAATAATGGATATTACACAGAATACTCCAGAATGTCACATGTTTTATGCTAGTGAATTCATGGAATATCTGTATCCCATCATTGCAGCAATCATCTAAGTAAAATAAAATACCCAAGTTTATATGTATTATATATTTATATATGTTTATGTAAAACAGGGCTGGTGTGGTACCCTCAAACCTGAACCCCACCCATGCCCTGTCTGTAGAATTTGCATGTTCTCCCCCAGTTATGTGGAATTTGCATGGAGTTTGTATGTTTTCCATGTGTTCTGTGGAATTTGCAAATTCTCTGTATGTTCTGTGGAGTTTGCAAATTCTCCGTGTCTTCTGTGGAGTTTGTATGTTCTCCGTGTGTTCTATAGAGTTTGCAAGTTCTCACCCCTGTTGTGTGTAGTTTGTATGTTTTCCCTCTGTGTTGTGTGCAGTTTGCATGTTCTGCCCATGTTGTGTGCAGTTTGCATGTTCTGCCCATGTTGTGTGCAGTTTGCATGTTCCCCCCGTGTCATGCAGGTTTCTTCCTGCAGTGTAAAGCCATGCTGTTAGACATTGCTATTACTGAATTTCCCATAGTGTTTGTGTACAGTATGTGCAGTGTGATGCACTGTCCCACTTCCAAGGTGAACCCCAGCCCTGTGCTGCCTTGGGTCAGCTCAAGGTGATACTGACCAGGAGAAGTGGTTGGATGGATCGATGGATATTATGTAAATCAGTTGTTTGAAAACGCAAGCTAAAGGCAAGTTAGCATCACAAATTCACCTGAACTGCTTATTTTTGTACAGTGGGAGGACAAGCGAGGGTGCAGCCATGCGAGCTGCACACAAACACAGCTGGATTCAGCGCCGCCAGCGTGGGGGTGTGAACCCACCACACCTGCCAAGCCGTCATTCACGCCGACAGGGACAGGGGTCATAAAATGAAAGATGCAGCCAACAACCATTCAGCCTGTTACTGTATTTTTCACAAATTCCTAATGAAAATGACTGCACATGTAACTGTGAATAATTAACATGTTGTCCAGGTAGACGGGAGAGTGCTTTAGTGGGTAGGGCTGCTTTCACACCTGCAGGCTTGGGGGCTTGAACCCTGAGCCCGTTTTGTCTCTGTGGAATTATCCCAGTTGTTGAGTGGGATCCTTCCACAGTCGAAAGACATGCATTTTGGTAGATTGCCCTTTCTGGGTTGCCCATAGTGTGTGTGCATGGCATCCTGACCCGGATGTTCCCCAGCCTTATACTTCCTGTACCTGCTAATGTACTTAAAGGGCATGTGAATGTGCCTACTAGCATTTTAAGGAGACCTGATATCGCATCCTTCACTACATCCTGACTACATCCCTGCATGAATGTCTTTAGTAAAAAATTAGTAAAACAAATGTTGCTGCTGTATGCACCTGGAATTCCCTAACCCTAACCTTAACCATTAGTAACTACACTAAATACAAAACTTTTAACATTTTTAGTTTTTTAATTGCAGTCACAGATTTTTATAAAATTCAGTTTCTCCTAGATGGGACCGAAAAAGTGGTTCCCACAAGGTCAAAATAACTGGTTTTATCACATCGTTGGCACATTTGGTGCCCACAATGTGATATGTACATAACCCCCTCCCCCACATACACACACAGTGGAGGTGGGATTCAAACCCACAATGTAGAAGAGAGGGGGCAACAGTGTCAGCCACCGCAACAACCATGATTTTATTTCAAAGTAGCTTTAAAACCATTTGCTTAACATGTGTAAAGCCAAAATCACGGGACACAGACGAGCCACCAAATCGCCATCCAGATATAGCAGAGCTAAATATACAGGGGCTGCACCTTGAGGGTTGTGGCTCTAATCTCCTCTCCTGGCTCTACCTGTGTTGTGTTTGCATGCTCCCTCCATCCCTCACGCACGGGGGTGTCCTCCCCCAAGCCAAAAATATAAATAAGTCCATTGCAGGCCGGTTTAGGTGATTTGTGTCTACCTTGTATGTGCCTTGCAGTGGATCTCTGTCCTGTCCAGCATCCTTGTGCACTGAGCTTCCTGAGATGGGCACCACGTCCACTGTGACCTTCTATTGAATGAGGGTTACCAAGCTAGATAGATACATTGCTTGTGATAAAACTGTGCACTAAGCAGCTAAAAATAATGAATGTAAATTATGTATGGAGGCTCCTGGCCTTCTCTGGGCAGCTGTTGTCAGCATTTTTGGTGTGAAGAATCACTGCCACTCTTCTTTGTTAGTGCTCTATGAGATTTTAAAATCCATGTTGGTGCTCAGACACATTTTTAGGGTCTTTGCTTTGAAGGGTGTTTAGTCATTTTCAATAAACGCTGTTTGGGGAAAAAGGGTGGTTTGTTATACTTTTGATTTTATCACAAGAAATCTATCGATTTGAATGCATTTGGCTGTTGAACTAGCAGAGGAAATATTATTCAGACATTTGCACTCATTTTTTGCAGAAACATGAAAGAGTTAAGTTTGTTTCAGTGATTAGGGGAAAAAAGTCACACCTCTGAGATCCATCTGCTTTGCATCAGTTTTTTTTTTCTTCCAGTGAACACATGATCTGTCTCTTGCACTTCCTTCAGTTCCCATCTTTCCCCATTGCTCCAACTTGCCCAACTTTGCACAAACTGACACAAACTGGATGCAGGGCTTGTTAGATAACAGACTGCCCCCAGCCCCACATCTCGGCATGCCGCCCCTCTGCAGGACGGATCCCGTATGCAGCTGGGTGGCGTCTTTGGAGATAGCAGGTGGTGACTTTGCATGTCACCCACACCAATACCACTAATGGACTCCAAGGAGAAAAACATGAAGTGGGTTTCAGAAGGTGCTGGTTCGGTCCATTATGTCTGCTTGAGGATAAACAGCATGCCTCAGTGGTAATGTCCTTTCTTATTATTCCCCATATTACAGCCATAAACAGTGTCATTCTCAGGATGGGATGCGAAGGGATCCGGGCTGTGAGGTGGGGGAAATCTACCCCATTAATCAGCATCTTTAAATACAGTAAGTGCCTGTCTGTCCCAGTGAAAGTGCTCTGTGACTGTTTAGCACTTAATGGAATGCTCTTAGCATTATGACTCTGAGAATCCACCCCCGGGGGAAGCGGAAGACTCCCATCACCAGCGTGCAGCAATTTATACAGAATATAACCTTCAGGGGATAGATGGATAGTGCAATTGTCAAATTCTCTCCTTTTGTAATTTATGTAGCTCAGTTCGTTCTTTTAAGACGGGTGTCCATTCTTCCACATGTACCGTTTAATCAGTCATCCATGCACAGGACATGTTTTATCATAGTTTGCTTGCTGTCATTCCTTCAGCATAGGTGTATTATTAACATATTTTATGAAACGTAAATGTACAGTGCACACTGCATATAATTGTAACGCTGACAAAATATGGCGACACATTGTTAGTGTCTAAATGTTTCTTAGCAAACACTCAGACATATTATTAGAATACATTAAGAGATCAAATAGAAAGGGATTTCGGCACTTTGCGAGACAAAGGAATCCACACTATCTTTCATTTCAAGTTCTGTGGATTAAAAAAGGGCATCACTTCTTCATTTCATTTTTGCTCAACAGTTTAGGCTAAATCGCCCCTAAAATATGTTGTGTACTGCAAAAAAAAAAGATTTATATATATATATATAAATTCACGATGCCTTAAGCATATAAGAAATAATAGTTTGAAAGACATTGACAGGTTAATGCCACACTTAATCCCACACTTCCCGGGTGACTATTTCAGTAGGCCACCAGTTTTATCTGAAGTGTTGAATAAACATTACCTATTACTTATTCAGACCTGAAGATCTTCCCATGTTACCATGGAGTGAAATGACGTGATTACAGCGAGTGACAAAGCTCCTGTTCCTGATCACTCCCTCCTCCTTTTACCGCCTTTTAGGTGTCTTTGCAAGATGTTTGACGCATCTATCTAGTACAATGCTATTGCTGATGCCTAGAATGTCAAATTCTGCAGATCGGTAGCCACTGAGGTACATGCATCTCTTAAACTAAAATTTAATTTTAATACACTTAATATTTATGTCGTAATGTTGAAATTTCAATAAATTGGATCTTCCAAAGAAGAATGCGTATTTTTTTAACTTTTGAACTGAACTGCTTGAGGTGGACGGTGCGGGGTGAATTTGTGATCAGTCTTTTATGGCTTTCATGTCACTCCTTAAAACAGTACCTGAAGTTATCATTTATTAAAGACAGAAGTCTCTCTCACTTTTTAGTAAATTTTGCTAAACTTTATCAAATTTGAATCTATCCATAACCATATCCAGTACAGGGTTGAGTTGAACACGGAATCTTTCAAAAGGCACAAGGCAGGGATGGTTTTTATGTAAAGTAGAGAGTACAATAGACTATAAAACAGATGATCAGTGATTACACACCACAGCACAAAGTGCACAACAATGAAATGTGTCCTCCAGCTTTAACCCATATGTGACATTGTGACGTAGCAGTTAGCAGCTAATTCAGCGCCCAGGGAACAGTGCTTGGGGGCGGTACTTTAAATATTATATATTAAATATTACAATAACGACATCAACAACAACGATATTAATAATCATAATTATTATTATTGTTGTTGTTGCTGCTGCTGTCATGGTTATTATTTTTTAGATGTTATATATTGAAATAAACATATTTACATCATTAGTATTATAAATTAACTATGCAATTGCTAAGCAATGGTAGCTTGTCCCTGTTTACTGGGAACATGTCCAGTGAATGCTATATGCTCTCTAAGTATCAGGATGCATTTCTAGTCATCTTCTATAGCTACTTGCCCCATCTAGGACTGCAGTCAGGCCTATTCCCAATGGCACAGGGCACAGAAAAAGGCAAAGGATTCCAGTGCATTGCTGGCCATGTAATCGCACACATAATGCAACCACACACTGCGGAAGGCAGATTAGGTACACCGATCCCTGACGTGGGTTTTTGGGGCTGGGGGGCAAAGCTAGATTAGCTGGAGGAGACCCATGCAAACACAGAACATGTGTAAGTTTTTCCTCACTGTTCGTCGCTCTTTCCTTTTTCACCTTCCCATCTTCCAAACACCCTATTGTTACCATGCACTGTTCTGTTATGTGTTTTGCTGGACATCTGCTGCTATCTGCCATAACTCAGGGGAAGCAGACACCTGTGGACACACACACATACAATTTTTCGACTATCCATATATTTTTTTCAGGTATTCTTTTGCGATCCAAATAAGATGAATGAAAATTGAATATCCCGAAGCACACATTTGAAAAGTACAAATGTCCACTCAATATTTTTTAGTGATTATGATGTTCGTCTTGCACACTAGTGCTTAGAATCCAGCAACAGGAAATGTTGTAAGACTTCACCACAATCCTATAATAACTTGCTGCAGTAGTACTGCAGATCCCCTGGGATGGTCACTAATGGAAGAACACAGAATTTAAAAAGATCATTTATTTTTGTTTTGTCAATTTTATTTACTGTTATGCCATTAAACATTCAGATGACTACTGTATAAGGCTTCTGTGATCTAGTTCCAAGATTTCAACTGAAAAGGATAAAAAGACAATTTGCTGACATCTGTGTGTTTCCTGAGACAGCACACTCTGCATTAGCTCTTCTGCTGGTATGAGTGCTTCAGCACGATTCTCCAGGGAGGTCAGCGCCAACGTGCTCCTCTTCATTTTCTATTGTTCTTCTGACACCTTCCCCCCCAGGCAGAACTGAGACCTGGAGGGTTCTGAAAAAGCACCTTTGATTGCCACGACAGTTCATCTAAAAGCTTCTTATAAAACAGCCCTAACTATCACAGCCAAAAAAGGCCCAAGGAGTGTCTTTGCAGCTATACTGTGTAGGTTCATCAAAAGTCAATGGAAAAAAGTCACTCTTTTATGCAGTTGACCCTTTCATCTGAATCTTTTGTTTATTTGATTGCTCTATTTCCCCTCTTTTGGAGTTAATGTCAGAGCCACTTCTCTTGGTACAGTATGGAACTAAAGCAAAGACTGGGCGTGGAGAGTATGACAAAGACATGACTTTAGTTGGACGTGGAGAGTATGACAAAGACATGACTTTAGTTGGACGTGGAGAGTATGACAAAGACATGACTTTAGTTGGACGTGGAGAGTATGACAAA
>JAODJX010000129.1:13970009-13980602 GCA_026776945.1 Isichthys henryi | reverse complement strand
ACTGTGGGGGGAAACCGGAGTACCCGGAGGAAACCCCACGACGACATGGGGAGAACATGCAAACTCCGCACACGTGTAATGGCTAAAAAATCCAGTTTTTAAAATAGCTATATATGGAATGTTTGGCACTCTTAGAGATCACGCAACAGGTGTTTCTGCAAAAGCATTTTGGTCGATCTTAATTCTGGGGTCACATCTTTTGCATTGTATGTCGCATTGCGTGTTGTATAGCGTACGTTAAACAGGGCTGTAACACTATACACACTGTAGGGTTTCTGTAGTACAATCACCTAAGAAAAGATCTGGGGTGCATTTCCCAAAACCTTCTTTACGCTACATTGTTCGTAAGCTGTCTCTTAATGCTATGAAGTGTTACCGAAACATTCTTAAGTATACCTTCCTTAAGACATACTTTCGTAAGGTCGGTCTGAGGGTCTCTTAGCTGCCGTTGTCAGCTCATACCACTGGTGGCCACCACTGTGCAGACTGAATGGCTCTGAAATGAGCAAAATTCTGTTAAGCAAAATGTCGGCCTACTCTAATCATTCAGTAGTTGTGGGGGTGATTGGGGTAAGATGCACATTGTGACATCGCATTGGGCACACATGTACCACATCATGAAAGGATGCAATGTAAGAAAGATTTTATTAAAATTTAATAATAATAAAGAAAAGATGTCATCATTTACAATTTACTACATCATTTACTAACATCATTAAGGGTACAGTTTCACAACTAACCATCACTTAACTAAGAAATAACTGATCCATATGATAAGAACGATTTTGTCTGATACATGACTGCAATCTTTGCTAGATTTCATCCTTACACTCAGTGAGGCGCAGATTCATAATGAAAGATAAGGGACGTGCTGTTTATTTCATCATTTGGAAGGAAGGGGGGGGTTTGCTGATACTGGGATGGACACGTTCTCCCTATTTCCGATGCCCCTGGAATGCACTCACCTTTCTAAATGTGCCATAGTCACAGTATATCAAAACTTTGATAAGGATGATAATAGTCAACACTGCGGGTTCATTTACATATAAGTCAAATGTATTTTACCCAAAAAAGTACCCTGGAATAGTCCTTAGTAGTCAATAATGAAGCACATAGGATATTCTGTTACGTTATAAAAGAATGAAAGTGGCATTTATATAGCGCTTTTCAAGACACCCCAAGCGCTTTACAGTAATGCAACTTTTATTTTGGCTATTGTGCCATTGCTCAGTCAATGGCATGCACACATAATGGTGTATTCAGGTGTTTTATGGAACTAATAAAATAAAATGGTGATACTACAATCTGGGGAGGTGAGTCCGTGCACCTAATCGCCAAAAATAATATTTACGGTTAGATGATTCAATTTGTTAATTTTGTATTTTATATTTAAGATCTCCCCAGTTCTGATTAATACAGTGTTTTGAAGGATTCCTCCAGTGTCATTTTCATAAAGAACACCACTTCTTCCCATGCCGCAGTAAAGTAGTTGCTGCATGGAGGGAATAGTCGATTCTCGGGGAAACGATGTAAGGGGTTCCGGCGCCTATTAAGGTCGCACTTAAGAAGCTCTCCCTTAAGTCTTTTAAGAGATTGTTTGGGAAACATACATAGGAAAACAAATACCTTTCGGAAGATATATCTTTAAAGTCTTCATAAAATGTAAGAGTTATCATTATCGTGAAACGAACCCCTGAGTATATTTGATCTTAATAATGTGTAAAAATAATGAACATTAGACAGACTGCTGAATGTGTTGTCACATTATATATGTACTGCCGTTACTTTGGCCTAGTTTTAGGACAGGCATTTATTGCCACAGTGACTAAGGCAACAATAATCAATTTGATGGTGTTTAAAGGTCATTTTAACCTCTTTAAACAAATTGAAATCTATTATTAATATTTTTATACATGTATCGATTCTTAGTGACCTTTACTTTCTAAAGCAGGTCATTTATCAGGACATTGAGAAGAAAAGTATTTCTACCATTGTGTTTATGATGTAACTGGGAATATCTGTCATCATTAAAACAAAAGAAACTTCGCACAATGAAAGATCTGGTAATTTCTTATATTATGTTGCCGTGAAACTACAGTCTCATCATTTCGTCAGCTGTTATACTGCCTAATTGTATCTGGGTCTGGTTGTAAACAAGAATCATGGCATATAGGGCAGATATTTTTCCTGTTAGCCCTGAGCTGATATTTTGCTGGATGGCTAGAAGAACACAGTACAGGTTTCCAAGTGTCTCCTCAGGGCACCACATTTATTTGCTAGTTAGCTTAATTAGTTAGTCAACTTTATGAGGTACTGATCAGCCAAATAAGTCGAGCTAGTGAATGCATGAGTATGTGTTAAAAATGCTGGTGTTTAGAAATGGCTGACGCACGGACAGACATCATACTTTCACGCCAACATAAACATAATTCAGACATAATTTTCTATGGCCGCTTCCTTACCCTTAATCCCATTATTTGAATTATGATCTATTTCATTGTTTTTTGTTGCTGTTTGGTAGACATCTGTTGGCATGCTTAGAAAAGCAGAGTCCAGCTGAAGAACTTGGGGAATTTAGTGCGGATTGCTTTCTTTTTTTTTTTAACAGATCTGTAGCCAAGCTCTTCCTGGCTGAATTCCCAAAGAGTCAGGGTGTTGCTGTAGTGAGACATGGCAGACAGGTCATGAAGATGATGGACGCCATCACTTTACATAGAGTTTGTTTAGTCAACCAGCACATTCTTTATTACATCACAGTAGACAAGAGAGGGTTGTATTAGTGTGAAATAAAGCAAACTGAGTTTTCTATTTTAATACACATGGAACACGAGGAACTTTCTGTAGAATGTTCTGGGCACTTGTGTCTGGCTTATACTTTAACATACAGTTTTTGTATTTGGTTTTTATATAGCTGTGCTGTAGGCTGCTGGTGGGCAGAACTGGTTAAACACTTCAAAAGACAACCAGTCACTTGGGATCCACGACAGACCACCTCAGATATTTCCCCCGGAGAGACCATCACTTGCATGACAGCTGGAGCTTGGGGCAGTTTACAGACCAGGCCGTATTGAGTGTTGTGAATTGGTCAGTAATACGAAGCTGTGTGTGGTCACACTGAGGTTGATTCAGGATGTCATAAAATAGTCATATGCGCCTCTTATGATCACCCAGTGATATTAATGTCAGCTTTTGTTCTCCGGGATACAGTATGACGGGAAGGGCATATTAAGGATCGGATCAGTACCAATCGGGAAGTCACGTATCGGTTGTGCTTTCTCTGTGTTCTTAGGATCTCTTATACAGTCTCAGTTTTACAGTAAATACTATATTACATACTTGCACACTATAGGTGGTTATAGTTAGCTGAAGATTCAAGAAATATTTGATTAACTTGTTAGTCTGTGATTCCACATTTCAGCAGTTTTAACTTATGTCTTTGAAGGATTGCGGTTTATCGTAAGATTTATTTGTGTTAAAGTGCCACATTTGTTGGTGGCCCCTGACTAGGTGCGTGGGGGTCTCTGGCTATGACTGCACCTTACCTGAGCAGCTTCCCTTCTAGACTATGTGGGAACATAGCGTCACTTCACTGATGCTGTTGATGGTACTCGCTGACAGTATTAAGGTCGAGTGAAAGTACTATAGTGTATGATAAACTTAGGAGACAGCAGCCTTATCTTACGTTGGTTAGGGTTGTAAGAAATTCTGCATGTATGTAGACTGAACATTGACAGGCAGGTCTCTAGGAGAAAAAAAGCGATGAAACCGAAATAAAGTTTGATTTAAATAAGATACTAAGAGGTAACTCAGCATATAAAATCAGTAACACCCACATTGGTATTTATGTTGAATGGTAATTCATGCCAAGTTTATCTATGGTGAATAAGTCCACATCCATTCCCTGGAAATTCTGGACAATGTTCAACCCTCTAGGGTTACAAATCACCAATAAATTCTCCTTCTCAATTTAGTGACAGGCTCTTAGAATATGGGCACAAACCAGTCTTGCCTGCCCTGATGTCCATGTCAGGACATAAAGTGACACACACAGACAGACACACAGACAGATACACAGAGACACACACAGAGGGGGCAGCATGGTGCTGGCACTGTTGCCTCACACGTCTGGGACCAGGGTTCGAGTCTCTGCCTGGGTTTCATGTGTGTGGAGTTTCCCCGTGATTTTGTGGGGCCCCCTCTGGGTTCTCCCCACAACAGCTCAAAAACATACTGAGGTTAATTGGCATTACCAAATTGCCCATAGGTGTGCCTGTGCCCTGTGAAGGGTTGGCACCCCATCCTGGGTTGTTCCCCACTTTGCACCCTTAGTCTTTTTGACAGAATCTGGACCCCCTGTGACCCTGATTGGAACAAGAAGTTACTGCAAATGCATGCATGGATGGAGATGAGCTTTTCTCATAGTGGGATTAATATCTAAACATGTTTTAATTTATGGGTAAATTTTCTTTGTATTAGTGTACATTACTTTTGTCCTTTTTCATTTATTTTGGAAATTAATCCATTCCGTGATGCCACACTGCGATCATAAACATAACAGTGTAACAATATAACTCTTTCCATAAATGAGATGCATTATGCTTAATGTAAAGATATTATGTTAGATCACGGTTTGATTACAAGACACCTAAGAACGGAAGCCAAACTTTTTAAATCTAACCACTGTTATGTAAAATATGATGCACCATATTTTACACGGAATATGTATCTACTTCCCTCTAAACACAAACCAACCTCCCTAGACATCAGTCCAAAAAGCTGTCAGGTTTTTTTTTAAGAAGAATTCTAAGGTGCCCAAACGGGTGATGAAACTTCCATACATACCACAAGCAGAGAGCACAAAACCTGAAATTCTGTCACGCCAAATGATCTTTTCATACAAAATATCATTTTTAATCTTCACAAATCCTGCTTTTTTTCTTGATGGGTGAGCCAGAATGATTCCTCGGGCAAACACACAAACTCATCTAGATATTTTATTGTGAAATACCAGCAACTGTGCAAATAACAATATGATGGTTATTGATGGAAACATAATGGACTCAGAAGTTTTGATAAGTGAGAGTTTGTTGGGTTTCTCCGTTGCCACTTTTTTCACTGTTTCCAGTTTGCAGGTCTTTTGTAGAATTCATGCTCCACGTAGCAAACGAAGCTACTGCGACTGTTCTAGGTTTTCCAGCGTAGAATCTGCTCATCAGAAGTAAGACACATCTTTCGCTCATTTGTGCAGGAGATCAGCCTTGGGGCTCCTTGGTTTCAGGAGTCACATGGAGCCGTACAATGCCTGGGACACCAGAAGTAACCCTGCCCCTTATTACCGTGGATTCCGATAGCCTACAACGCAGTGCATGGTGATATAATGAGGTGTTTACGGCAGACCCTGGTCCGACCCTGAGCGGAATACATGTTATGTCATTGAGCTGTTCAGAGCCCTTCTGGGTAAAAAATACTACTAAACAGTGACTCAGTTTGGTGCCAATCACTTTTCAGCAATGACAACACTGATCAGAGTGAATACCGATGAAATGTGGCTTTTTAAAAAACAGCTGCTAACAAAAGACAAAATTATCTGTTGTAAGATAATGTAACTTTTGTAAATCTTTCATTGATTTGCTTATACTGCCTCTTTCACAAATAGAAGTTTAGGAATTTCAAATGCAAGGTTTCTCTCAGGCTGACGGAGTTTTTGATGGTTACAGCTAACCTTAGAGACATATAAAACAAAGGGTAAATAAGTTATTATTCATCATGTTCCACATGTTAGTGTTTTAATGTTGTGGATATCTAGCACTTTCCTATGTTTCAGTCAGAATAGGCTGGACATAAAAAAAAACACAAGAGACATTAAATAAATCTCATGTTAAAAATCAGTCGGCATACACATTGTCCAAAAGATAGATATAGCATGCAAGTTAACTGTATAACTTTATTTTAATAACTTCTATGTCATATGTGAGTTAATATAATTTTAATATACTCTTTTAATTCATAAATAGGGTTTATATTGAACATAAATTAAATTGCAACCAGAATAATTTTGCTCGGTAACCCTCCTAGCTATTCTCATCCTGACTGCTTCAATCATTGATGCTCAGTCTTTAAGGCTATATTGAATGCTTTTATATCATCTTAGGAATTTCTGTTTGTACTTTTCGTGGACATACTTTACAGCTATACTGAGATTTTAGCAAGTCACAGCCATCCTGTGGGAGGCGTCATTCTATCTCAGGATGCATCCTTACACAATATGAACAATTCAGAGGCAACATTACGCTATGTGTTTTTTTTTTCTAACTGCAGGACATGACTAGCATCCTTAAAGGAGGCCAACTTTGACACCGGGATACATGCAAAGTCCAACACGCAGAGCTGGGAAAGGTAATCTGAGCTGGAAATGTGAGACCATTGTGTTAAACCATGAGCTAGTGTACTGCTGAGGCTGTGTTCAAATATTTATCTAATACATTAGAGATGAAAGGTGCTCCATATCCTTACCATGCAGCATTTTCTGCCACAGAAGTCATCGGGTTGTTTTTTTTTTTTTTTTTACGATAAATACTTTTGGAAGCTGTAAGCAGCACAGTGCTACGAGGATGATGCTCTCACTTGCGTTCATTACTTGTGCTATCACATTGCTGTATCTCTATCAATCCATTTCTGATAAGAAGTACGGTCATAAGCAGGGTGAGATTTCAGATCAACATCTGCTGAAGAAAAGGCCAGTGGAAGACCAGAGTGAGATCAGGTAAAACAGAGACAGAGAGAGCTGTGGCAATTCAGAGGCAAAGCAGAGGAAACCTGGGAGACCACAGCGAGGTCAGGTAAAGTGTACAGAGAGAGTGTCTCGGCAATTCAGAGACAAACCAAAGGAAGCTTGGAAGACAAGAACGAGATCACACTTCACGGAGAGAGAGTCTGGACAATTCTGAGACAAAGCAGAGGAAGATTGAGTAGCCAGAGCGAGATCAAACTGCACAGAGAGTGAGTCTGGGCAAATATGAAGCAAAGCAGAAGATATTTTTGAGCTGGAAGCGAGATCAAACTACAAAAAGACTGAGGCTGTTCTGGGCAATTCAAAGACAAAGTAGAGGAACCCTGAGAGATCAGATGGAGACGAGGGAAACCGGACAGAGAGAGTCTGGGCCATTCAGAGACAGAGCAGAACAAACTGGGGAGATCAGAGCGAGATCGGGTAAAATGCACAGAAAAACAGAGTCTGAGTAATTCAAGCAGAGAGAGAGTCTGGGCAATTCACAAAGTACAGGAAGCATGCGAGATCAGAGTGAGATCAGGTAAATCACACAAAAAGAGAGACTGGGTAATTTAGAGACAAACTACAGGAAGCCTGAGAGACCAGAGCAAGATCAGATAACCCATACAGAAAGAGAGAGTCTGGGTAAGTCAGAGACAAAACAGAGGAAGCCTGGGAGACTAGAGTAAGATCAGGTAAATTTCTCTGAGAGTATCTGGACAATACAGAGAAAAAGCAGAGAAATCCTGTAAGATCAGAAAGAGATCAGGTAAACCACACAAAAAGTGATTCTGGGCAATTCAGAGACAAACTAGAGGAAGTCTGGGAGATCAGAACGAGATGAAACTGCACAGAGAGAGGGAGTCTGGGCTCTTCAGAGATAAAGCAGAGGAAACCTGGGAGATCAGAGTGAGATAAGGTAAACCACACAAAGAGAGACTCTGGGCAATTCAAAGACAAAGTAAAGGACGCCAGAGAGGTCATAAGGAGATCAGGGAAAACGCACAGGAAGAATTTCTCATCAATTCCGAGACAAAGCAGAGGATGCCTGGGAACTCGGAGTGAGATCAAATAAACCAAAGAGAGAAAGACTAGGCAATTCAGAGACAAATGGTGCATTCCATTTGCCATTAGATCCGATTTTCGGATTCCGAGATTACATCACATCCGCCAAAAACTCTGAAAAACCGAGTCGGATGCGTTCCATTTGCCACAGAAATAGGAACATGGACACATATGAAAAAGCAAGATTTTTTGCTTAGCTGGACAACTTGTCAGATTTAAGCCACCTCAGTTTAAATAGCCATTATCTTCATTCACTTACAATTCGTCCGAACTACCATAAATCCGACAAATAATCCAACTAATCATAAAATCCAATTCTAGCCTGGTTAATTGTTAGCTATTGTTAGCAGTATCAGTTGATAATACATTACGTGCAGTGGTTTTCATATAAAACTCCGTAGCAACATGTCCACAGATAAGTTGGACGGTATTGTGTGCGACCGATTTAATGAGCCACAAATGAGAAGCAGTGCTTAAACAGTATGAAACTACAACTTTCCCTTCTGTTGATCAAGAGTGCAGTCATCTTGGATTCTGAACTCGGGATCCTCTGTGCTGCTCCGAGATATTTCTCGGATTTCCGAGAAACGGGAGCGTGCATGTCTTCACTTCTGGCTTCAAAACTCGTAATCCGACTCAGAATATGACTTCCAAGGGCAAATGGAACACTCCACGACAGAGGAAGCCTGGGAGATAAAAACAAGAACTGCACAGATAGTTAGCCTGAGCAATTCTGAGACAAAGCAAAGGAAACGTGGGAGACCAGAGTGAGATCAGGCATACCACACAAATACCTCACCACTCTGGGCAATTGTGAGATAAAGTAGAGGAGGCCTGGGAGATCAGCGTGAGATCAAACTGCACAGAGAGAGTATCGGCAATTCAGAGACTAAACAGAGGGAAACAATAGTGATATCGGGTAAACCACACAAAGGGACAGTCTGGCTAATTCAGAGAAAAACCAGTGGAAGCCTGGGAGACCAAAGCAAAATCAGGTAAACCGCACAGCACGAAAGCCTGGGAAATTCAGAAACAAAGCAAAGGAAGCCTGGTAGATCAGAAAAAGATAAAGTAAACTGCAGAGAGAGTAAGTATTGGCAATTCAGAAACAAAGCAGATGAAGCCTGGAAAATCAGCATAAGATCACAATGCACAGAAAGAGAGTCTGGACAATTCAGACACAAACCAGAGGAAGGCCTGCAGACCAGAGCAAGATCAGGTAAACCACACAAAAATAGAGCCTGAACAATTCAGAAACAAGCCTGAGGAAGCCTGGGAGACTAGAGTGAGGTAAGCCGCATAGAGATACAGCCTGGGCAATTCAGAGACAAAATAGAGGAAGAATGCAAGTGAGGAACCAGACGAAGTACGGTTCAGAAGACCCCTACTGAAGAAAAATTTTTTGGATCCATGGTTTCCATTGTCTGGACGCGAGTCACCGGGGCCCCCCCCTGGAGCCAGGCCTGGAGGTGGGGCTCGATGGCAAGTGCCTGGTCAGGCACAGCCCGAACAAGGCATGTGGGTTCCCCCTCCAATGGGTTCGCCACCTATAGGAGGGGCCATAAGGGTCTGGTGCGATGTGAGTTAGGCAGCGGCCAAAGGTGGGGACCTTGGCGGTCCAATCCTCGGCTGCAGAAGCTAGCTCAAGGGACATAGAATGTCACCTCTCTGATGGGGAAGAAGCCTGAGCTGGTGCGCGAGGTTCTGAAGTTACGGCTAGATATAATCAGGCTCACCTCGACGCACGGCTTGGGCTCTGGAACCAGTCTCCTTGAGGGGGGTTGGACCCTTTTCCACTCTGGAGTTGCCCGCGGGGAGAGGTGCCGAGCAGGGGTGGGTATGCTTATTGCCCCATGGCTGGGCGCCTATACATTGGAGTTTACCACAGTGGACGAGAGGGTAGCTTCGCCTTCAGGTGGGGGGATGGGTCCTGACTGTTGTTTGTGCTTGTGCGCCAGTTCAGAATACCCACCCATTTTGGAGTCCTTGGAAGGGGTGTTGGAGAGCGCTCCTACTGGGGACTCTCTTGTTCTGCTGGGGGACTTCAATGCTCATGTGGGCAATGACAGTGAGACCTGGAGTGGTGTGATTGGGGGGAACAGCCCCCCCGATCTGAACCCGAGCTTTGTTATTGGACTTCTGTGCTCGCCACGGATTGTCCATAATGAACACCATGTTCAGGCATAAAGGTGTCCATATGTGCACTTGGCATGGACACCAGTTAAATGATCGACTTTGTAGTCGTGTTGTTGGACTTGCGGCTGCATGTCTTGGACACTCGGGTGAAAAGAGGGGCGGAGCTGTCAACTGATCACTACCTGGTAGTGGGTTGGCTCCGCTGGTGGGGGAGGAAGCCGGCAGGCCAAAGCGTATAGTGAGGGTCTGCTGAGAACATCTGGCAGAATTCCTTGCCAGGAGGAGTTTCAACTCCTACCTCCAGCAGAACTTCTCCCATATCCCGGGGGAGGCGGGGGACATTGAGTCCAAATGGGCCATGTTCCGCGCCTCCAATGTGGAGGCAGCTGACCGGAGCTGTGGCCGTAAGGTGGTCAGTGCCTGTCACGGTGGCAATCCCCGAACCTGCTAGTGAACACCAGTGGTGAGGGATGCTGTCAAGCTGAAGAAGGAGTCATTGGTAAAGTTATGGAGACTATAATCAAAGAGAAAATGGTAGATTACCTTGACTCCAATAGCATTCTGCGGGATAGCCAGCATGGATTTAGGAGAGGTAGATCCTGTTTAACTAATCTGTTGGAGTT
>JAODJX010000129.1:13958323-13969909 GCA_026776945.1 Isichthys henryi | reverse complement strand
CTGAGTCCTTGGGTACCTTTAAATCAGAGTTAGATAAGATTTTAACAACTCTGAGCTATTAGTTTAGTTCTCCCCAAATGAGCTTGATGGGCCGAATGGCCTCCTCTCGTTTGTATTGTTCTTATGTTCTTATGAGTCCTATCAGGCCTTTTTAGCCTGTGGGACTCCAGAGGCAGCTGACAGCTACCGACAGACGAAGCAGAATGCAGCTTCGGCAGTTGCTGAGGCAAAAACTTGGGTGTGGGAAGAGTTTGGCAAGGCCATGGAAAACGACTTCCGGATGGTTTCGAGGAGATTCTGGTCCGCCAGCCTGCAGCTCAGGGCGGGAAAGCGGTGCAACATCAACACTGTTTATGGTGGGGATGGTGTGCTGCTGACCTGAACTTGGGACGTTTTGGGTCGATGGAGGGAATACTTCAAAGACCAACTCAATCCCACCGACATGCCTTCCAATGTGGAAGCAGAGCGTGGGGACTTAGGGGTGGACTCGCCTATCTCTGGGGCGGAGGTTGCTGAGGAGTTTAAAAAGCTCCTTGGTGGACGAGCCCCGGGGGTGGATGAGATTCGCCCGGAGTTCCTCAAGGCTCTGGTTGTTGCGGGGCTGTCTTAGTTGACACGCATCTGTAGCATCACCTGGACATCGGGGGCAGTGCCTCTGGATTGGCAGACCGGGGTGGTGGTCCCCCTCTTTAAGAAGGGGGACCGGAGGGTGTGCTCCAACTATAGGGGGATCACACTCCTCAGCCTCCCTGGTAAAGTCTATTCGGGGGTTCTGGAGAGGAGACTCCACCGGATTGTCGAACCTCGGATTCAGGAGGAGCAGTGTGGTTTTCTCCCTGGTCGTGGAACAGTGGACCAACTCTATACTGTCCAAAGGGTATTGGAGGGTTCATGGAAATTTGCCCAACTAGTCTACATGTGTTTTGTGGACTTGGAGAAGGCATTCGACTGTGTCCCTCGGGGAGTCCTGTGGGGGGTGCTCTGGGAGTATGGGGTGCCGGGCTTCCTTTTAAGGGTGGTTTGGTCCCTGTATGACCGTGCCAGAGCCTGGCCCGTATGGGCGGCAATAAGTCGGACTCGTTTCCGGTGAGGGTTGGACTCCATCAGGGCTGCCCTTCGTCACCGATTCTGTTCATAGTTTTTATGGACAGAATTTCTAGGCGCAGCCAGGGCGTTGAGGATGTCCGGTTTGGTGACCTCAGGATTAGGTCTCTGCTTTTTCAGATGATGTGGTTCTGTTGGCTTCATTGGATCGTGACCTTCGGCTCTCACTGGGACAGTTCGCAGCCGAGTGTGAAGCGGCTGGGATGAGAATCAGCACCTCCAAATCTGAGACCATGGTCCTCAGCCGGAAAAGGGTAGAATGCTCTCTCAGGTTGTGGATGGGGTCCTCTCCCGAGTGGAGGAGTTTAAGTATCTCGGGGTCTTGTTCACGAGTAAGGGAACGATGGAACGGGAGATCCACAGGTGGATTGGTGCGGCATCAGCAGTGATGCGTGCGCTGCATCGGTCTGTCATGGTGAAGAAAGAGCTGAGCTAAAAGGCAAAGCTTTCGATTTACCAGTTAATCTACGTTCCTACCCTCACCTATGGTCACAAGCTGTGGGTAGTGACCGAAAGAACAAGATTGCGAGTGCAAACGGCCAAAATGGGTTTCCTCTGCAGGGTGGCTGGGCTCTCCTTTAGAGATGGAGTGATGTGCTCGGTCATCCGGGAGGGACGCATTGAGAGGAATTCTAATTAGGATGCCTCCCTGGCCTGGGAAAGTCTTGTAATCCCCCCAGAGGAGCTGGATAAAGTGGCTGGGGAGAGGGAAGTCTGGGCCTCCCTGCTGAGACTGCTGCCCCCGCTACCCGAACTCGGATTAAGCGGGAGATGATGGATGGATGGATGGATGGACTGCAAGTTCAGAAAGAGATCAGGTAAACCACACAAAGCGAGAATCTGGCTAATACAGAGGCAAACCAGAGGTAGCCTGGGAGGCCAGATCGGGATCAAGTAAATTGCACAGAGAGAGAGTCTCAGAAATTCAGAGACAATCCAGAGGAATTCTGCGACATTAGAATGAGATAAAACTGCACAGAGGGAGAGCTTGGGCAATTCAGTCACAAGCCTCAATTCAATTCTGGCAGGTCGAGTTTGGCTGCAAGCGGTTGCATAATCCGCCAACAGTCCTTCCCGGAGACTCCGAGCCCCCACCGAAAACCCGGATTCGGAGAAAGAAGAAGAGAGGAGGTGAGAAAACCGATGATGCACCGGTGATCTTTCTGGGAGCAGTTTCTCTCTGTTTCTCTTCCCCCACTGGATATTCCCAAGGATAGAGACCTAATCCTGAGGTCACCAAACTGGACACCCTCAACCCCTTCCTATCCTGGACCCTGGAGGGTGAAGTGTCTGGGCAGGTCTTGCTGGGGTTCGTGTGGGCTCTGCCCTCGCTGGCTTGAACACCACCGGGTCCAGGATAGGAAGGGGTTCCTGGGAATATCCAGTGGGGGAAGAGAGACAGAGAGAAACTGCTCTCAGAAAGATCACCGGCGCATCTTTGGTGCTCGGTGCACAGTTGCAGCAAGAATTTCCTGCATTTGGTCTGACTTCTTGTAGCGACATGTACAGGTTAGCAGATGGCCTGAGGAGACCACTCCAATAACAGATAGTCTCCTCCACCTAAGCCGGTGGCTGTCACACTGCTCCCCATCGCTCCAGTGCTGACAGCAGCATGTCACGTACCAGGAGGCCTCTTAGCTCTTAAAAGGGTCAGGTCCACAGAGGACGCAATTCCTGATCCCCAGGACCCTTAGAGGGGCATCATCTGCCCTTAAGGCGTCAACAATGGCCGCTACACCTGGCAGTCCTGTTCTGCCTGTCCCTGATCTGCCTGTTCTACCTGTGCTAAGTACTCCAGCCCTGCTAGGTCCAGTGGTCGATGTCCCGGCCCCAGCGGTTCAGATCCCAGCACCTACTGCGCAGCCGTCCGCTGAGATGCCTGCTATGGCGCCGCCTGCTATTCCGCCCAAGGCCCTGGTGCCGCCTCTGACTGCTGCTTTGCCCAAGGTGGCACCTCCGCCTGCTGCTGCGCCTGAGGCTCCTGCTGCGGTCCCACCTGCTGCTCCGCACGAGACTCCTGCTGCAGCCCTGCCTCCTGCTTTGCCCAAGGCTCCTGCTGCGCCTGATATCCCGGCTCCGCCTGTCCTTGCTCCGCCAATCTCTGCTCCACCCGAGGCCTCTGTTGCGCCTTCAACTCCACCCGCACCTGAGGTCCCAGTTCCGCCCATTGCTGAGCCTCCAGACCTTCCGGCACCTGGTCTGGCTCCCGGTACCCTAGCTCCGGTCCTCGAGGAGGTCCCAAACTCCCTGACCATCGAGCCCCATCCCTTGATAGTGGGAGAGGAGGAGCTCGACTGGGACTCCTTGTGGACCTCTCTAATGGCCCCAAAGGACTCCTTCAGGAGGAGGACTCCTCCACCTTTGTCCCAGAAGAGTTGATCCTAACCAGAATCCTGCCTGTCAGTCTCCCATATAGGAAGAGGGCATAGGTGCAGGGAAGTCCTGCCCGCCCTGCCCACCAGCTTGCCTGCGGTCCCCCGGGCTACTGCTCAGCTTTCGCCTGCGGGTCCCCTGCCGTTGCCTCATCGGCCACCTGCGGTCACCCCCCGATGCCTTGTTGACTGACTGCAGGTTCCCCCGCTTTGATTCCTCATTCGCCTGTGGGTCCCTCCACTACGGCTCATCGGTGGACGGCGCCTTCACCTGCTGTGGCTGTGCCATCACCTGCTGTGGCGTCCCCTCCCTCCTTGCCTTCGCCATGGTCCCCTTCTGTTCCCTTCTCACCTCCACTGGTGCCCCCTTCGTCACCCTCCTCGCCCCATCTGTTGGTCTCCCTGGCTTCCTCCTCGGCCCCTTAGTGGTCCCCTCCAGCTCCTGTCTCATGGCCACCCAGGGTCCCTCCAGCCTTAGCCTTTTGGTCGCCTGCGGCCCCTCCAGCTACCACCTGTCATATGCTGTGGCTCCCTTGCGCTCCCCTTTGTCCTCGACCTTTCCCATCTGACTTCCTGTGTTTGTTCCTCGTCCCTCCTATCTCGGCTCCTCATCCCCCTGTGGTTCCTCCCTTTCCTCCCGGTCCTTTTGTCCCTTCCTTTGGTGTTTCCCCTGTGTCTCCCTTTTTAATCTGCCTATCTGCATTTCCCGTCTTGTGTCAGGTGTTGTCTTGGTTTTTGCCCTTGTGCTTGTTTTGTGTTTCAGTTCTGTTCCCTGTACCCCAGTGATGCTTTTGTCTTGTTTTTCAGGTCCTGTTTTCCCGGTCTCATCCTGTCCGTCACTCCTCTTGAGGCTTGCCTGGAGTGCCCACCTTCAGGGGGGGTTCTGTTATGTCCCTCCGTCCAGCCCTCTCGTAGACCATGCCTACCTCGTTAACCCCATGTGGAATCCTTCTGTTCTACGTTTCCTGCCATTAGTCTTGTGTATTTCAATCCACGTTTAAGTTTGTTTCCCCAGGTCTGTCATTAACATTGTGTAGTCCTGATGTGAGTTCTGCTGCCCGCATTTGTTGTTTTACCCCTTAATAAACCCCATCTTTCCTGAATTATGGACTCACGTACCTCCCTGCCTGCTACGCCTGCACCCGAACATCAGGTAAAACGAACAGAAAGAATTTCTTTGAATTCAGAGACAAGCCCGAGGAAGCCTGGGAGACCAGAGCGAGATCATGGAAACTGCATAAAGGCTAGGCAATTCAGAGACAAAGAAGAGGAAGCCTGTAAGATCATAAAGAAATCAGGTAAACCACAAAGAGATACTCTGGCTAATAAAGAGACAAACCAGAGGAAGTCTGGGAGGCTAGAGCATGATCAAGTAAACTGCAGACAGAGAGAACCTCGGCAATTCAGAGACAATCCAGAGGAATTATGTGACATTAGAATGAGAAAACTGCACAGAGGGATAGCCTGGGCAATTCAGACGCAAGCCTAGGAGACCAGAGCATGATCAGGTAAACACCACAGTGAGTGAGACAGTCTAGATAATTCATAGACGAAGCAGAGAGAGAGCCTCACAATTCAGAGACAAACCAGAGGAAGCCTGGGATAACATTGTGGATTCAGGTAAATTGCACAAGACAGAGCCTGAGCAATTCAAAGACAAGCCCGAGGAAGCCTGGGAGACTAGAGTGAAATCAGGTAAACCGCACAGAGAGAGAGCCTTGGCAGTTTAGAAACAAAGCAGTGGAAACCTGTGAGACCAGAGTGAGACTAAGTAAAACACACAGACAGAATCTCGGCAATTCATAAACAATCTGGAGGAATTCTGTGACATTAGAATGAGAAAACTGCATAGAGGGAGAGCCTGGGCAATTCAGACACAAGCCTAGGAGACCAGAGCGTGATCAGGTAAACACCACAGTGAGACAGACACTCTGGGTAATTCAGAGAGAAAGCAGAGGATACCTGGGAGATCAGAACAAGATCAGGTGAAGTGCACAGAGAGCAAGCGTGGGCAATTCAGAGACAATGTAGAAGTCTGGGAGATTAGAGCGAGATGCAATTGCACAGAGAGATAGCCTGTCCAGAAAGAGAAACCACAGGAAGCCTGGTAGAGCGAGATCAGGAAAATGTATAGAAGAAGACCGCCTAGGCAATTCAGAGACAAAACAGAGGAAGCCTGTAAGATCAGAAGGAGATCAGGTAAACCACACAAAGAGTGACTCCCGGCAATTCAGAGACAAACCAAAGGAAGTCTGGGAGACCAAAGTCAGATCAGGTAAACCACACCAGAGAGACTCAAATACAAAGCAGAAGACACTGGAGAGGTCATAATGAGATCAGGTAAAGTGCACAGAAAGAGTTTCTTGGCAATTCCGAGACAAAGCAGAGGATGCCTGGTAACTTGGAGCGAGATCAAATAAACCAAAGAGAGAGAGGCTGGGCAATTCAGAGACAACCATAGGAAGCCTCTGCACCGAGATCACACTGCACCGAAAGAAAGCCTGAGCAATTCAACGACAAAGCAGTTGAAACTTGGGAGATCAGAGCGAGATCAGGTCAGCAACAGAGAGAGGGATTCTGGACATATTAGAGACAAAAGACAGGAAGTCTGGAGCTCAGAGTGAGACCAGGCAAACCAAACAGAGTGAGGTTGGACAATTCATAGACAAATTAGAAGATGCTTGGGAGACAATGGTGAAATGGGGTAAACCACAAAAAGAGACAATCTGACTAATTCAGGGACAAACCAGAGACAAAGTAGAGGAAGCCTGGGAGACTAGAGCAAGATCAGGTGAACTGTACAGAGAGAGAGCCTAGCTAGTTCAGAGAAAAACCAGAAGATGACTGGAAGACTAGAGTGAGATCAAGTAAAGGACATAGAGATTGAGCCAAGGCAATTCAGAGACAAAACAGAGGAAGCCTGTAAGATCAGAAAGAGATCAGGTAAACCACAGAAAGAGTGACTCCGGGCAATTCAGAGACAGTCCAAAGGAAGCCTTGCAGACCAGAGCGAGATCTGGTCAACTACACAGAAAGAGAGAGTATGGGCAGTTCAGTGATAAAGCAGAAGAAGCATGGGAGATCGGGTAATCCAGAGAGAGAGATTCTGGCCAATTCAGAGAAAAACCAGAGGATGTCTGGTAGACTAGAGTGAGATCAGGTAAACTGCACAGAGAGAGAGCCTTGGCAGTTCAGAGACAAAAAGCAGAGGAAGTCTGGGAGATCAGAATGAATTCAGGTAAATCACAGAGAGAGAAAGAGTCTGGACAATTGATAGACAAACCAGAGGAAGCCTGGGAGATCAGAATGAATTCAGGCAAATCACACAAAGAGAGAGAGTCTTGACAATTGATAGACAAACCAGAGGAAGCCTGGGAGACCAGCACACATTAAACTGCACAGAGAAAGAGGCATTTTCAGCCACCAATGAACACACAAGCCCATAGTTTGAAGCCACGGTGTTACCCCGATTGAGCCATCATCAAAATGTGCCTTTTATATAAACACATAGCTGTCTCCTTCTTCTGCTGGAGAATATTTTACTTCTTTCCTTGAAACCAAACTCTTTCATTTTTCTAACAGTTGTGTTTGCTGAATTGTGCTCTCCGGAATTTTCAGTTCACTTATAATTAAACAACATTATGTCTGTCTGTTTTCAGGAACTGCACACAGAGAAACCAGCAGTAAAACTTTCTTATATGGAGCATTTCACTGCAAAGCTTTGAATACATTCAGAGAGCAATCTCAGACAGGAAGATTCTGTCCATGGGCATCAGTGTCCCAGACCTGAAACAGTAAATCTCCAGTAAGTATGCTGTCCTGAAGTGTCCCTTGGAATTAATGGAACAATGTTACATTAAAAAACGCCAGCGGTCTAGCAGACCGTAATAACTTTTACTTTGTATAGAAGTTGAATGGACGACACTGGAATGCAGCTGGAATGTGTGAGTCTGCGCGCACGATTATTTAGCTGGTACCTTTAGCTTACAAAGTGCTATCATATCTGTTTTACCCTCCACACAATGCGGTGGCATTGAGCGCTATCAGGCAGCCATGGTCTGTTCTTAAGGCCTCCATTACGGACAAGTTTGGAAAATAATAAGCATTTAGACAAAACATTTTTTTAAAAAAAACTCCATCTCCTTTTTTCAGCACTGCCAACAGTAAATTTTACAGTAAATTTTAATTACATCTCAGTGCAACTTATGTGCTCCATCTACTGGTGAGATATAAAACTTGTATCTGCTCTGGTCAGTGATACATGCTTTAAATTGAAAAGGCAGAGTTATTTTATTATTATTTCGTTTTATTTCCTTTTAACCCTTCATCTGAATATTATCAATGGCCGCCTTACTATTTTTAGTATTTTTTGTCTATTCTCCTTATTTTTTCTCAGTTTATACATTTCAGATTATTTGATAAACTTTGATTGTATTTTATAATCATCATAAATTCAGATTCTTATTATTAGACATTGACTGTGCCTCAATCCTAAAGACAAAACTAAAAAGACAAACAGTTTTGCAGTGATGTGTGACAGATGTGAGGACAACATTCTCCTCAACATTCCATTATCCTTTTCAAACAAACTTAAAGGTTCAGCCTGCAGGTAAACAAACACTGGCAATAGTAGATCCTGGTTATTTTTAAAAGCAAGACACTCTTTACCAATGTGACTGCAAAATATGACAATTTCAAAATTATAAATTGAGCAACTGAATGACAAGCATATGGGTAAATGCTATATATATTCAGTTATTTATTTATTTACCGATCCTATTTAATTTTATCATCCACGATTGAAAACGTAAATTAAAAAAATACTCAGAAACTGTCTTAAAAAAATTCCAGCTGTCAGCTGCATGGTGTGTGCGTGGTGCTGTTGATGGTGTGCAGTGCATTAAAAATGAGGCTGTTTACAGTTTCACTTGAGATAAATCCTTTCTAATTGAGCTGTGGGACTGTGAGCGGAGAGTCGCAGCCCAGTCCGCTAGCTTTCCAGATCCATGTCGCCGCTGAATGGCATCACCCACACATTCCATTAGCTAGTCAATGCATTAAAAAAAAAAGATAAACAAAAAATAAAAACTAAAAAATCCACATCGCTAATGTCAGGGCTAATATATTTTCACATGGAAAGCTGTCAGAGGATCGCCTAGCAGGTTAATCGCAATGAAATGGCATTGAGTGAGTTCTGTGGTGCTGCTGAATGACTGGAAGGTGCAGACATTAACACTTTGCCTTCATCTTTCTGGAATAGGTTAACATGCTCCGGAGTGAGATGTGGGCAGGCAACATTTAAGATAATATAACCAGGTGAATTTTCCAGCTGCTGCATGTCCATTTTAATTATTTCAGAATTTAATTTACACCATAGAGCAGCAGGGCAGCGTGGGGGGGGGGGGGGGTCACACTGGGACCACACACCTCTCAGCCCCCCGGCTGTGTGTGTGCAGGGTCTGTCCTGCCGTATAGATTTCCTCTGGGTGCTGCCATGCCCGCTCACAACGTCAGGTGAAATGGTGTCTCTGAATTGCCCAGAGCGTGTGCTCTGCCATGGACTGGCATCCCATCCAGGGTGTCCCCCACCTGGTGCCGTGATCTTCATGGGAGGGCTGCAGGCTAATGGTGACCCTGGACTGGAAAAGCGATGACTGAAGATGGATGTGGGTGGTGTGTGGCCAGGACGTTTTAGAATGTACTCTGCATTTCTTAACAAACACGAAAAAAGTAACAAGTACATAAAGTGCAAAAAATTCACCTTCTGCCCCCGGTGATTTTCTTATAATTATTCACCAAGGACAACTGTTCACTCTTATGTGTTATGATTATTTTTTAATATACAATTAAAAATAATAAATTTATTTGTCACCTGTAATGCACCTGTAATGGATGGCAAGCCCATCTCTGGCCAACAGCCCTGATTTCATTCTTTTCCAAAGTCTAAAATAATGTGTGTGAGAGGCCCTGCCGAGAGGGAATGAGGTGTCTGCTTTTCAGGTAAGAGTTTGAGCTGGGAGCATGACGCAGATCAAATCCCATAAAGCATGTGTGATGAGTTACATGTCCGTGAAAGTAGAAACAGGATGGAGAGGCTGGCAGCTCAGAAACGCTTTCAGCCACTAAGCTCGCACTTATAAAGCTTTTAGCAAACAGTGCGCTGACTCCCTGCTTTGCTCCAGGGATATTTGTTTTCCTTCTTTTACCGCCTTTCATTAATTGATGAGCATTGGGACACGTCCTTCACACTTATGTACAGGTACAGTACTGGCTAATCAGCACCCCATGAAAGTAACCAAGTTAATTACGTGAGCTGGTTGTGAGTGGCTGGGGTGCCCCGGAGGACGGCTTTGGGAAGTAAAGCAGTGTTCGTCCAGCCATCCAACAGCATCTCAATAACGGTCTGCAGAACAGAAGAAATATGTTGCTATTTATTTGTATATGTTCTGATGCTGAATTGTGTGTTTTATGATGTGATCTTGTAGCCACAATAGGCAGGTTTAGACATAATTTTTGACAGCCTAAGATGTTTACACAGTACTGTATAAAAAGTGAATGAAAAAGATCAATAATTCTATTAAAAAAATAATAATTTCATACAACATGAAAATATAGCCGGTTTCATGTAGAATGGAGCTCCATTTTAACTTTTTTAATATTCTGATTTTTTTGAAGCACATGCCCTTTGTGTCCTTTCTAAACACCTACCCTCTTCAGCAAAATGTGACGTCTGTGCTGGGCAGACGGTCCTGGGCTGAAACTCCCAGGATTCCACATATCTGCAGCTCAAATGTGTCTGATCAGAGAACAGCTGTACAAACACTGTACACTAAGTCACCAAGGATACGTTTCAATCCAACAGACGAATCCATAAATGCTGCGAAATAACCATGCCTGAAACAACTTCTCTACCTGACTGGCAACCACTTTTTTAAAAAAATGTTTTGTCTTTAGGGAAGTTCTGATAGTGATGGATGCTCATGGAGTTAAGAACAGTGGACCAGCATGTCTGCCTCATGGTGAGTGTGATGTTACTTCACAGTATTATTCTGTAGGGGAGGAAGCAGGGGCACCGTGACTGTGACTCATCACAGGGATCAGTTAAATGTCAATCTTGTGGTGAAAGATGAGCAGTGACCGACAGGCCTTTAAGCCCGTCCGGAAAGTTCTGTGTCTCCCGTTACTTCTTTCTTGGGTCCACCTTCCCCGAATGACATGAGGGCCTTCTGGGTTCACGCTGACGCACTTAGCTGCCTGCTCGCTGGCCCTCGCTGCCCCCTCGTACCACTTCTCCTTCCTGTCAGGATCTCGTAAACCTCTGAGGCGCCAGAAAGCAAGATGTGATCGAAGCTCAGGCATCGGAGTGGCGCAGAAGTGTCGCTCACAGCGACGCATAAAGAATGACTTTTCATCTAAATTCCTCGCATTACACTCTCCTGACATGTTCTGTATCCTGTTACACACTGAGGTCTCCTTTTGATGCGCTGTTGTTTTGCTGAGCTTTGAAAAACCCATGCATCCACACAAAGGTGCTGAAAAATGCTCCTCAGAGCCAAATCCAGAAGTAAACTCTGCTGTCTTCTGCTGAACCTGCAGGCAGGGAGCCTTGAAGTTCACTTTGTCTCTCTCAAGCACTTCAAATGCATCCTGGCGACCGACAGACCTCACAAAAGGGGCTGGGAAACAGGACTACGAACAGAACAGTGTAGCAGATCTTTTGCATGCAACAGCTCAGAAACACAAAGGATGAATGACGGAAGAGAAAACCCATCGTATTCAATTATAACTCACCGGGAAATATCTACATCGTGTTATTTCAGCAGCATAAACCTTGTAGTTGCATCCAAGAGGTGTATGAGATTGATTAAGAATGACTAAACAGATGAATGTTTGTGTCACTACATTTGAAGAATGCAGTGTGTCTGTAAGTAAAGCAGTAACCTTCTCTACATACCGACTGAATGTCTCACATGTCTGTTGGGAGGGGCGGGGGGGGGGGGTGTGTCAAAATAAGTGTGGTGCCCTTGAGTAAAAAAATGTTAATTAAAATCTTAAAACACTGGAAAGTTTTAATTTGTGTAAATCAAAACGGAAGATAATATATTTAGAC
>JAODJX010000129.1:13918813-13930110 GCA_026776945.1 Isichthys henryi | reverse complement strand
TGCAGTGCATGATGGGTAGGATCTAAAGGCTGCCTAACGTCCTCATCTGTCTGACGACATACATCAAGACTAGGAAGGTACATAATGTTCATGCCTGGTTGCGTTTGTTGGTCCAGAAAGTAATTCAATTTCGCCATGTAGGCTACCTTCTTAAAAACTGCTGGGATATAGCCTGATTACTGTATATGCCGCGGGCCTTTTAATTTGTTTGTTTGCAGTTTCGCCAGGTAGGCTACCTTCTTTAAACTGCGTTTTCTTAGACTACGTTTTTTGGGATGTTTTATTGTAGTCTTTGTAAACATAAACACCTGGAATAACAGAATTCAGATAACCTAACCTTCCCCCCCGCAGTGAAACGGCACCCCTGTCAAACTGCTCACAGTTAAGCTGTATTTGTTATCCCACTGAGCCTCTGCACTAGCAACGCGTCACTCACTGCTCCACACAGAGAATCCACATTAGAGAAGGATACATGTGACAGCAGAGCTGTGAGGGCGACAGTGCCGTGAGAGGGCGACAGTGCCTTGAGAGGGCATGGGAGCCATGAGAGGGTGTGGGAGCCTTGAGGGCAGCGGATTCGTGAGGGTGTTGGAGCCTTGAGGGCGGTGGATCCGTGAGGGTTTTGGAGCCGTGAGGGTTGTGGATCCGTGAGGGTGTTGGAGCCTTGAGGGCGGCGGATCCGTGAGGGTGTTGGAGCCTTGAGGGCGGTGGATCCGTGTGGGTTTTGGAGCCGTGAGGGTTGTGGATCCGTGAGGGTGTTGGAGCTTTGAGGGCCGCAGATCCGTGAGGGTGTTGGAGCCGTGAGGGCGGCGGATCCGTGAGGGTCTTGGAGCTGTGAGGGCTGTGGATCCGTGAGGGTGCTGGAGCCGTGAGGGTGGCAGATCCATGAGGGTGTGGGAGCCATGCGAGGGCGTTGGAGCTGTGAGGGTGATGGACCCTTGAGTGCAGCGGAGCTACGAGGGTGTTGCATCCGTGAGGGTGGCGGATCCGTGAGGGTGTTGGAGCTGTGAGGGTGTTGGATCCGTGAGGGTGTGGGAGCCGTGAGGGTGTTGGAGCCGTGAGGGTGTGAGAGCCATAACAGGGCATTGGAGCTATGAGAGTATGAGAGCCGTGGGAGGGTGTTGGATCCATGAGGGTGTTGGAGCCGTGAGGGTGTTAGAGCAGAGGGTGTTGGAACCATGAGGGGGTGGGAGCTGTGAGGATGGCGGAGCTGTGAGGGCGGTGCATCTGCGTGGCTGTTGGACCCTGTGAGGGTGGCGTAGCCATGAAGGTGATGGAGCTGTGAGGGTATGAGAGCCGTGGGAGGGTGTTGGAGCCATGAGGGCAGAGGAGCCATTAGGGTGTGAGAGCTGAGAGGGCTTTGCAGCTTTGAGGGAGGTGGAGCTGTGAGGGAGGTGGAGCCATGAAGGTGATTGAGCTGTGAGGGTGTGGGAGCCATCAGCGTGTTGGAGCCAAGACAGGTTGTTGGAGCGGTGAGGGTGACGGAGCCATGAGGCTGGGGGAGCCGTGCTGGAAAACAAGTGTGAGGGTGGGCTGTCAGCACATGGCTAGCTACTAAGCAGGCCACCCAGCACCAGAATTATAGCCCCTCATGTGCCCTCCTCCCTAAAAATCCCAGAACCACCCCAGATACACTGGCTGGGCTGTCTAGGGAGCCCAGCTCCTGGCCTCATTTTGAATAGCTTTGTGTTTTTATTTGCTGAACCTAAACCCTTCTGCCTCAGATGCGTCTCGCCACAATATGCTGCACACATTCCAGTTCATTTCAAAGTAATAAAAGGAGAATCCATGATATTATAGCAGGTTTATAAATTCACATACAGTAGCAACATCTCTAATTGGTTGTATTTCTAGCTATTCATCTTTGTGTAGCAAATACAACAATTAAAAATATTAATTGTAAACTGAGTACTGCATCTTAAAGCACATTGGTCATTCCAGGTAGATAAAAGCTAACAGAGTAAGACAGTTCTAGAGGCTCTTATATGCGGACCAAGCAGCTGACGGACGTAAATAATGTTAATATAAAGGATGTGTGAGAACTAAGAATCTAAACCTATCAAAGATTAATGGCTTTGTATTAATCACAACAACAAAACTCCAAATTGTAATGGTAACTTAAAATTTATCAAATATCATTTTTAATGGCAGAATGTGAATCAGCCATTAATGATATTCATGCATGCAGGGCACCTGGAATATCTGCAAAATTCCTATTGCGTGCATAAGAGACAACTCTGAAACAGCAACTATGAGTATTAATTTGATTTCATTAAGAATATTTTATTCATAATTCATGTATTTATTCAGCCGAGAATTTCTTTGACTTCTGGGCTATGTGAAGGTTTAACTATTCCTAGTAGTTATTAATAAACAATTTTATGCAAATTAGAACAATTTATTATTTTTCTCATGTAACAATAGTGATCTAACTGAAACATATACGTGAGACAAACATAGTAGGGTTGACATCTCTTGTGACACTGAAGACAGTTGTCAGTCTTTTCGGTGTTAAGGCCGCTGTGTAGATTGTGTGGTGATCACAATCCTTGGAGACAGCCCTTTCTGGATTCAACTTTGACAAGTCTGCATCAACTGCTATTGAGAATGCCTGAGAAATTCTAGGAATGAATCAGAGTGGCATCCAAAAAGATGTCTTTGGAAAGAGGATATCCACATGAAAACACTGCATTTTGGAAAGAGGAAATCCAAATAAGGACACTGCATATTGGAAAAAGGAAATCCAAATGAGGACACTACATTTTGGAAAGAGGAAATCCAAATGAGGACACTGCATTTTGGAAAGAGGAGATTCACAGCAGAATACTGCATTTTGGAAAGAGGAGATCCACTGGAGAACACTGCATTTTGGAAAGAAGAGATCCACACCAGGACACTGCATATTTTTATATTTACAATAAATTAATCTCCCCTTTCGCATCATGTTCAGGTTTGTCTCCAGGTATTACTTGCTTGCAAGTCCACTGCATTAATCCTTCTAGATGAATCCATTGCCACATTTGGTATTTATATAGATAACCTGTCAGTCATATATCCTCTAACATCTTTTGCTAAATCAATATTACATGAAGTGCAGTTATACGGCACTGTATGAAAAATACATAGACATCATTTCTGATTTTTATACAAGAAAATGCATCACTGGATCCAAGAAGATTCTCCTGACCTGTGAATGAAGATAAAAGCCCTTAATAAGCCTTATTTTCAGTCACTGCAACTGCCCTGCATCCCCCTAAAATGTTTCTGCATTAATGTTATTTGTTTTGTTGTTATTCCATATTGATTAAATTTAAATATACCTCACATTGTACAGTTTGTTCTCTATCTTTATGAATTCCCTTGTTTTTATGAGACATGGCAGGAAACAGACCTATTCTCTCAGTGAGATGACCATTTACCCAGAGACATTACAAATAAATGGATTTTCTGTGGACACTCTCCATGTACGATCTGTGTTCCATATGCATGGGGCCGCCTGTAACTTACACTGTGATGCAAAGGTGCCGACTTTAGGCTTGGCGTCAGTGAGCCATGATCCAGAGGCGCAACAGTAAATGTGAAAATATGCAGCTAAACACCCTAAGGCCATGAGAAAACAGACTACGGCCAGTGCAGGTGAAGATACTCGCCCAGTAACACATATCTGCATAACTCTACAAAGCTCCTGCTAGAGGGGGTCCAGTCAGATGCTCTGATATGTTCCTCAAAGAACCCTAAGGGCAATGCAGGGGCTGAATAAGCTGCATAGTGCTGCCGCCATCAACGGTTCATCTCACACACCCTTTTTGACACTCCATCCTACCATTTCTTCCATATGCACTTTTTATACAGGTTCCCAGAAAGCAAAGTTCACATGACAGGACGTACCCTTGACAGGAAGTCAGACCATTACAGGGTGCACCCACACACACACCCACAGAGAAGGGCAAATCAGAGACATTAAAGTGAGCCACATGACCTTGTACTGCGAAAGAAAGTCAGACCACCTGAAGTAAAACCATGGAGACACAAGAACACAAAATCTCCACAGGCACAGAGCAAGGAGAGGAATCCAGCCCTAAAGGCCGAATGCTCACCGCACTGATATACACTGAATGTTATGAAATGGTGAAATTGTGCTTTATAGCAATAGATCACATATTTCCAAACCAACACATTTAATCATGAACGCAACACAAATTTCACAGCCATTAAGGAAATCTGATAAGGAAGCTCAGGTATACTGGCTTTGACCTTGTGGATATCAGAAGAGTTTCAGAGAAATATAACAGTGTTTGTCCTCCAATGCTTTGTGTGTTTCCTAGTGAAGTGAGTGAAAATGGATACTTACATACTGTTGCAAGTTAACAACAGAAATATCTACCATTATATACAGCTACTGGTGGCGATTGTAGTGCTTCCTTCAGTTCTGATCTGCTATTAAGATTCTCTGTATATTTTTTGTTTTGGTATTATAAAATTAATTTTTGACAGGTATCATCTTAGTGTTATAATAAAGGAAATTAGCAGACAACAACTTCATTGCCTTCATCTCTGTGTATAACAAAGTTCATTTTTAAGACTTCCAATGAACTGCAGCGATAGCTTAATATTTCATTTAAAAAAACCTTTTAAATTAAATGGAAACAGATGTGAATTATTACACCGCTGTGCTGAAAACACATCAAATCAACATTTACCATAACTCCTGATACTATATTAAACAAATTGCATGGAATTATAGTCCCCTTATGATGTGCAATGATAGGGCCGGAGAATGAAATATTAAATGTTAATGAGGGTATTAAATGCCTTGTGGTATAATTTGATCCACCCTCAGGCAGTTTGATTGTTTGGAAAATAGTGTGGTATCCAGTTTTCAGAGGGGGTGTGCAGGCTTATTCTGCCCGACGAGACCCCAGCTACATTATTGATATGGGACAATCACGTGTCATATCTTGGGGAGATGAAGCCTGCGATCTCGATTCAGCATTTCAATAGCCCTCCTGCCAGTGAGCTGCGCTATTAAAAGGTCAACACACATATAAATAGATGCGCTGATCCATCAATAATCATTAAATAGCATGACACAGCCAGGGAAATCAGCAGACCGACTGATGCAGATGTGCATTACTTGTGTGGAAGCTTATTACTCAAAGTTTCTCACCACAGTAAGTGTAATAAACAGAGATACTGAGCTATTTCTGCAGAATGGAGTTTTAGATGAAGGGCATGTAAGACAGTTTGTTTTCCTTTGGTGATCATCTGGGGGGGGGCAATCTGCTTCATTTGAAATAAAAAAGCAGATAAGCGCTAAAGCAGATGGCATGTAGGTGTCTACATTTCTTTCAATAATGATGATGGTGGTGATGATGATGGGGCAGTTCCACCTAGACCCCTGGATCATATTAGGTTCCCCTAAATTTGGAATAAATCTGCTCTTACATAAGACGATGAGTCATTTTTATGACTCGGCACCAAAGACAGTAATAAGCCTTTAGGGATTACCAAGCGAGAAAATGCCCTGTTAAATGCAGCCCATGCAGTACATCTCTAAGGACATAATTGTATAAATCAGCCGTATATGTGGACTGTGAGGGCCTGTGGCATATTGTTGTTTTATCGTCTCGCACTTTTACGGTTAGCTGTAAAGCCGTAAGCAAGGCACAATAAGTCAACCTTTACAAGGGCTGGAAGAGGTCTTTCCGTGACAGGATTTTCTCAGCATTTAGGAAGGATATATCAGGCCCACCTGTTTGGAGTCTTAAAATCCGTTTAGCTCTCAAAACGCAAGCGCAACGTCTCTAAGTGGTGGAGCTGGCAGGGCCCAGCAGTAATTTACAGGAGGGGCACCTGGGATAGGAGTTTGGATAACAGATGTGTGTTTGGAATGAGGCCACATCGGTTCTTACAATAGCAGTATTGATGAGCAGTGCCCCCCCCCAACCACCTTCAGGAAGGTGCATGTGTGCTGCTGTAACTCATCCAACCTGTCCATCTGGGAGCAAGCTGCATGTAGCCCTTGATGAGGAATTTGTGCCAATCAGCCAGCCGTGAAATAGATCACTCTCCTAGTTTATACACGCGCACTCACACAGACATGCACGCACATACGCACGCACACACGCGCATGCACGCACACACACGCGGACAAATGTGTGTGCATGCCAGTGCATGGTAGAGCTGTGCATGTGTAAGTTGCACATATATAATCAACATTATAATTAATTTATTACAATCTATTGTAAACATTGCAATAATTTCAGATTTTCAGGAGTATTTGCATTTCACTGCAGTTCATTCAATGCTGATAGACAGGAATGACATTCTATTAACATTTTACACTGCTGGTGCAGTTGAATGAACTCTTAGATATCTGAAATTAAAGTCCAGGCAGGAAGTCATTTTAACTAGACTAGGTTGTTTGGTCCCTCAAACAGGTTATTCTTCAATTCTTTAAAGACAAATTCATTTAAGACCAAAAATTAGTTTTTGGAAGTTTTAAAACAGATAGAATAATACATTTGGTGACAATGTCAGTATTTTAATATTCTATTGAATATTAAGATCCATTTTGATAATGTCCATTGATGTTTAGAATGCACATATTTTAAAGGGCCTTTTTTTGGTAAATATATTTGAATTTCAAATCCCTCATGACACTAAACTTCAGAATGTTCTTATGGAAAATTGTCTCAATAACGCATGATTCTTAAGAATTGCTGCATCCAGTACACCATTACAGTGTATCGCTAACCATATTGCAGAAACTCTCCTGCGTCCAGCCTGCTCCATAACTTCCATGTCTAACAGCCTTTTAAGCTCGCTACTGCCCCCTGCTGTATGAACCTGCCACGCCTTCCCTGGTGATTATATTGGTGTTATAACCGAAGGCTTATAAAGGCAAGCATACGACTAGCATTGCCTCCTTCCTGTAAAGTCTAATCCTGCTTTTCAGAAAACCAACAAGCCAAGGGCCTTTTACAAGGCTTGTAGGATTACAGTGGGATTCTTCTAGGATTATATAACAATACAATCTACTACTAATGGTTACTAATGGTTTTTTGCCTTACTGGTTAAATTTGATTACCAATTCTAATGACATACCACTCAATCCTTGTTCTATGCACAGTAAAAAGTAAAAAAAAAAAGTCTTGACCGATACTAGAAATGAACTAAGCCCTTAGCAATGAGTGAACACTTCCTCTGGAGCCATTGATTAAGGATGATGTCTTGCATCGAATCATATGGATATTTCACATTTTAAAACTTTTAAAACTTAACCTTAAATTTTAGCTTAACCTTAAATTTAACTTGGGGATCATAAATTACAGCAGCTTAAATGATGCTGCCAGTTGTCAATTGTGTCTAAAATAAAAGAGGAAATAAATCCATCGTGTGGTTTTCTGCCCCTGACTCTGCGCCTGTAGAGTTTGCATATTCTACGAATGTCCACAGACAGACCCTCAGTATGTGATTCTATGCAGTGAGGTGGACTGGAGCTTCTCCTGGGAGACCCCTGCTCTTTGCCCTGAAGTCCAGCTCACCACATCCCTGCATTAGATAAGCATTTGCCTTAGATGGCTGGATCATTGTCATATCGAATTTAGCAGTCAATTATATGGCATGCAAAGTAATAGAAGAAAATAATTTATATTTTAAAGATTATATATTTACAGAATACATTGACTGCTCTGTAAGAGCAAAGTACAGTTCTAGAAAGTGAGCTTCTTAAGCTGTGAATGTGAATTTTAAAGTGAAGCCAGGAACCTGGAAAAGCCAGCAGTAGGTGTGACGTTGTGAGCCCCCATCCCCAGCCTTGTGAGCCCCCATTCCCAGCCTTGTGAACCCCCATCCCCAGCCCTGTGAGTCCCCATTCCCACTGTTGTGCTCTTCACAGAGTCCTCCACCTCTAAGGCCAGGATGGGACAGATCTTTAGATGATGAATTGCGACCTGTCACCCTCTCCAACCTCGTTATTTCTGATAAAAATACATATGTAAGACACGTTTGAGTAAACAGAAATAGCACACTATAAATCCAATCATTCTTATCTGGAATGGATAAATTGAACTTCAAACATTTGTGGTGCTTGTGAGAGAGACCTGTTAAATTACAGTTTGAATCGATCTCTGATGCCGAGTTCCCAGGAGATCATACTGAAGCAGATTTTTGTAATACATTCTCAACAGAAAAAAAAATGGGAGAGTATGACATGAGTAGATATTGACTAATTATTGACAGAAAAAAATATATATTTTCAGCTTTTTCAGGTATGTCATTAATTCATGCCTACCCCTCTCTGAAGGCAATCAGTAGATCAAATATCAAGTCTCATATCTGCTAAAAAACAAACAGTAAGACTTTGAGGGGGCACTCTTACTTTTGTATTAACCAGAAGTGAAGTAATCAAACAACGGTTCAAGTACTTCATGCAGTTACTGTATTCGTTCATGATTTGCACTTAAATTGATTTACTAAGTTACTGGACCCACTCAAGTAAAGTGTTATGAAGCAAAATACTCAGAGTATTTAATTCAGTTTTATATAGCTCCTTTTTCCAAAAGGATACATTGTCCCTGCCCAAAGCCCCCAGAGAGCAAGTCAAAGGCAACAGTGACAAGGAAAAACTACACTGAGGAAAAAAAAACCTTGGGAGTAACCAGATTCAAAGGGGGAGCCCATTCTCCAGAGCCTGGCAAAGGAAGCCCTAACCAGACCCAAAGGGGGAGCCCATTCTCCAGAGGCCAGCAGAGGAAGTCCAATACATCAGTCCTAGTTCGTAAAGTAAAATTGCGTATATTCTAGGTATAAATGCAGAAAGTCCAGTTGATGTCTGGGCAGGCAAGCGAGATAAACATAAGAAATCTACAAATGAGAGGAGGCCATTCGGCCCATTAAGCTCATTTGGGGAGAACTTAATAGCTCAGAGTTGTTAAAATCTTATCTGGCTCCGATTTAAAAGGAACCCAAGGTTTTAGCTTGTGCTACACTAACAATAAGACCATTCCATACTCTAACTACACAATGTGTAAAGAAGTGCTTCCTCAAATTCATTTCAAAATGCTCAACCTCCAATTTCCTCTTATGCTCACGAGTTCTAGTATTTAAACTAGCATTGAAGTAGCTATTTGGCTGATCAGCATCCAGACCCGTTAATCTTATTGACAAGGATCCGGGCGGGTTTGGTGAGAGGTCGTGGCATGGTGCAGGCAGATAGGAAGGCAGACGACCCATTTGCGGCTCACTTGGATTTATTAGAACAGAAAAACCCAAGAATTACAAAAACAAAACCAGACCACAAGGGGTCAAAACTGTAAAAGGATGACTAAGGCTAAACAACAAAAAAAATTATTAGGGTTAGCAGAAGCAGGTTAAGAACTAAACACAAACTACATATATCTTCTAATAACATACAAACTTTTCTGAAATCCAACAATCACAACAAACCACTGGCAAGTTAAACAGAGGCAGGGACTTAAATGCAGACGGGTAACAAGACTAACAAGGGGCAGCTGGGATTAATCAACAAGGTTGGGAAAACAGGTCACAGGTCAAACTAATTATCTCAAAGGAACTAAACAGAGAAACTAAGAACTAACCAAGAAACAGGGAAAACAGAATGTAACACTGGGAGTAACAAAAACCAATAAAACATAACTAAGGTTCAAAACAAGAAGCCAAAACTGACCAAAAATCACCAGAGACAGGAACTAGAAAAACTCATACAAATGAAACACTAGGGAACAAAATACAAAAAGAGAGGAGGTGGGATTCAAACACACAAAAGAGGGGTTAATAGGTAGCTGCACACTCAGTTCATTGAGCCATGCAGTTGACAGGCAGATGGGGAAACACTACAGTGACAACAGCGGAAGACAGGGACAAACAGGTGCTGACCCTGACAGTTATTTACTTGGATCATGTCCCTCCTTAGTCTCCTTTGCTCGAGGCTAAACAGATTCAGCTCAGCTAACCTCTCCTCATAAGACATTCCTCTAAGACCAGGAATCATACTCGTAGCCCTACGTTGCACCCTTTGCAAGGCAGCAATGTCCTTCTTAAGGTATGGTGACCAAACCTGCACACAATGTTCTAGGTGGGGTTTTTACCAAGGAATCATATATAATCATAGCATCTCCTCCCTTGACTTAAACTCCACACAGCTTGAGATGTAACCCAACATCCTATTGGCCTTTTTTATTGCTTCCCCACACTGGTGAGAGTGGGACATGGAAGCATTAACATACATCGAGGTCTTTCTCATAATCAGCTGCCTCTATTTCAGTGGAACCCATAAGATATCTGTACTAAAGCAGTAAGCAGTAGCACACTTGTACTCGATATGAGACCTAACCGTATTGTGTTTTGTTACTATGGTTATTTCAGTTCAGGTCTGTGCCTGCTAAATGTGACAAATAGCACAGTGCGGCCCTCACTTTCGGATACGCGGCCCTCACTTTCGGATGCGCGGCCCTCACTTTCGGATACGCGTTTTGGAAAACAGGTGGTTGAATGGATAAAGAAAACATTGTGAACAGTAGGTTACGTCTCAGCACAGGGCTCTGGAATTCACACTCCAACAGGAAATGGCAGTAAAAGTATTGATCTGGCGTGTACCAGCATGTGGTGTGTTCACATTTTATCACATCCTTCATGATGAAATATGTATGCCTTGCAGGCCACTGCCTGCTATAGTTTTTGTTTTATTTAATGCTTGGTCTGCTTTCATATGAACCTTGAAGAGTAGAAAGCTAGACATATGTACCCATGTTGTGTGAGTGGCAGGGTGGTGCCTCTGAGGCTAGAAATCTGTGTTAGCAGCTGGAAGGTTGCTGGTTCAAATCTCATGAATTCCCAGAGTGATTCTACTCTGTTGGGCCCTTGAGCGAGGCCCTTAACCTTCAATTGCTTTGTTCTGGCTATGATTTTAATATACATCCAGCCCTATAAGGAGGTCTTCCAATTTACAGGGGAAAAGTTGGTGGCAGGATTGGCACTCCAGCCACTGGGGAAAAAACTCACACTGGTCCATTTTTGACCCATCGGGGCCATTCTCCACTATAGAAGAGCACTCATCAAGGCCATTTTTTTAGTATTTTATAAACACATTCAGGAGCGGCATGGTAGTGCAGTGGTTAGCACTGTTGCCTCACACCTCTGGGAGCCGGGTTCGAGTCTCCGCCTGAGTGTGTGACTGGGTGTAGGTTTTATAAAAAATTTTGGCCATATCGCCCAGCCCTGTGACTAGGTCCTCCTTGCTTTGGGTACAAGGTGAGTCACCACAATGAACAGCA
>JAODJX010000129.1:13875210-13903399 GCA_026776945.1 Isichthys henryi | reverse complement strand
TGTTTTTGGACTGTGGGGGGAAACCGGAGTACCCAGAGGAAACCCCACGACGACATGGGGAGAACATGCAAACTCCGTGCACATGTGACCCAGGTGGAGACTCGAACCTGGGTCCCAGAGGTGTGAGGCAACAGTGCTAACCACTGCACCACAACGCCACCCCCATGATGAAATTCAGCTGTGACACCTATTAATGGAAATGCACATTCTTGCCCGATCAATTCAGCCGGGATAGATTCGCATCACAGCATCAGCGGAGGTTTCCTTGTGTGTCCAACATCTGAGTGCACGCAGGAATCATGCCTTCAGTCTCGTGTTCCTGACACACGTCTAAAACAGCTATTCTCTGTATTACAGAACACACACACACACACACACCACACACTTACAGCTATACTGTATATTTACATGAAATACATGGATTAATGATGCTAAAACCTCCTGAATCTGTAGCCATCATGAAGATTGTGTGTACATTTACAGAGGTTTCCATGGTAATGCATTTTGGATGATAAATTATGTATTTACTTCTAAATGAAAACAGCAAGTATCTTAAGGCAATTCACAATTCACAATATATACACGTATGTGTGTATCTGTGTGTGTGTGTATGTGTGTGTGTGTGCCAGTTCTGCTCTATAACATTTCTTAAATGACATCTAGTTGTGGTCCTGTGTTATTGCATAGTATTTTATGAGTCTCGGCCATCTTCTAAGGAAGAAATTGATTAATATTTGATAGCAAGCCGCACTGTAATTATCTCATGCACAGTGTTTGGTATGCATGAATGTGTACTAACCCTGTGAGTCGCAGAAATGTTTTGGTAGCTGAGTTTATTAGAGTTGGAGGGGATTTAAAGCAGCCCACCTTAGCAAAGAGGCTCGTAACAGGCGCACTGACTTACACCAGTGCTGCCATACAAATGGCTTGAACTTGAGGAAACAACAACAGCAGAAACAGAGGACTTTCAGTGTTCTGGGTATCAGCGGGCGATTAAGGCAACTGGATTTGGCAGTTACTTAGGGTGCACAGTAGCCACTTATATGAGGCCCACATTCCATTTGTTACTCACTATTAGTATTCAGATCTTGCTACCTACTTACACACCAATGATTCCAAAAATGAGGGCCTTCCCAGCAGACCCAGGCTCCAGAGAATCAGCAGGAAGCAAGGCAGCGACCTGCTGACACACGTGGCTTTTATTGATGGCCATTAAAAGAAGTCACACAGTAGGTCAGACATCAACAACCCACCACTTTTTCCTCATGGAAACACAGGGAGGTCCCATTAGGAACAGTAAGACTTACTGTACAAACGGTATTTGATACACACGGTGACTACAGTACAGCTCAGGATCTAACAAAGGCTGAGTACAGGGTACACACATAACATCGGGTGCACAGCATAATCATTTAGAGTGACATCTCACAGGGGCTATGTACAAACACACACAATGTAATGCTGGGCAACATGCAAATCAGCACCGCTATGTGGAAGGCAACTCGCCGGTGCTACAATATGTTAGAATGTACCTTAGGTGAAAGATCACTCCATTCCAGAACAATGGCACACCAAGACTCAGACAGTGAATTCACCCATGCAACCCCATGCAGACTTTGAAGCAATTGAAGGGGAAACAGTCCTAGTGATGTGTGCTGTGATCTCGGCCCAGGTGAGGTCCAGAGAGACCAAAATCTGGCCAGTGCATATCTTCTTAATGCTCATCCAAACTGCTGGCTGTTTTCCTGGTGGCGGACAGCACACACATCAGGAGAGCTGTGAGCTACAATTCAGGCCTCCTGAGACATGGGTGTTACAGTATAAGTTAAAGCATTTTAGGAGAGACCCGTGCTTATGAAGGCCCACTTTGAGAAAGAAGAACATGGCAGGAACATATAAAGGCTTCAGTGGGGCTGGACTCAGCCACCAGTGACTCTGGATGCAGTCCGCTCTCATTGCATGTCACAAGTAATTGTATGGAGTATAATGGGCTAATTTCGTTTGAAAAGCATAACACACAATGATGTAGCACTGCAGTAGCTTATGAACAGCTGGTTTAAATCCTATTTAAGAAGCTGTTCTAGTATTAAATAATGGCTGAACTTTTTTTGCTGCTATCCTACAAAATTGTAAAAACTGCAATCCATAAGCGCTAGCACATGCACAATTATCGAATATGTTCCACTTTAGCGATGCCTGGGTCAAAAGTGTCCACAACAGTCAATGGTTAAGACTTAAGTCTGGCACAGAGTCCATGGTCAATCAATGCTCGTGAGTGTACTGCTTTGGCCTCTCCCCTGCCCATCAGTAACCAGCATCCATCCAGGCAGCACCTTGGCCCCAGAGACCTCCCAAGTTTTAATCATATCTGACAGCGGAAGCATAACAGCGAAAGCCAGCAGAGTGTGACTGACAGCATTGTGAGGTTGTGGCTCTGTGAGAGGCAGCTTCACGTAGACGGGAGTGTCTGGGTACAGCGGCCATCCCTGCTCAATTCACTTTATGTTCACAGACGCAATACTGTGAAATACAACTGGGCTTCATTGACCTGCATTTACTGCTTCTTAAAAATCACTTGCCCCTATCAGATTTTCAGATTTTTTTCATATTTATTATATTAGAAATATTTTAAGACTTGTACTGTATCTGAAAGGACTCTGAATCTTCAGTTCTTTGCTGTGCAAGAAAGTCAAGCATATAACCACCAGGTCTGAAAACCACAAAATTAAACAAAAGAAGAATTATAAGGCCAATAAGTTCCATTAAACTGCAGTTTGAGCTGCATCGTCCAAAACAGTTTGTGAAAACAGTAAATCCTTTTAGATAGTACTGTGATGATAAATCTTGTCCACAGTACTGTTAGTTGGCGCTAGTCAAAGCCTGTTTATCTGGGCAAGTTTGCAGCCTAGTGTGAAAAAACGTGTGCAAGTGAGTTTGTACCCCACTGCAATTCCTTGTATGTACAGTATGAGGAGGGATGCTGTACCTGCTTCTCCGCGGTCCGGCCAAGCTGTGACCCTCGCCCTCAGTCAGTCCCAACCCCACATGTAGTGTCATTCTTCTTGTCCATAAAAACAAACAGGAACACAAAACAGTAAATGGAGATCTACAGATGATCACTGCTGCCTAATCCCAAGCTACCTGCTCAGGTCTGGGGCTCCACTGGCTACTTGAACCTCCTTTCTCAAAGTCACTATGAGCTGATGCATATCCAGGCCCAGAAGCAAAAGCTGCGCCTCCTTGGAGATGGCAGTGTGTTCATCAGAGAGCGATTTCTAGAAAATGGGAACCCTCTGTGTCATCTCTCTATCTATCTATTGAAAAGTGCTGTGCACACACACACACACACACACACACACACACACACACACATATTTCTCAACACTTTCCAGTGTGATCCTTGATAGCCTGTGTGACATTCAAACAGCGGCCACTCTGCTCACATGGATGAGCAAATATGAACCAACAAACCTACAGAATCCCCCCTACATCATATGTTGGACAGTGTGTCTGCAGTGATGTTGTACAGGTAACAGGAAACAAGGTTATATAATTGTAATATCTTTAACATGAAACTCCATTGAAAACTCACTGATTGGCACAGTGAAACTTTGCTGGAAATATCAGAAGATTATGATCAGCATAGACAATCTCATCACCTTACCTCAAAGCGTTGCATAGCCAAAACAAGTGCTAGAGCTTCCCTTTTCAGTCATCAAATCAGCCCTCTAATGAGTATTAAGCTTTTTGCAAAGTAAGCTACTGAAGTGTATCAATTCTGGAATAATCAGATTGTAAAAGCTGCTACCGTTCCCAACTCACATACTGTACATTGGCAGTGACCTTGAATGAGACAGAAAAATCTAGAGCAGTAAGAAGAGCTTCACACAACAAGATGACTTTAATCTGCTCAAGAGCTCATTGACACTTCTAGGTGCAGAGGAAATTCACCCCCGTACATGATGGATTAGCCTAAAGCTCTGTTACTGCAGCAAAATCAGGCATAAATGCCCAGTGGAAGCCACATTTCCTTTGAACAGTGGAACAGGAACATATGAAAGGACTTGCATGTTGGCTGCTTGTCTGCAGGTAAGTAGCCTGGCTCTTTCCCAGCTTACATATCGAGAAACTGGCTCAGCAAGTTCCAAGCTGTCATATAATTGTGGAATGTGCTTCAGGGCTCTGGCCAGCAGGAAGCACACACGGTATACTGTAACCTCGCTTTCTCCAAACATGAGGTCACCTGGTGTTACACGCTTTGGAAAATAGCCGGATCATTTATCATCACAAAGAGAGAATGACACAGCGGTATAAATGGTCTGCTATGGCAAAAACAGAGACACCTTTAGCATGAGCACTTATGGAATCCCGTCATTATCCCTTAAAAGGGCAACTTAGATGTAGACTGTGCTTTCCCTGTCCAGCCAAATGATGGTGTCCAGCTTAAGGAATGTAAAGACATCAGTCTTATTCACTTTGTTAATTTTATGATAATTGGTAGAAAAACTGGTAGATCCATCTGCTTTATGGATCTGTACCATCAAGGGACTCGCTTTGAATTGTCTCTGTCACTCTAATCCATACCTGCCAGCTCCGCTCTCACTAGCGACAGCTTACCGAGGTGCCTTCTGTATGTTTGTTGCCTAACAGTAGTGGCATCCCCCATCTTGCCAAGTGATAATATTAGGAATATTGCGGGAATGAGACATGTGACACCTGATCAGCCCTTTCACCTAATCTTGCTGAAATAGATTCAGGTGTTTGCATACAGTAAGTTCTCAAGTTCATCAGAATAACAATTTCAGGGCAGCTGATCCCACCATCAGCCTGCTCTTCTGACACCCGAAGGGCCACCACACTACAAACCGGCTTTACTGGAGATCATTTCATGAGGTTCAAATGAGACAGTTGAGTGCTCTTATGATAATCCAGAGAACTAACCACGGAATTATTCCTCCATACTGCCTTCACCCCAGTATAGGGCTGCAAAAAATTAGTGTTCAACACTTCATCATTCAAACACATCAAAAACATGGACATTTTCCTGAGCTGTGCCAAGTCTGCATCAGCAGGATCTGTAAGGTCCATGTCGTCATGGTATTTGTTGTTGGTGATTCTCCCACAACAAAACATGGGATGTTAGAGTATCAGCACTGAAAGTATCACTTCCGAAAATAACACGGACAGTCATTCCAAGTCTGTTAAAAATCACCTACATGGTTTTCCAGAGTTCCAGAGCAATGTTAAAGGCACAAATGACTGTTGTTTATCATATTAATAGATAGTATGAGTTCTATAGCAGAAACCCAGCCAGACAATGGTAATGTCACGCTTCGGGGTCATGCCTCGTGTTTTCATCGATTGGTGAACTTTTGGTTTTTCTTGCCTGTACTGTTAAGGGCTGCTTCATCTTTATTAAAAAACATCCCTTGTTTTTTAAGAAGCATTCATGGAGAAATTCCCCGCATACTGCTTAGAAGAGCCTGCAAAGGCTTTTGAGAAATGCTCATTAAAGTCCGACAAACATTTTGTAAAATCATTTAAAAGTTGTGCCTTAATCACTAAGCTTTATAGAAAATTCACTGCTGACCTATTATATGTTTTTCTGTCTTTATAATAAGTAGTCCTATTCCAAACTTTTAAATGCTTCGTTCCTTCCATCATTTTGTACTATAAAAACTTTTTAGTGGCAATCCATTAATGGTGGTCTATTATATAAAATGTGTTTGATTGATCCAACTATGAGAGAACACTTGAAATGAACTGCTAATGAACATTTTTACATTACTAAATATTATTCTATGGCAGCATAATGGTCGCTTCAATCAATGTTCCAAACTAATCTAATTAGGAGTGCATGCTTTGCTTTAATTAAGAAAAGGAAGGCACCCTTGAATTTTCAGTATGTATGGAGTTTTTGCAAGTGGACAATTTTCAAACAATGTGTTGTCCTGCATTTCCAAAAGGTCATTATTCACAGTAGGCTCATCCACAGCCCCAAGTGAAATTGTTATTTAATGCACCAAGGTAATTTCCCCCTCTGCCTCCAAAGAATACCTTTTAGAGATCCAGCCAATGGGGTTTCACATTGCATGAGCCTTGCCCCTAAGAGGAAAATATTTTGGCATTCTTTATTTTAAGCCAATCGAATCCATGTAATCATGGATTGTCCCCAAACCCCTTTCTCACTGGTAGGAAGGAAAGAGAACAAAAAGTGGAACTCTTTCTATCATGGAGCCATGACCCAAATAGAAGGCAATATGGTTCCTTATTTCACTGAGCTTCTAGAGATATGTGTTTAAGAAGTAAAAGTGACAGATAATGCTTTGCGGTCAGCTTCAGGAATACCTACAGCCTACCAGAATTGGCAGGTGCATTTTTTTCTTAAAAAAGACCCTGATGTTTTGGGTTTAGCACTTGACAGTTTGCCTTCATCATAACATGAGAATAACGGGTTTGGAACAAGCTTGATTATTTCAGCCCTTTGGCCCTCATCTTCACACAAATTGAATTCTTTTATGGGGGGGGAGAAACTGCTAAGACCTAGAGAAGCTAGAAATAAATCAGCATGCAAAGTGACTTCAGGAAATGTAGTTCTGTTGACCTCTATCTGAGTAGGAAGATTGGGTAAGGAAATTTTGCCCTCTTTCCTAAGCTAGAGTTATACAGAGCTGATAAGCTATTTGTCTTAGGCTTACATAAACATTGGTTTATAAAGTTTTGAATTATGTTCCAGGATAATTGATCCTGGCTTCGCTATCAGCATGTTACTGAAAGAATAGTCATTAGAGGTGCAAGTCTTCACAAAATCATGGGCCTTGGCAGTTAAGTTATGGGCTTTATATGTTAATACATAGAGCCACGGGAAGTAGGATAAATGACCATTTCAAATAGAAAAACACCGAGAGGGAATCAGAAAAAAAACATAGGGTTATGCAGAAACCAGCAACACCACTGCGGTACCCACTGAAGCGGTGACTCCACTCGCAATCTACTGTCTGTATATGTCACAAGTAACCGGATAGATTTTTATAGGCTAATTCCATCCAAATAACTATCACTATATTCATAAATTATTCAAAAGTGTCTTGCCTTTATTATCCAGGAATAATGTTTCTGTAGTGTAAAAGAAATTCTGTTAGGATGAAATGTCTGTGTGAATAGTCTTAAAGATTTACAACAAACACTTCAGCAGTTACATAATACATTTTTGTGAAATTACCTCATATCTCCAAGGTTGGGAATTTGTGTGTGTTTTTCACTGGTTGTTTGGGTTTCCACTGCATCAGTGACTGCAATCAAAAAACTAACAATGCCAAAAGTCTTGTGTTTTGTTTGGTTACTTATGGCTAAGGTTAGGGCTGGGTGGGGGTTAGGGTTGTCATGCTGGGATTAGGGTTTTTCCCCATTGAAATGAATGAAGAGTCCCCACAAAGACATGAATACAAATGTGTGTGTACATGTCCTCTGATGATCCAGCATCCTATCTAGGGTGCTCCCTACTGTGTGATTTTTGTAAGAGATATTCTAGACTGGATTCGAGTCCATTACACAATAAAGGCAATTTAGAGACACTATTTCACTTCAACCGCATGTTTCTGAGCTGCAAGAGCAAACTGAGCGAAATTGGTTAAACACTGGTATCAGAGACACCCCCCACACTCACAGAGCCAGGAAACACCATCAAACCCCCCAGCACTAGAGAAGCGAGGCCTCCATGTTAACCACCAACCGCTCAGGTACCTTACACAAAAAACAAATCGGCATTGAAAAATATTCTCCTGCTTCACTGTAAGAAATAAATCTGAAAATGAATCCATCTTCCAGCTATATGCAGGGTTCCAGTTATAATCAAAGATTTAAATTTTAAAAACATGTCAGTCATTTGCAGCACCGATGCCAAAGGACTAAAAAAGGTAATTTAATTACTTTCTGAGGTGTCGGTGATTAGCATTGCAGCCCCACACTTCCAGGGGTTGCTGAGTAGAATCCCTCCTCCACTCTCTCCCTGTGAATTCTGCATGTTCTCCCTGCATTCCTGGGTATCTAATAATCATCCATTGACTGCCCATATGATGTGTGTATGTGTGTGTGCCTTGCAATGGCCTGGCATGCCACTCAGGACATACCCCAGCCTGCTGCCCTCTGTTGCCTGCATGGGAGGGCATCCAGGAGACACCGACCACCATTTAGCTCTTAGAAGATAGATGACAACATTATATATTAATATTCTAGATTCTACTCAAAGCAAACAATATATTAAATTAGTCAATGTTAGTGGATTCCACCTTTAATTATGTTGTCCAGCAGTACATTTACACTGAAGTAGCATTTAGTCTCCCGCAAGTAACAAGGGAACCTGCCATTAAATGCACCTGAGACAGCAGAAGGAGTGTAACATCCTCCGAATGAAAGGTAGCAAAGGCAGCCAAATAAGCTACTTATTATAGTGGCTAAGAAATGTGACGTGTAAAACCAGTACAATCTTTCTATTGATTTAGATTATGTGAACAATTATTAGATTATGTGAACATAATTACATTTAGATTATGTGAACAATTTTTAATAAACTGCGCATTTAACCCATATATCAGCAGGAATGACATACTAGGTTATTGCTCAGTCTCAAGGGTAAACAGACATATTTTGTTTTGTTGATATAGCTGCTCATAATTTACATTTCACTTAACTATCCTCCATGTATACAAAAGATCCTGCCTCAAGTTTGTGCACAAAGCCAGCGGAAACTTTCGTAACATATTTCTACCTTTTTTGTTTGCTTATTTGTAAATGCAGTCATTAAAAAAATCGCGGCTTCCAAAACACAATTACTGTGAGTCTGCTTTTAGAGGCTGTAAATCTGCATGAGCTGCCCTTTCAGCCTCTTCATGCTGCTGCCGGTGGTCATTCGGCTTCATATGCAGCACTTCCTCTCATTTTGAACACTCATAGAGGATGCATTTCTTTCTAAAGGTGGTGGTAGATCCAGGATTTTTTAAATATATCTTTAACCTTTGCACTTAAGCACAAAACATACAAATGCATATTACAAAAAATACAATTACAAGGCATTTGCATTCTCCGCCTCTTCTCTGGAGAAAGCCAGTGCGCTGTTGTGAGGCATTAAGCGCGAGAAAAGGCCGGAGTTTGTGTCAGGTACAGAGACAGGTGGCTCAGACGTCGGCACTGTGGCCACTTACCCTCAGTGTTAGGTTTTGATTTCCACCTCCAGATCTAAGTGTAAAAGGCTGGTTTCTTCATATAAGTCCAGAACATGTAGTCAGGCATGATACACTGGTGTACCTCCAATGGCTGGCTTCCTAAGAACTTCTCAAATTTCTGAAAACTATTGTTTATTTCACACTGTCTTGTGTGAGGTCCATTTCACCCTGATTGCAGAATGGATAAGGGGTCACGTGGGAGGAAAAAAAAAACGTCAGTCATCTGGAATGCCGTTGCTGATGAAGGTTTAACAAACATTTCAAAAAAGTGCTTTAAGTGTCAGTTTTTCATGAATAAAATGATGACATGAAGTAATGCGATGAACTCTGTGACAGCAGGCAGTTTGCGATTGTCTCTTGAGAGTGTTTCTCTACGTAGGATTTTAGTGCCGAGAAAGGTGACATAACCCTGTTTTGCATTTTTGTAATTAAGGAAAATCTAGCTATTTAAATTAAGGTGGATATTACGTAACAGCAGCTTCCGAAGTGTCAAACATTGTGAGAACCAATGAGCAAGAACTGCATATATATTTTTGTTTTTTTTTGTGTTACTTTATATTACCAGCCCTGTGGAGACTATAATAATTAGTGCTGAAAGTACATCAAGCTCAGATTTTATGGACAGATTTCATTTAAAATGTTAATTAGCGCTTACCTTTATAATGTTTTTTCTGAAGGGTGAATTGCAATTTTTCCGGCATTTTTCACAAACGATGAACGTCATCCATTTTTCATATGGTGGAATATATTTGGCAAATGCTCCTTACTGTCAGGCTCCTTGATCTTCTGTCCAAACTAATTAAAAGGATGTAACAGTGGACAAACTCTACTTAGCAAGAGCTAGAGATGACTTCTTTTCAATAAATTATAGTGACACACCACATAAAAAAAAATTGAATCAATACTCCTCTCTTTTTTGATTGTCATATAGGGCAAAATAAATATATTTGCCTTTACTGTCCCACAGCTGTGCGTTTTCCCTCTGTGTGTCGGGGATCGTCTGTCCTAGGAGACTGTCACTGTCAACTCATCTGTCATGTCCAGCCTGTAACTTGGCTGTCACTTGTCATTTTTACGTCTTTTCTTTTGAGAATCTTTGTCTTTGTCATTCATGTTAATATTGATTCTGACAAGCAAACAATCCAGTATTATCTGGCCTACTTCCATTTCAGGCGTGTGTGTGTGTGTGTGTGCGTGTGCGGATTATGTTTATAGTACATTTTAGGGATCAAATGGCCACCAAAATGTGATAAAACCCTCTTATTTTGACGTTGTGGGGAGCATTTTCCATGTCCCCACAAAGATCTGTGAATGCAATCAAAAAACTAAAAATGCCATAAGTCTCGTAATTTGTTTGGTTACTTATGGTTAAGGTTACCGCTGGGTAAGGAATTGTTGGATTAGGCTTTTGCCCTGGGGTGGGAGAACCTGATCCATGGAGGACTGGTGTAGGTGCGGGTTTTTGGGATGATCTCTCAATCAGCCAATGATAAAGCAGTGGTTCTTAAATCCAGCGCTGAGAACCCACTGTCATTGGCTGATTGAGAGTCCATCTGAAAAACCCGCACCCACACTGGCTCTCCATAGATCAGGTTCCCTATCTCTGGTTTTACCCATAAAAATGAATAGACAGTCCTCACAAAGATATGAGTACAGTCTGTGTGTGCATATGTGTGTGTGTGTGTGTGTGTGAATAGGATGGCTCAGATGACAAATGCAGTTTTGCTTGAATTTGCCCCATTCATCATTACAATCGAAAGCACCTGTTCTTTCTACACAACCAATTAGCTCAATGGCCAAAGACGAGTGTTGACCCACATGTGGACTGATTATAATTTAAACATCGCCCACCAGAGCTGAACAAATCATAAGATTAATGAAGAAGAAAGTAAAAAAATTCAGAAATGATTTGCTTTGCTTTGACTTGGAGTTACCAAATGACTGTGGGTAGTATTGTGGCTGAGCTAAAGGCATGCGCAGGACTGTGCGCAAAGGCAGAGCCAGGCCAGCGGGTGCGCGAGTGTCCTTCAGTGATAAAGATGATGGAAATTATGTTATATACAACTTCCCATTTCAGTACCTTGTTTTTATGTTTATATGTGCATCAAGGATCATTCCTTATCCTGTTATCTTCTATCCTCTGTCATGCTGTTTGGCCAGCAGGTGTCGCTGGTCATTCCAGTCTTCTCTGTATTTACTACCTATCACAGTCTAGTGTGTTCCCCTCCTCCCTAGGCTGCTGTGTGGCTGAACAGGCTGAGCGTGCAGCAGTGAACTGTGCTCCCCTACTGTCATGGGTTGAGGCCAATCTGTTCCTTGGGTCCCTGCGTGTACGTTCAGCACCTCTTATATCGTAGCTGCTGTTAGTGTGGTAGCTGATTCCTGTGCGGGTCCCTGTGTTAACATCCAAGGTGCTCCCCAGCCCTGTGATGGACTGGCATCCCTTCCAGTGTGTACCTCAACCCTGTCCCCTGTGAAGGACTAGCATTCCATCCAGGGTGTACCCCAACCCTGTCCCCTGTGATGGACTGGCATCCCTTCCAGGGTGTACCCCAACCCTGTCCCCTGTGACGGACTAGCATTCCATCCAGGGTGTACTCCAGCCCTGTGATGGACTGGCATCTCGTACAGGGTGTACCCCAACCCTGTCCCCTGTGACGGACTAGCATTCCATCCAGGGTGTACCCCAGCCCTGTGCCCTGTGATGGACTGGCATCTCGTCCAGGGTGTACCCCAGCCCTGTGCTTTGTATCGGACTGGCATCCCGTCCAGGGCGTACCCCAGCCCTGTGCCCTGCGATGGACTGGCATCCCGTCCAGGGTATATCTCAGCCCTGTACCCTGTTATGCCTGCAATAGGCTACAGACCCCCACCCCATATCCCTGACTAGGATTTGGGGTTAGCAAATGGATGGATTGATTGAGTGTAAAATTATTCATAAAATGTTCTAAATTATTTAACTTGTGAAATTACTAATTATTAAAATTATTAAACATTATACATTTAAATGTTTTGGCTACCCCCTGGAGATATTCTTGTGAAATTGTTCCCCAACTTGCCTATTAAGGTCATGAATGTTCCCCCGTTGTTACATGTAGGGAAGAGAAACACGTCATGTAGCCAGGCTGAGAGATTTTAAAAAGAAGACTGGGAATTACATCATTAAATTAGAATCTTTCCCTGCATTTGTATGCATGGCAATGGGTGTTGTGGGGCTTAGGTCCTGTGCAATAGGCAGGTAGCCAGTTTTAACCCAGAGATGGATACTCTGGTAATGTTATCTGTCAACAATAGAGATGCTTATGCCAAACTCCCCACGTCTTTCAGGATAGCACTTTGAAGAATCACCTCCAAATCAAAAAGACACAACAGGTGCACTGGTAGCTGCCTCGTATCTCATAGAGCAATCGCACCATTTAAATTCTCCTGCTGCTTACTAAGGTATTTGTAGTGGATAAAATATAATTGCCTTCTCCCATGCAGTTATATTCTTCAACAAAACTGTCTATCCTGTCTAAAGTGCTTTATAAATATGCTTTGTGTGTGTGTCTGTGTGTGTGTGTCTGTCTGTCTGGCTGTGTGTGTGTGTCTGTGTGAGAGACATTTTTTCCTCACTCCTATCATTCGTTGTTTCTGTAATTCTGGAGTGTCCTGAGGGTCTTTAAGTCACTGCTGAAGGTTGGCACAAGCTGTGTGAGGGTTTAATGGGCTGATTTACTAGTACACAGCTGTAGAGGAACCAGCTAAAAGTACATCAGTTACTGCATTGGCTGATTTTGGATGCACTGCATATATTGAAATAATCATGATATACATCCTTTGTTTGCAGGAAACCTCTCTCTTTTTTCACTTTTCAGTTCGCTCTTGTGAACCAACCATGCAGTAACGTAGCAAATTGGCTAAGAGTTATCAAAGTACTCCAGGTTATGCGTCTTCAGATGTATCTGGGCAAACGTGACTTCCTGCGGAACACATTCCTCCCAGCTGCCAGTGCAGGAACTTCCCGCCGTTTGATAAACGGCCTCTCTGACTCGGCAGAACACGACATGCCAGAACAGCTAATGAGTTCTGAACCACGGTCATTGCTGGTTGCTCACAGGGTGTATAGAGGATGTAGTGAGTTTCTGTCCAGCTCTTTAAGACGTTCCCCCATGATGTCTGAAGTCAGCTACAGGCAGCCGACAGCAATTAGCGAAGGCTGCCAAGAGAGGGCCGGCTGGGAAGGCATCTTCTTCAGCACAGACTGTTTGTGATGCATATTTATTAACTGTCGGAAGTTCTGCATCACAAAAAGGACTTGTTTTTCCAGTTAACATTTATGCATCCTTATTATCAAAGTTTGGAAGACGTTTTTGCTTCTTCTCTGCTAAAGTTCTCGGGATTTTCTCATTTGTCATACTCATGTGACAATACAGTCCTCACACTTACTTTTCAAAATACCAAAACCAATGGTGACTTACTGTAAGGCTCATTCTTCTGGAACAAAACAATAAATACGCAGGACAAAATTTCATGAGTTACTTTACTATTATAAAAAATAATAATATGATAATAATAGCTAAATATAATTAACATTTCCTTAATCTGTTTTTATTATTCACAATGATATATGCAAATCCCTTATTAAAGAGGATTATTGGTTTAACACTAATTAGTTAGTTGATAATTGATAAATTGATTAAATAATAATCCATTTGTTCTTACAGGAATTTTCTGGAGTGAATGAACCTGAACATGAAAGGAAATCCATTAGCTAATTATAATTACTCATAATAATGATCATTTACTGATAGGAAGTAGTATATATCTTCAACAGTATAACTAGTTCATTTAAGTTATGTATTTAATTGAAATAATAAATACTGACCATATACTTTGGGTCATATGTATGGCTGCAAATTTTAAGCAGCATAATGGGTTAGTACATAATGGCGATGATAATGCGAAAGTAACGCATATAGAATTAGCTCGCATCAGACGACATGCAGTCTCTCTTCCTCCCCGCATCAGACAACATGCAGCCTCTCTTCCTCCCCACGTCAGACAACATGCAGACTCTCTTTCTCCCCGCGTCAGACAACATGCAGCCTCTCTTCCTCTCTGCGTCAGACAACATGGAGTCTCTCTTTCTCCCCGCGTCAGACAACATGGAGTCTCTCTTCCTCCCCACGTCAGACAACATGCAGCCTCTCTTCCTCTCCGCGTCAGACAACATGGAGTCTCTCTTCCTCCCCGCGTCAGACAACATGCAGCCTCTCTTCCTCCCCGCGTCAGACAACATGCAGCCTCTCTTCCTCTCCGCGTCAGACAACATGGAGTCTCTCTTCCTCCCCGTGTCAGACAACATGGAGTCTCTCTTCCTCCCTGCGTCAGACAACATGCAGCCTCTCTTCCTCTTCGCGTCAGACAACATGGAGTCTCTCTTCCTCTCCGCGTCAGACAACATGGAGCCTCTCTTCCTCCCCACGTCAGACAACATGGAGTCTCTCTTCCTCTCCGCGTCAGACAACATGCAGCCTCTCTTCCTCCCCGCGTCAGACAACATGGAGTCTCTCTTCCTCTCCGCGTCAGACAACATGCAGCCTCTCTTCCTCCCCGCGTCAGACAACATGCAGCCTCTCTTCCTCCCCGCGTCAGACAACATGGAGTCTCTCTTCCTCCCCGCATCAGACAACATGGAGTCTCTCTTCCTCCCTGCGTCAGACAACATGCAGCCTCTCTTCCTCTCCGCGTCAGACAACATGCAGCCTCTCTTTCTCTCCGCGTCACACAAAATGCAGTTTCTCTTTCTTCCTGCGTCACGCAATATGCAGTCTGTCTTTCTCCCCATGTTCTTTCTTCCAAAGAATATCTCACATTGTTGTATAGCTGGATGAAGACCACATCTAATTAATTAGATCAGCCAAACAAAGTGGAGGTAGCGGTCAAGTAAAAAATTACATGGGTGTATTGGATGCTTACTGCAAATACTGAGGTGACTTTAGGAGGTCTTGAAATGACTGAGGTTCTTTGACAGACATAATACCATAGCTTTGCACCAACATGAAGATCATTTAAACATCATTTTCTTTGACTGCCTAAGTCTTTTACAATGTACCGTATATAAAAATGTGAGGAAGATATTTATTCCGTAGCGTGTTTTAAAATCGTAACTCGACTGACTTCAAACTATCATATTTTTGAGGTTATCGTCAGAGGAGAGCTTGGGTTTTTTGGAGTGCAGGTTGCTTACCGTTCAGTGGGCAGCACTGTTGTCTCACGCCTCTCTGTTCTCTGTCTGTGGCCGGCACGCTACCCAGAGTGCTCTGGGCTGTCTCTAGGTGCTCTGGTCTCCCGCAGAACTGCAGACATTCCAAAGATGTGTTCTTAGGCTAACTGGCATTTCCAAATGGCCTATTGTGTGAGTCTGCCCTGTGATGGATTGGCATCTGCAAATGGCCTATTGTGTGAGTCTGCCCTGTGATGGACTGGCATCTGCAAATGGCCTATTGTGTGAGTGTGCCCTGTGATGGACTGGCATCCCACCCGGAGAGTCCCCCTGTCTGGCAGAGCCCCCCACACCCACATGGCTCTGTCCAGGATAAGCAAGTGGAATATATTTATTAAATATAGTGCACCTCCAAACGTTTTCAGGGCCAGAGAAAAGAAGTCACATGACCGAATGTGGCTGAACTTGGAGAAAGCCAAAGGATGTCTTCCATTTCATGGGAGAAAAAAGCTAACTAGGAAGATGTTCTGCTCCTGTATGAATGCTCCTGTTAGGCAGCTCTAGAGGGATGTTACCAAATACAGTATAATGATAACAATAAGGCTCACTCTGCCCGCATTTGGTGACTTTACAGTGGACAAAAGCATCAGCCAAATCCATGTATAAACATGTAAATGAGCTCGGTAACCAATTTGAAAGAAAGAAGAGAAGCACCTTGGCAGAATTATACTGCAGATGACACTGAAACATAAACATGTTATTTTTTGGTTTTTATTATAAGTGGAAAATGCATTAAATTTAATCACTTGGATAATTCCCTCAGCATAAACGCTTGGAATATATATGTAAATCTTCCAAAATGCACACAGACGGTAAAATACCAGGTATCTGCTGTGACCTTTTGTGAAGTAAAACCTTGCCTTTAATTGAGATCACAGTGAAGCGGTTATTCGCTTACATTTTGCTGGCATTTCTTAATGACACCTGGCACTGATGGTTATCCTCCACGCCAGAAGCACATTTGGCCTCACATCTTGCTTGCGGTCAAAGGACCTTACGCTCCATTTGTAGGGGATTACAAGCAGGCTGTTCCAACCAAAGGTGAGCTTCCACTTTGTGACTGCGAGAGACAAGCCAGTATCTGGCCTACACCATAAAATAATGCATGTACCTGTAGCCAAAAGCATGTTTTAACCCTCTCTTCCCAATACAGTGTTTTAATGGCTGTTTTTAAATGAAGAGGTACTAGATCTGGAATTGTGCATCCCAGTTTCATTCTGTAAATGAATTATGTGCAGTAAATAACAAGGCACTGCTCAAGTGTTAATATTACTCATTTTGAGTACAAATCCATCTGTGCATTTTTATCTGTGGGGGACCATTTGCAATGGAATTAAATTATGTCTGGATTAAAAGCAGTGACATACTGTCTCACACTGTGTTATTATTAAAGAGGAACTAAGTGAAAGCGGCAGTCAGACTTGATTTTGCCAAGGGGACTATGGCATTGATTACAAAATCAAATTACACTGCAGATTTGAAACTCCATGAACTCCTGAAATTCACTTTAAGCATTACAAGCAGAGCCCTCAAAAATACTGTATGTGGTGTCATAAACTGGGGCAGACAATTGTTTCCAAGTCTTGGGCCCTTCTGTCTGAAAAACAGCCTAGTTCCGGGAAAACGACGTTGCTGCAAAATCAACGGTCGGTGAAGGTCCTGAACAAATAGTCATTAGGAATAATTAAGTTTTACAAATGATCTAATTTGGCAAGTATTTGCTGCTTCCATTCATTGTTTTTCCTCCTGGGCAGCATCTTTGGAAAATAACCAACTGTACAATTAATAAATAATGTTTTTTTTCTATACATACATGCATGCATACTGTATATACATACATGCAGTAAATACACATAAATACACGCACATTCAAATATGTGTGTGTGTTTGTCTATATGAGTATATACCAACACACAAGCAGACATATATATTCACAACTGTGTAGAAAAAAGACACTTTTCTGCCTTTTTAAATCCTGGCTTAATGGTGGTTCCAAGTTGCTTCCAGATTCAGAATTTCTAGGACAGCAGGACACAAGAATAAGGTGAAAGAGGAGACTCCAGGCTAGAGACCCCAGGGTGGAGACCCCAAGCCCCAAGACGGAGTCCCCCAGGGTGAAGACCCCCAGGGTGATGACCGCAGACTCCAGGACGGAGACCCCAGGCTCCAAGGCAGAGTCCCCCTAGGGTGAAGACCCCAGACTCCAGGGCGGAGACCCCAGGCCCCAGGGCAGAGACCCCCAGGGTGGAGACCCCAGACTCCAGGGCGGAGACCCCAGGCCTCAGGGCAGACAGAAGCCACAAAGAGGGATGGGAGAAGGATAAAGCTCATCTTAGCACAGGGGCCCAGCATTTCAATTCCAAGCCTAGCTGGTGGTCTGATTTCTATTTCCCTCCCTGGGAAGTTGTAGCGCTGAAAGCAAAGGAAAGATTATATATTTCTAGAGTTAACAAAATAGCAGAGATTGAACAAAAGGCTAGTTAAGATCCCATCAGAAGGCCTGATAGCCCTGTGATGCCATGGAAACCGCATCGTTGATCCAGTCATCGGTGGCACACGAAGACTGTTGTCCCAGTTAAGCCATTCGCGCAGTTTGCAACATCATTAGATTGAGCAAACACTCCCCTGTACAGACAAATCCGTAACCATGACAGATGGAGTAGGTAAAGCAACGCATCTGCTTCTTGGGTTGTAAGATTGTACTTTCATCATTGGTTCCTTGCCGAGCATAAGTATACACATATCCAGTGTCCCCAGCTTCTTTAGAATAACAAAAAGGAGAAAAATATATTCTAGGAATGCTATGGTGCTTTGGATTTACTCTTTACACCCAACTCTTAAATCAACAGTTTTCCCGCAGTATAAAAGGCAAAGAAGAAGCAGGTTGACATAGCAAATGTTCCTTTAAGAATCACTTGTTAGGCTTCCCTCTCCTCCTCCATTAGTCACATCGTGGAGAGTCGTCCTGTAGCAGACAGAGGTTCATGCTGAATGCCGATAGATTTGGATCCAAAACCCCGAAGCAGGAAAATGTCCTTTTGGCTGCATGTCTTTACGGTGCTCTGTCATATCTAATATCTGTAGCATTTTTGTAGTGTGTAAAATATATCGTCTTAAACATTTTCAGGTCAAATTTGAGCAATTACATGAGTATTTGGCTTAGACTAGGATTTTGAGATGAGTATATGAAAGTATGCTTTGTGTGGTAGTTGTCAGGTATGAACCCAGGCACACTGGAATGTGTTAGCCTATCTTACGCTCCTTTTTAAGACACATACATACTGCCCCTGCAGCATTCTTGGGGGATTAAGGGCCCTATGTGTCCCACATGTCCTGGTTGACTATTTGATTATCTGTTTTTTTCCCATAATGCTACTGTATTGTTCAGATGAAATGGTCCCCTGGTCCAGTGAATGAATTGGCTTTCTTACCTGCCTGGCACACAAAGCCAGAAGGAAATAAACAGCAGAGGGTGTGCTCGGTCTTTAGAGATGCGACAGCGAGTCATGCGACAGGATCTAAGCGGCAGAGGAGGCCTCACAGGGTGTGCTAGGTGTTTAGAGATGTCATGCGACAGGACCCCAGTGCTCCCATTGCTCCCTAGAGTGTGTGCTCCCAGTGGCTTTGAATTCATTTTCAAAGATAAATTATTCAATTTAGTCCTTATCGTCACATCACTATTCCTTTGATTTTGTGCTTTACCCATAGAAATGCCGTGAACTTTGCACAATAATTCCTTCATGCACGGACAGCACAATGGCTTGACACCTCCAGTGTTGGGGGTCTGATCCACTTCCAGCTCTGGGTTGGGGTTCCATCATCTTGTTTGAGTACTCTGGTTTCTTCCCATTGAACAGAGAACTTGGGGTTTGATGAATGTAGCTTGGTCCAGAGTGTCTGACTGTCTGTGACAGACTGGCATCCCATCCAGGTCGATCACTGCCTTGTCCTTCCTGGAACACGCCGCATGTTTACTGAAATGCCTGATTGGATTAGCAGTTATGGAAAACAGATGAATGGACAGATGATTTCTAAATCAATCAAATGAGTAATTGGTTGGCTGAAGAAAGAAAAATTTCTGCTCTGGGAAATCAGCTTTCTTGTAGAATATAGGAGCATCGTAATCAACTGGGTCATTAAGCCTTAAGGTTCTGAGAACAATCCACACGCAGCCATACAGCTACACTGCATCTGATAGTGAAACAATGTCTGTTATCAGGACCGCCCTTGTTGCACAGAAACTGTGTCCCAGTGACACAAGTTGCCCGGTGACAGCCTGCCACAAAACCACAGCCCTAAGCTGGTGAACACTGATCCGGGAAATCGCACAAACCCAGCGGAAAGGGCTAAGCCTTTCTCTACCCCCGGGGACTAGCAGTAGAACTGAAGCCGATCTTTTCCGGCAAGACGTCTATGGCAATTAGTATTGATTTTGGTTCTTATGGCTCTGCAGCCCTTTTCGGTCCGGGACAGGGAGAGACGGCCCACCCCACTCCAGTACTTAATCCTCCTTTTCAAAGGGTGTCTCGCCGCCACGCCGCATTTCCACGTGTCAGGCGCTCCTCACTCTGGCCCATTTTCCACGGTCTCGGTAATTGTGCCGTGTTATTTTGAGCGCACAAACGAGGGTTATTATTATACCCTGCTTAGCTATGCCTAACGTTTAAATTTAAGCGGTCCACTCTGATTTATTGGGAAGGCCATGGCTGCTAAAACTATTCTTCCGAGAGTAAGAGAGAACCGAGAAAATGAAAAGGAGGATCTGCTGTGTAAAAAAAAAAAGATGATTGCCAGCATTTAGGGCAAGCTTGTTATCTGCAGGTCATTTGGAGGTCAATGTGGGGGTCAATGAACGAGCAGGCTATTGTAGTTGGGTTTTTTTTTTTTGGTTACAGTTATGAAGGATTAGGCAGGCACATGGAAGACTTTATGCAGCCGTGCCCCCCAGGTCAAAAGAAGGTGAATTAAATGAAGCTGTATGCTTGGGGGAAGAACCAAGCCTGGTGTACATTCTCAGCAGTAATTGTTCATTTTTGTATGGTCATATTTTAGAGTAGGAATACTTCATAACTTATTCAATAGGCAACTTTGAAAACTGATAGCTGGCCAGAGCTGGTGTCACCTTAAAGGTACTTTTTTGGATTCATAGACCGGAGCCTCTGGATTCTGGATGGTCCGTTTCATATCTATCTCTTAACTTCATTATCAAGACACTCTTTATGATTATGATAAAAATAAAATGCAGTCCATGATTACCAACCAAATTTACCAGTGCTCTTTTGTTCCTTGCTTTCTTAAGAACAAATGTTTTCGTATTTCGTATTTCAATTTTCGTTTAATATTAATTTTGCTCTTTCCAGTACTTGTTGGCTAGTGCCACATGAATGCACACCGAATTAAGAGAAAAACGTGCGGAGATGCTGCATATTTCGGAGGGAGGTGCTGATCCAGTGATCACCCTCTCAGTAATTATCCCCCTGGTACCGAAGCTGATGTATGCATGAGACCCAACCTCTGTTCTCTGCAGGTAGTGAGTTATATCCCAGGGTTCTGTGATAGCAAGGTCCTCGGTGTTAAACTTTCTACTTGCACGGAGTCAGGAGTTATTTTGCCTCTTTCTCTGTCTTTCACTAAATGTGTCTCCAGGCGGAGGGGATGCAGGCAGGGGGATATGGGGATACAGGCAAGGGGAATGAAGCCTAGGAGAGAACGGCACGTCCTCCCTGCAGGAGGGGGGTGAGCAGGACAGATGTGACCCCGCCTGGGACGGATGAGATTGTGGAAGATGGAGCAGCACACCTCAGAAGTCCCTTAATGACCTGTGCTGAGCCGCCAAATGGCCGCCCAATGGATATTATTTCATTTCTTTCTAGAAAGTACTCATCTTCAGGGCTTTTGCTTCTGTGAGGCTAGAAGAAGTGTACCTGTAGAAGTGCATGCAGAGTGAGAGTGAAATCCGGCAGGAATCTCGAAGGTAGTTCAGCAGGACGGGTATGAGGGGTAGTTCTGTTACGCTCCTCAGCAAGCATTCATTACCGCCCTCCTCCCTTCTGCTCTGTTCTCTAATTTTATAAATTGCCATGCAGTTAGAGTAAGCTGGGAATTATTTCTGTATAATTTTGCACTCATAGACGATAAAATGCAAACAAACTCAGATTAAACAATCAGTATTTATTGTGTGAGCAAAGTGTCTTAGTTTTACTTAGGAGACTTTTTACTGAGCTCCTGAAGTTAATGAGATGTATCAATGATGAATTTAAATGGGCAAGCCATGCTGGGCAAGATTTACAGTGAAGCGGCAGAATTCTTGTAATAATCAATGAAAACTGTATTGGGAAGTATATCATTTCAGCAATCTGTAATAACAAGCATTAAACTGACTCTAAAATTGCTGCATACAATACTTTAGTAATCATATTCACTCAGCGTTGGGGATACCTCCCACAGATCAGCACCGATTTTCTAAAACAAAATAACCCAAGGTGGTTACCTCCTATTGATTTTCATTAGAACTGACTCTTGTGCTGTAGTTTGCAAGTTTCATGTCTACCATATGTTTCCTGAGTACTTCCATTGTTGCTATTTCAACCTACAGCAGGTGTTCCCTGCTTGGGTGCTTATAGAGATTATGGATGCTTATAAATGTTGACGCTTTACGTGAGCTCATTACCACTGAATTATTAGTCTAGAGGGTCACTGAATCACTCTTCCCAGCACCACGAGGGAAAGTAATTCACGGAGAACCGAGAAAAACCTGCTGGATTGCACTTTGTTCTAATGGGTATTGGCATCTTCTCTTTAGCAGACTCTACTGTTGCTTCTGAAATGTGCCACTGAGGAACGGTGATCCTCCTAGCCTCCCTTTGATTCAATGGTGGGTCTCTGTACGTAGCCGGTGTGATAATTCAGCGCAGCCGCGGAGTCTCGTTGGGTCACTTACGTGCTAGACTGATAAGCAGATGTTCACAGGCCTTCGCTGCAGGCCTGGAGGCCATTTCTACTCTGCACTCCGTCTCACAGCGAGAGAGAGAGAGGTTCATTAGCGCTAATCGGACATTAAATAAGAGTCAGAGGAGAATCTCACAGGCCCAAAGTCTTTCCACAGAGGGCAATTAAAAAAGCAATGCTACTGAAAAGATGCTTTAACATGCAACAAATCCTCACTCCCTCATCGCGGACTCCAGGACCGTAGGCAGGCAGTGTCAGCGTGATAGTCGACTGTGTTTGACTTACAGTAAACACTGCCGAAAATAACTTTTTGTTTGTATTGTTTAATTCTGCACATCTGTATGTACAAGAGGTTAATCTTCCCCCTGAGAGCAGTGAACAGCCCTAGAAACATAAAAATATATTATTTCTATGTATGTGTTTACTTCCATTGTACTTTGGATGATTTTGAGATCAAGACCCATTTGAATTACTTGCCATTTTCCTACAACACATTTAGGCATGTTAGTGCTATTGTACTTATTGAATTCAGTAGGCTTTATGCGTCACAACCAGAAAGATTATAATGCTTCCCACATTATTGATCATGTTCGTGTTTTACCAGGCAAAGACATATATACAAGTGAAATAGACACTGTAACTTCACCCACGTGGATAATATCTAACATGACCATTAAATATCCTGCTGTCTGCTTCAGTTCAACAGATCATCTCAGAGAGGATTGTTTACCCTGAAAAGAGAGGCATTTAGACCACAACTCTGCTTCATAGCCAATGACTGCAGGACATCTGAGGAAATGCAATCTGACCGCTCAAGAACAAGCTTAGTTAATACTGCTGAAATGGTTGTCATCTATGGTTAAATTGGCTACGTTTCTGGTTGCCGATTAACTGTATGTTGAAGTTTTTCCTCTTTAAATATTAATAGGACGGCATGGGGATGAGACTGTGGCTGAGTTATTACAGTGCATTAAAAGTGCAGCGTTTTGGCTAATGATGTGGCTCTTGTGACAGCAGGTGCCCGGCAGTGAGTTTCCAAACAGAGAAAAGCCTTTTTCAGAGACAACTGAAGGAAAATAAATGAAAATTGTTTTCACTTTTGTCAGATTTATTTATGCATTGTAGAAATGCTCATTAAAATGTTGAGCTGCAATTAAGGAACCCAGCATCAATCTGTGAAGAGAAGTTAATTGGGTGCTTTGGTGATCATCCTTGAATTTATCTTATCCTGCAATATTGTGATTAGGGGGTAATTTGCATATTTCCCTATGAAAACACCCATCATATTTCACTGCTTCCATAAGAGCTTCCTTAAAGGATCCATGATAAGGTGTTCTCGGCAATGACGATAACTTCATTACAAATGTGGTCTGAAAGTGACAGATGCTGAATGAGGTTCTGTTTTCGTTTCATTAAGTGAATTTTAAGTACATTCATTTGATAATAGACTTTTTACAAATCCTTCGTTTATGTTTTAGTAACATGTTGGGGTTATACATAAATATGTACATTATACATGTACATTACGCATACATATATGCAAATATACATGCAATGATGCATACGTATACACAATGGTGCAGGCACAGTGTTACCACTGTCTCTGGGACCAAAGTTTGCGTGTGTGTGGAATTTGCATGCTCTCCCCGTGTCATAGTGGGGTTTCCTCTGGGTGTTCTGGTTTCTCCCCACGGTCCAAAACCATGCTGAGGCTCATTGGAGCTACCAAACTGCTCAGAGGTGTGCATGTGTGAGTGATTGGTGTGTGAGTCTGTCCTGCGATGGGTTGGCGCCCCATCCTGGGTTGTTGCCTGCCTTGTGCCCTGTGATGGGTTGTTGCTCCATCCTGGGTTGTTCCCTACCTTGTACTCTGTGATGAGTTGGCGCCCCATCCTGGGTTATTCCCTGCCTTGTACCCTGTGATGGGTTGGCGCCCCATCCTGGGTTGTTCCCTGCCTTGTACCCTGTGATGAGTTGGCGCCCCATTCTGGGTTGTTCCCTGCCTTGTGCCCTTTGATGGGTTGGCGCCCCATCCTGGGTTGTTCCCTGCCTTGTACCTTGTGATGAGTTGGCGCCCCATCCTGGGTTGTTCCCTGCCTTGTGCCCTTTGATGGGTGGGCGCCCCATCCTGGGTTGTTCCCTGCCTTGTGCCCTGTGATGAATTGGTGCCTCATCCTGGGTTGTTCCCTGTCTTGCTCCTGTAGCCTCTGCACTCTGAATAAGAGAAGCAGGTACAGGAATTTAATGAACATATGAAATGAGACAGTGGGAATGGCACTGAAAAAATTAGGTTTTAAATAAGTGTTTAATACGTTAATAAACAGAAGATGTATTTTATGGATGTATTTATATGATATGACAGGGGTTGGGTCGGAACCACATTCCATTGCAGTGACCAAAAGAAAATTCGGGAACAAAAAGGTGTTTTATTTAAGCAACTAGCATCATATTGCTTCATATTACTTCGATGAGGCTTAGGGCCCCTTTTTCAAATAACCTTAAATAGTGTGTTTATGTAAGGCATTAGCACCCAGAAACAGGCCAAGGACAGTCCATGTGCCTATTCATAAAGTTTATTTTATAATGAAATGTGAAGTTGAATTGCCTTGTTATTTCCCATGATTCCAAAGAATACACAATAATTAGGAATAGCGAAGACAGGCCATGGTAACAAAAGCACAGACAAAGGAGCAAAAGATCTCCATTTATTTGCTTTGCTCGCTAGGAAATTATTTTGCCTGTATTATATCATCTCTTTCGCCGTTGTGTATTTCCAATTACACTGGAATTTAGGGGCCGCTAATAGCCCTGACTCTTTTGAGAAGCTCAGTGAACCATTTTTTTCCTGAGATTCATTTTTTTCCCATGATGCACTGTGTCGATACTTCACAAGATTGCGGGCTTGAGGAACGTCAGCCTCAATAGCCTCTCGACTGGAAATACTAAATCAAGACACATCTGTCCGTGAACACTCATATCACACACAGGAGACACATTAGTTATAGCTGAAAAAAGTGGGATTTTTTGTTTGTTAGTTTCTAATTTGGGAATGCTCATGCACCCCAATGACGCTCCATTTCTCATTATGTATGTAACTCTTGCAGGTTGTCTTAGAACCAATCTCCATACTCTCCGACTGTGCAGCCCGTTGGTGGGAAAATGAAGAGACTCCAAAGGTACAGAAAAGGGGGTAAATTCTGCCGCACACTCCTTACCTTCTGAAGGACTGTACTTTGTTCTTAAATATGTGCTTAACTGCGGTCCCCAGATTTATTTACACAATCGGTATTTTGGGCAAATTGTGTGCGTCAAATGCTGCAGTGCAGATGTAGAGGCCCCGCAGATCTCGAATTTAGGTGTTGAGGAGGACGCCTGTGTTTTTTGAGCTCAGTAGGCTGTAAAAAAGCCAAAGTGTCTGCAAAGTTAAAGCCGCAGAGGGAAACCGAGACAAGAGTTCAGGTGAATATCTGAGAGGGATTTACACTTTCCGAGGTGCCAGTGATGCGGACAGGCCAGCAGTGATGGAGTGGGGTTCTCAAGTGCACAGTTACGTAGAAGGTGACTGGACAGGAGGGGGCAGGGACAGATGTGATCATGTGAAATTACAGAACAAGATCCAACATTCTGCTGGTCAGTGAGCGAAACACAAACGATCAGATAAGACATTCAGTCAAACAGACAAGGCGACGATGTAAGTGTTTCTGTTATGTATGGTCTGGCCCACAGTAAAACTTTTTTTTTGTCTTAGTGTTTCATTTGCTTTATGTAAACATGATTGATTGTGTTATTATTTTAGTATAGCAGCAGTTTTAATTTTACCTGTAATGATTTATAATGCGGGCCATTTGCTTCAGCAGCTCAGGTTAACTACCTCGTTATGGTGTACAACAGCATTTCTGCTACTCTTGCTACTGAAGTCTTTTCATCATTAAACTTTAAACAAGTTCCTTAATTACAGAACCCTCTAGTCCTGCAGTATCATTTATGCTACTTTCCACGCTCGTCTCAATTTCTTTTGCAATCAATGAGGTCCTTCATCACTGTTCCTGCACAAGAACGCATTTTAAAATGAATAAATAACACTAAATAAACTCCTTTGTTTGATATAAATCGGAAGATTATTCCATTAGTTTAAACATCGACATGCTGAAGCTCAGAAATCCATTAGCAGCCAGATCAACTCCTTTAAGAAAAAAAAATATTAAAGACTCATTAAGAATTTATTAAAATGTGCTAAATAAAAGTATATCAAATTTATGATCAGAAAGACTTTCAAGCCCTGTAGATTAATTAAAATAAACTATAGAGACAGATTGTCTCAACTTGTACTAATTTTAACCACCGAATAAATTATTCAGATTTAAGACTTTCATTAGTCTGGTTAAAAAAAGAAATCAGTCAACCTTAAAATCGTTTGACTGTTACATTTTCTTCTGCATATTTTAATGCATTTTGTGTGTTGCTATACATTGTATCATACTTTCTGTCAAGTCCTGAATAATCTCTTAAAAGCAGTATATTGTGTGTGGCATAACGATTTTCTCTAGCTGTAAGATTAAAGCTGTAGAATGTCTCCTGACTTTTACGTGGGATTAATTGGTAGAGCTTATATAGTTTGCTTATTTCAGAGCAGATGGATTTTACAGAATAGATGGATTTTAGTTTTACTGACACTTTGACTTTCTCTCAAATTATATATGGACTGTTCTATAATTAGAATTTTTAGATGATTTCACTATACTCCATGTGTGTAAAAACACAACAAATCAATAGTCTTTATCTGAATTTTATTTAAGACAGAAATATAAGTTTGAGATTGTTTGAAATTGAAAATTGTAAAAAGAAATCAATACAATGCATAAGTTTCTTGAAAAGGAGTGCCCACACCCTTATTCGTGGAGTTCAGGAAGTTCAGGTAGCTTGCAGGGAGATACAGACACGCATCCATAAGCCATTCAGCTGCACAGAGCACATTTTTCTGCAGTTCTTTATTCCAAAAACCAGTGATGTCAGCTTTTTGACTTCAGCATTTATGAATATACATCTTACATTGATCAATCAGGTTCTAAAATAAAGCCAACGTCCAACTCGCAGGAATAATTAGCTAAAAAAGCGAAATCCATTTCTAGTATCACCTTGTTTTACTAAGAAATATACACACACTGGCTACTTTATTAGGTACACATTGCTAACGCTGGACTGAACTCCCTTTGCCATCTGAGCTGCATTAATTCTTGGTAGCATAGATCCAGCTAGGTGCTTGAAACATTCCTCAGACTTTGTTCCTTATTGGCATGATAGTATCACACATTTTCTGTAGATAGAAGCTGGGTACCCTGTGGTCAGAATGGGATGGACATGGTCTGCAACGACACTCAGATCGGTTGTGACAATTAAACGATGCTCAGTTAGTACTGAGGGGCCCAAAGTACACCATGAAAACATCCCCCACACCACCACATCACTACACCACCACATCACTACACCATCACATCACTACACCACCACATCACTACACCACCACACCACCACATCACTACAGCACCATATCACTACACCACCACATCACTACACCACCACACCACCACATCACTACACCACCACATCACTACACCACCACACCACCACATCACTACATCACCACATCACTACACCACCACATCACTACACCACCACATCACTACATCACCACACCACCACATCACTACACCACCACAGCACTACACCACCACACCACCACATCACTACACCA
>JAODJX010000129.1:13851346-13863141 GCA_026776945.1 Isichthys henryi | reverse complement strand
TGGGGCACTGGGATCCACACAGACCACAGGATGGGCTTCCCTGTTAGCCCCAGTGTCCCCATCACTGCACTGGGGCATTGGGATCCACACAGACCACAGTATTGGCTGACCTGTTGGCCACATCTACACCTCTTCCAGCAGCAAACCAGCTTTCCTAGTTGGTCTCCAATCCAAGTACTGGCCAGGCCCAAACCTTCTTAGCTTCAGGTGGATTAACTAGACTGATGGTGCGTTCGTTTTTCTCTTGGAACTTGGAAATTCCAAGTTCAGTCACATTACGTCCGACAATCTCCCGTTCGAACTACCAAATCTCGGAACAAACATGGCTGCCTCCGTGAACACGCTGTTCTGTGTTACTGCTTTATATTTTAGCAGTTTTGGAGTAAGATTATTTTTCCAAGAGACAAACAAACAAGAAACACGAACTAGTCAAACCACATTAAAAGCTTTGTAAAGTATTTTAGTACATTCATAGGAATATTCTTTTTTCGACAGGGAAACAAATTACAAACAAACCAGACACTAACAGGTCTGGTAAAAATCTGATATTGCTGCTAGGATACTGTTTACGCTTACGATATGCTATTCTCTAAATCGAACACGTGCAATTACATTTATAACTATCAATACATTTAACAAAATAAACATTTTTAAAGATTTTTAAAATAGAATTACTATTGAGTGTGTAAGCCGCCATGTTGAAATTACATCACGGGGCAACTCGGACAAGAAAATTCTGTCCGACATCAATGTTATAAAAGAGGCGTATTTCCGACGGGAAGTGACGTTTTTGCGTGACGTTTTTCGCGACGTTTTGTGACGTTTTCATCCGAGTTCCTACTTGGGGGAAAAATAATCGAACGCACCATGAACTGCAGGTGGTACGGTAGGTATCACAAGAATTCCTGATACCATACCACGCACTTGCCTGTAGCAGTAAGTTGGATCTTATCAAGTTATCACTACTGCATAGTACTGTATGTGGGTTTATTTATTAATTTTTTGTGGTGGATTTTCCAGGTAATTAAGCAACTTTATTACTAAGAAATCTGTGGGTGCTATAATCTCTGTCAGTTACACTGGAGAAATGTATTGACCAACCCACTGAGAGCACTTTTTACAATATACGTGACTTAGCTGTACAGTATTCGGAATTCAGAAGGACACCATTTGCATTTTAATCGTTAAGCAACCAATATCAGAATATGGCCTATTATACCGAGTCATACATTTATCTTTTCCACTTTTCCTTTGTATCTGTGTCATTAGTATACTTTTTCTGCTCCTCAAAGTAGAAACAATTACATCTTTCCTTCTCAGTTTCAGATTGAGTTGCACTCTATGAGACATTTATTGCAAAGGCTTTACTGCTGAAGGAAAAGGCAGAGACACCTGTAATCACAAAAGTTCTGACAGAGGCCCAGAAAACATTTTGTTCTTGTTTCTGAGGGTGTGCCAGCCTCGCTTTCATTGTCGTAATGCTGGTTGGTTTATTTGGAGAGACAGAAAGATGGAACACCAGTGCCATCACTTAATGTTGTGAACTGCAAGCATGTGGTTACAGGATACCACAGAACACAGCATCCTCCTTAATTCTGCAAGGACATATAATTTACAATGAATGTCGTTTTAACGCACGGTAATGCTGCTTCTAAAACTCCTGCTCCCCCAAGGGTCACCAATATCACATCAGATTAGAAATCAATAGAAATATATGAACATTCAGCTTTGCTTACAAGCTATTTGTCATTGTAGACACAACTGTCAGGTCTGGCATCTGTAACAGGCTGTGTGGCGGACATTTTAACTTTCTTATTTTTATACTGCTTTATATGAAGTCAAGGAAAATCTTGTCACTTAAGATATCTGTCACGCCCGGCTCGTACGATCCTCATGTGTGCCACGCCCCCCTGATTATCCATGTGTGCTTCCCCGATCGTACCCAGCTGTGTCTTGTTATTTTGATCTATCCTGTCTATTTGAGTCCATGTCTTGCCTGAGTCCTGGGTCGGTCATTGATGTTGTCAGTGTCAGATGTTTCCTGCTCCCTGTCCCGACAATAAATCCCCGTTTCCTCGACTTCGCCTGCTTGCCTACTCCTTGCCCGCTTACCTGCACGAGCGATCACCCGCTAACCAGCGCTGATCGCAACAATATCAATACGTTAAATGTGAATATAGAGTTGCTGCAGATGTTCAAGAAATTGATAAATTCCCAAATGTAGCATTCTGAGTGTGGAGTCATTGTTTGCTTATGCCTTTGCTTTTACATTAGCTGTCAGGTAAAATTCTGGGTGCTAGTTTGCACCAAATTCAAGGGACATTATTCAAATGAAGAGCTGGTTACTGTGCGTTGGCTCCACAGCCAAATGCTCAGCAGAAGTACCTCAGTTTCTCCACAACCTTCTGCTGAAGAGAGAAATAGCCGTCACTGACTACAGTAGCCGGCCGCCTGTGTCACCCAGCTGTGATCTGATACCAGATGAAAGACATGTTTCTGTCGCTCTTCTATTGGGAACATTGCATTTCATGGATGTTCATGTATGGTGTTTTAGCCGGTCATTGGAGAAGGGGTTCCTTGAAAAACTGATGAGGTTATATTTACAGTAGAATGATGTAAATACTGTATATACAATTTTTTATAATTTTTCTTATCAAGAAATAAGATTCTTCAAAATACTAATACAGTATACTGGCAAAAGTATAGGGGCATTCTCAATACATGGGCTTTAATAAGGAGTTTGGCCCACTCTTTGCAGCTATAACAGCTTCGACTCTTCTGGGAAGGCTGTCCGCAAGGTTTAGGAGTATGTTTATGGGAATTTTTGACCATTCTTCAAGGAGAGCATTTGTGAGGTCAGGCAAGAAGGCCTGGCTCACAGTCTCTGGTCTAATTCATCCCATAGGTGTTCTATCGGGTTGAGGTCAGGGCTCTGTGAGGACCAGTCAAGTTCTTCCACACCAGACTCACTCATCCATGTCCTTATGGACCTTGCTTTGTGCACTGGTGCACAGTCATGTTGGAAGAGGAAGGGACTGTCCACAAATTGTTCCCACAGAGTTGGGAGCATAAAATTGTCCAAAATGGCTTTGAATGGTGCAGCATTAGCAGTTCCTTTCACTGGAACTAAGGGGTAAAGCCCAACCCCTGAAAAACAACTGCACACCATAATCTCCCCTCCACCAAACTTTATATATGGCACAATGCAGTCAGGCAAGTACCGTTCTCCTGGCAACCGCCAAACCCAGTTTCATCCATTGGATTGCCAGACAGGGAAATGCGATTTGTTACTCCACAGAACACGTGTTCACTGCTCTAGAGTCCAGTGGTGACGTGCTTTACACCACTGCCTCTGACGCTTTTCATTGCACTTGGTGATGTAAGGCTTGGAAGCAGCTGCTCAGCCATGGAAACCCATTCCATGAAGTTCTCTCTGCACTGTTCTTGAACTAATCTGAAGGCCACATGAAGTTTGAAGGTCTGTAGCTATTGACTCTGCAGACAGTTGGTGACATCTTCACACTGTGCACCTCAGCATGCGTTGTCCCCACCCTGTGATTTTACATGACCTACCACTTTATGGTTGAATTGCTTTTGTTCCCAATTGCTTCTACTTTGTTATAATACCATTAACAGTTGACCGTGGAATATTTAGAAATTTCACGAATGGACTTATTGCACGGGTGGCATCCTATCATGTTACCATGCTTGAATTCCCTGAGCTACTGAGAGCGACCCATTCTTTTGCAAATGTTTGTAGAAGCAGCCGGCATGCCTAAGTGCCTGATTTTATACACCTGTGGTTATGGAAGCGATTGGAACACCTGAATTCAATTATTTGGAGGGGTGTCCCAATGCTTTTGGCAATGTACTGTAGTGTTTGTATCAGAAACACATGAATTGAATACTCATTAATCAGAATCAGCTTTATTCGCCAAGTGTGTTGCTATCATTAAGTGGCACAAGGAATTTGGTTCTGGCTGCTAGAGACTCCCTAGTACACTGATAATAAATAACACTGTACAAACAATACATTTCACTATCTAATATATAATATAGCATAAATACCTCATTAAAAGTCTTAAGTTTTTGAGAAAACGTCTTTTTAAAAAGTGAGCAAAATGATACCAGTCCCAAGTTTATTTCCCTTTTGCAGACTTTTTTTCTTTAGTTTGATGCATGCAAGAGTTTGTTTTTTTGTACTAAAGTCAAATTAACCGTATAATAAAAAGTCATTCTGGTGATAAATTTGATGTTGGCTTTTTAATTTATTTGTTTTTCTCATCACTTTTTTACACTGCATCACATTTGGAATTTATTTCTTTTAACGCTATTTGCAAAAATATGCACAATTACACTGGAAAGTACTCTATAAAATTGTAGCATTATATCAATAATTGTGTAATAATATGTGAAAAAATGTGGTCCTTTTCATCTAGGTATAGGTCCTCTAAAAATAGCATGACAACTCAGAAATGTACTTTGCAGTTTTGCATTGCAGTGTTCTTCACTGTCTGCAGTTTCAGAACTCGTGGATAGTTAGTCTTAATGGCGATGTAGCATGATTAAGAGCAATAACAGGAACAAGTACAGTAATCCTTCATTTGGGACACTCATATTATTTTTGCCAGCCCTCTACCCTTCTGCTCCTTGGCTGTGGATAACTAAACCCCAAACGAAAAGCTTCACGAGTTACATTTCATTTTATTTTGTCATATTGACTACTTCAAATTAAACAATAATATTATCATGGTGTGAGCAACTACTGTGAGTACAAAATGCACCTTATTAAATACTTCTGCTGTACAACATTTTTTGCTAATTTATCTGCTATAACTAGTCATACTGCAAGCGAGTTACATAGTTATATACAGTAAAGTGGTTTATAGAGAACAGATTATACAGCTTTTCTCCTAGAGACTTTATATCGTAGTTTATTTGTATTATATTCTATCTTTTGTATTTTATTTTGTTTATTCGGTTTTATTTCATTGTTGTTTGCCATATATCACTTTTCCATCCTGTTAAATATCGTTCATCATGTCCAATGGCGTCTCTGTATATCTGTGCCGTTCTAACATAAGCAATTTCCCTCCTGGGATAAATAAAGTTTTTCTCTGATTCTGATTCTGTATTAACTACAATAACACATATTGTAATTAGTAATGAATAAGCACATATATATAATGTCTGATATATGATCGTTTGCATTCAAAATGTTTTCTGGTCTTTCCCACATTACATTACTGATTAATGCATTTGCAAAAATCTGCAAATGCATGTTTGAAGAGGTTTAGCCTCTCATGGTCAATGAAATTTATACATAAAAATGACAAGCTGTTTACCTACTTCATAAACACATTAGCGCAATGCATGAAATCGCATTTCAAAAGGAAAATATCAACTTGCAATTTTTCTGTGGTAATGAGAGTTGAAGCTTTTGTTGTACAGTACATTTATAGTGCTTTGATAGTACTTAACCTTACTATCCTGGGTCCCAAAGTTTGTTGCCTACATATCATGAGGATATCGCATGTTTTCACTCTATGATATCTGTTTGTAAATGTTTGTAACACACGTTTTGTTTTGATTCTGTTTACCACCAAATTTATAAATATCCAGCAAACTTTACAGGTGCTGTAAAGTCGTACAGCTGCTGCTGGAATGATAATTAATGTTGTACTTCAGGAGATAACAGTAAAAAGCCTTTTTTTCCGACGTTGTCTTGCTCATTCACCATCTTTTTGTAGCTTTGAGTGATCCACTGTTTCGGAAGCCGTACTATAGTCTAATGTCACAGTGCCAGTTTTACTCACAAGCATTTTACAATATCATACGTCATGCTGTGACTAATCAATTATTTTATTTTTCACCAGTGCAGGGCTGCCTCTAGAACAAGGCTTATCGCCAAATACATCGCTTATTATGTGGCTTTGTGGAGGTTTGCGTAACCCTAAGCACACATCAGTTAGGGCAGATAAAATGCTTATCTCTCTTTGTCTCACTTTTATAACACTTAAAGCAGTCGGTCCTTTCACTCTTACAAGGAAAACACCCTGGCAGGTCAAAGGCAGCAGCTCCGAAGCTGATATCCTGAGAATTGTAATTTCTTGGGGATTTATATTGCGTTTCCTGAGAAGGGATGAAAGCCAAACTTTACCTTGGATTTAGCGTCAAGCACCAAAGATATTTGTAATCGGGAAACAATATACGTGTCACTGATCTTACCATGGAGAGTGCCGGTTGCCACTTCTATCAAGCAAATGTAAAAGAATGCATTACGTGAGAGATTAGGAGGCAACAACAAGTAATGCAGTATAAGGCAAAAACAAAGGCCTATTCTGAATAGTTATATACGCACAATGGTCCTCTGTCGCCTGGGAGGAGAGATTCCCCAATGACCTCACAAACAGAGCCGATAAAGTCATTAACATTGGATCTGAAAACATCTGAAATGGCTTCTTATGGAACGGGAAGTGAGCAGGAAAAGGTGTCCTTGAGAAAAAGCAAATCGGACAATAATTAAGTCTGCTACACCACAGCAAGTGAAGGCTATAGCGAGTTCACTTCTAAATTGAATCTATGATGCCACTAAATATCTCAGAGAGGGATTCTCTTAAATGTTTCACAGTTCATTTGCTTTTGGGTGAACACCAGCCTATTTTAGTTCTCCTTTCTGTGGTTAAAGGTGCAGGGCAAAGAATAAAGAGGTTAGATGAAAAGCGATGTTTGCGTGAAGACTATGAAAAATCATCTGAGACCATGTGAAGGATCACAGTGTTCCAAAGACCGGGATTGAGGTTATTATTATTTTTAATATCCTGTAACTTACTCTGGACAGTGCAATTAATCATTGCATTTAGAACATATATTTGTCATTGAACAAATAATGGCTATAATCAAGGAAGAAGAAGTGCCAAAACCTGACTTTTGTGTCCAAGTCATTGATTACATTTCCCAAGCCAGCCCAGTCCCATCAGACAAATCAAACTGGCTCAGCTTTCTTTCTTAACTAACACTTGCCTGGAATATAGATGTGGGGGCCCTGGCTCCGAGCTGTCTGAGGGCAAAGTCCTGTCCCCTGAGGTCCCGTCTACTGCTGTTTTAAATATAACTCATTTCTGTTTGAAGAGCTGGATACTCAGTGGTGACTCTATGTTTTTTTCCCTTTGAGTGCGCCAGCTAATAAACGTGCCTTTAATCATACATTCAGTGTTAAAATATCGTGTGTCTCCAGGCTCTTAAAAACCCTTCCTAAGAGCTATGATTTTCTTCCCCATTCGTATCAGTATAAAACTGTTGACTTGTGGTGAAGCACTGTACAGTGTTAACCATTTCATTTCATTAGAATTAAAAGTACTCAACCATCCATCCATCTATTTTCCAACCCACTTATCCTACTGGGTCGTGGGGGGTCCGGAGCCTATCCCGGAAACTATGGGCACCAGGCAGGGAACAACCCAGGATGTGGGGCCAGCCACCAATCAACCATCCATCCATCCATTTTCCAACCCACTTATCCTACTGGGTCGCGGGGGGTCCGTAGCCTATCCCGGAAACTATAGGCACCAGGCGGGGAACAACCCAGGACTTGGGGCCAGCCACCACTGAACCATTGCTTTGATTATCTGTTTATATGAACATGGGGATGGGAGCTATTCCCACCACAGGAATTGTTCGCCTCCCCGGTCTTTGAAAAGCATGAGAACCATGGGAATAGAGGAACTGCCCAGGATCCTTTCCAGGCTGCCTCCTGCCTAATGCCCTGTGGTTCTTTGGATTAGCTTGGGGATCGCCATAATCCTGGGTTGGAAGGATGGAAGGACGGATGGATGGATGGACAGATGGATGGATGGATGAATGGATGGATGGATGGATGGATGGATGGAATGAATACAGCAGGCCGGGACGGATGGATGCATGAATGGAATACTGCAAGTCAAACCATGTCAGATTCCATCATCCAGTTAGCAGTGATTGCTTACCAATGTAATTATTATTTTAATAATTACATTGGTAATAATAATAATAACAATAAAAACAATTGGTAATAATATAATAATAATTGCGGAGTTGGTGGACCTTTGAGTGTTGGGACTGACCTGCTTTGCTTATCCACACTCTGCATATGTTCACAAAGGCCACATATTACAGCAATTCCCATAGAATAACAAAAAGCTCACAAACACCTTTTTATTTCCTCCTGTAGAAATTATGTTGCTTATCTCCTCTTATAGCTCCTAATGTTGCTATTTTTGAGTGTTTCCTGGACAGACTGAACAGGAAACTACAATACTGTAGGTATGTCAGAATTAATATACAGATATACAGAGAGGTTTCACCACATACAAATGGATAAGTAATTAACAGTCCTTATAAAATCTATGTTGTTATGATTAACGATGAAGGATTGATGATGTTTGCTAAACTGCAATTTTATTTTTCCAGTCACCAGCTTCCTTGACCATGACACACGGAGCTTCTTCAAAGACACATTTGAGGATTTTTGCACATGCATGATTTTTACATCATTCATATATCGTGATTTATTTTTCCACACAGGCAGATGCCCAGCAAAATTCACGTTGCATGGGAATTATTTTCAAATGCATCCTCTGCATCCGGCCTTTTTGATGGGCAGGTGATCAGGATGGTGTTTTATAGATTCCAGCATCACACCAAAAAACTGAAGAAAATGCCCCCTAAGATCATAAGACGGACATTGCTTTGAGACCCTACGGCCCCATATGAACAATAACTGTCTGCTTTTTTATCTGTTCATTTTTTTAGATTCCTAGCATGTAGTCCCCAAATCTGCCATGTTTTAATAGGAAGAATGACCATAATCCTACATACATTGTTTAAGGGCATGATAGCAGAGGCTTAGGGTGTAGTGGCACGCTCCCTCCTCCAGAGGTGACTGCAGTGGTTATGAGCGTCTGGATGTGGGCAGTAATAATCTCATCAAGCCAGATGAAATGGGTCTGATGGAATCCGCAGATAGCTTTTATGTCCCATCCCCAGGGACATCAGGTTTAGGGATGTGAGAAGAGCAGGAGCCGAGAGAGTCACCGACTGCTTCTCCATTACCTCTCCGTGCAGATTGTTCTAATCCAGTCACCTCCTGTAAGATAAACGCACTACAGTCACTCCTGCCTTGTTTGATGTAAAGTTCAGCTCTCACAGTTTAGTCGAAATCAGTCAACACAGTTGGGTATCCTCAGTTTAGATTAAAAATCATTTACCTATTATAGTTTTCTGCCAATTGACAGCACAGGTGATAAGTCTTTAGCATGATGCATTTTCAGATCGTAAATATGACTAGAAACCTGCATGAACATTTCTCTTTGTCTTTCTTTCTTGTAAGACACCTTCTCCGAGCTACTCGTTTGAAGTGCCTTTTATGTACGACGCTTCGGATTTACTCTGCAATTCCCGGCGTCTGGCACAGACCTTCTAAAGCAGGGAACTCAGCTCAGAATTTAATGCCAGGATCCACAGAGCCCCTAAATTGTTCCTACACACAACAAAAAGGGCATTTCAGCTAATGCTGGAATATGCCACAGATCAAACAATCACAGACTTCATTATACATTCGGTATAAACAATCCAGAGGAAATGTAGCTATACTGAGGATACAGGAAAGTGCCATAAACCCATAATGTGTTTTGTTGTCGCTGCCATTGTTGTTATACCTCATATCAGTCCACATGTTTTGTTTTCCCATCACTGTCCGCTCTTCTGTCTGATGAACTCATAGCTATCAGTGTGTGCCAGCGAGCGGCTCGCTTTCCGCGTCGCACTCTCCAGCCGAAGCAGCACCGTACGGTCAAACGTGTAGTGAGAGCCTCTCGCCGAATGCAGCTTAAACATGCAGCAACAGTGCCACCATTAGATTAGACCAGATTTTAGTAGCACAAAAAAATGTAGGGGATAGTTATGTTCATACGTATATAAAATAATAAAAAATATCATGTTTTCCTCTCGATCAGTTACTGGAAAAAAGGTGATCTGTAGCGGTAATTCACCTCAAATTATAACATTTCAAGGATGATGCTGTTATGACATTTAAATATTCAATATTCAGTATATTTCGCTTTAATCACATGCATGCTTTAGTTTAAAATTGGTGTTAGCTAATGCATATCTATGTGTTTATTGTGTACATTAATTTACTTATGACAATTTGCATATATATTTAATACTGCCTATACAGTATATATTATTTACATTGGCAGAAAATAAGGTTGTACCTTAGCATGTTGTATTGTCATTGGTAGAAGAATTACATGCGTATAATAGGATTGTTAGCAGGTGTTTGGAATATGATTTTGCACCAGTAAATGTGCAGCTCTAGCTGTTTATGCTATCAGTAAAGGCCCAATCTGTCCTAGCCTCGGATCATTATGCCTTAATGCCCTTATGCCCTTAATTAACATTCCCTGAGTATTCGTCTTAGATCTGAGTGTCACTAATGCTGCTCTATCTCTTGATGCAACATATTTTCTGAGTAGCAATCAGTCATGATGTTGTTACACGCATAGCCATGCAGCTTTCCTGGTTCGATAATCTTCTGGCAATCCGCCGGCATGGCATGATTACATCACAGCGGCAGGGTTGTGCGGCACCGTCTCCTCCAATTAGATGGCGGGCTGGAAATGATTACCCCTATATATCCCCCATACCACTGCAGGGAGCCGTATGTGGTCGGATCGCATCATGGCACTGATTCTTGGTGTCGCACACATCACCGCTGCAGATACTGCACCACAGAAAAGGCTGGAAGGTGACCTCTGCTTAAAGTTAGAGAATATCTTCAGATGCAGTTTGTGTGCAGGACGTGGATGGGAATAACTCCGCGATTTATCATCAGGCGGTGCTTTAGAGACCGTAGGCGGAAGCACTGGGGAGCCGGTTCATAGCCTCAGGTCCCAGCTGCACACAGCGACTAATTTTAACGAAAGAATCTTTTTCCTCCGCCACAGGCTGCGCAGGTCGGCCTCCTCCCATGCAGACCGAGATGCTGCCAGAGGTGCACAGCCCTGCGTGGGGAGAGAAGGCTCAGGTTATTCGCAGGAGACACAACGCATGGGCTGTTCACAGGGGAAATTTGCAGAGGGAGAAAGTACAAAGGAAGTAGGGAGACCAACACACTTTTTTTTGTTGTTTCTCTGTTCTTCTGCTCCTGCACAGAAGGCACATAAAAGAACAGCACAGGGCACTGTTAAATTCCCGATACACGCCAGGCACAGCCTTAAAACAGGAAATCTCCCGGCTTCTCAGCCATTTCTTTAATTACGGCCTGCGAGGCAGCTATAATTTATGACCATTCTGTGATATTAGGTGAGATACCTCCTGCCTAATAGCACAGGTGTTTTTTTTTTTAATAAAAATATTTATGACCCTTACAGCGTCCTTCCCTTAGATGCATTAAAAGGAGTGTGTCTTCAAGTTTAAGTTTTATTTGTTACATACAAAAACATTGTGCATGTGTGTAGTGAAATGTTTGTTTCCACGTACTTCCAGGATTGTGCTTGAAATGAAATATGTAATAGATAATAGAAAAAGAATCAAATAAACTAAAATAGCAACAAAAATGATGATAAAAATTACATGGCAAAATACAATAATGAAAGCAATATTAGTAACTAGAAGATGGAAAATGTAAAATGAATGTCTGCAATAGAATATAATGTGTAAAGTGACGTTAGCTATTGAAGTCCTCATTTGGTGCATCTTCAGATGGGATTGGAGTCCTCATTTGGTGCATCTTCAGATGGGATTGGAGTCCTCAT
>JAODJX010000129.1:13832498-13843875 GCA_026776945.1 Isichthys henryi | reverse complement strand
ACACATGTGACCCAGGCGGAGACTCAAACCCGGGTCCAAGAGGTGTGAGGCAACAGTGCTAACCACTGCACCACCATGCCACCCCCATGTAAAAGCATGTAATTCACAAATAATAAAATGGGTGAGTCAGATTGACAGATTACAGTGACACTGAACACATCGATCATTTTTGCACACCGTTAAATTAGAGCTGTCTTTGGTTGAATGCCGTTTAAAACATAATGAAGGGCTGCATGCAATCCTGTATTGATTTCAAAATTTGCATTCAGTGAATATGAGGTACGCAGCTTAGACGTGCATGGGTTAATGGGAACGAGGTGCAATAACGAGTATCACCAATTCATAAATATTAAAGACCATCACTTTCTGGCACCCTATCATAAATCTTAATTTGATTAAAAACACAAGGGATAATGTTATATTTATTTTAAACAAATTGCCTCTAGGACAACAACAGTAACCACAGAGCAACAAATATGGACTAAATTCTGCAAGTAAAATAATTGATTTATAAATGATTGCCAAAGAAAAATAGTCTGTTGACTTGAAAAATATTAGTAGCATGCAGCACATTTAGAACTTTGCTTTTTCAGTTAAAAGTCAAGACTTTTATACCAAATTTTGCATTCAGGACACTCCAGGTTGCCAAATCGTGATTTTTTTTGTGATATTGTAATATTGCTGTCATGTTTTGTGACTTCAGTGACTTGGTTAGTTACCAGCTTGACAAAACAATGAAAGGCTGTGTCAAATAAGAAATACATTGAACTGCTACAGCTCAGTCATACAGACTACATACTCATAGACAAGAATAAACCCTTTGGAACAGTTGCCAAATGTTAAGGGGAAAAAATGATAAAGTATATGCTGGCAGCATCTTCAGTGGGGAATTTTTCACGATATCTGCTGTATCTGTATTCAGCATCCAGACAGACGGCTAGCTTAAGAGGGAAAAAAATCATTTTATGGCAACACTTTTATGGTATCAAACTCAACGTTGCCAAGAACGGGCTCTTCTGTGTGAAAACAAATGGTAAAGCTTGACCACTGTAAAATGGCCCAGTGCCATGTCAAAGTATCAGCAGGTTTCGCTGTCCATCTGCCCAGAGCTTAAAGGAGTATATAAACCCTGAGAGCGGTATATAAGCCCTGGGAGCGGTATATAAACAATGAGAGTGGTATATAAACCCTGAGAGCAATATATAAGCCCTGAGAGCGGTATATAAACCCTGAGAGTGGTATATAAACCGTGAGAGCAGAATATAAGCCCTGAGAGCAGTATATAAACCCTGAGAGCGGTATATAAACCCTGAGAGCAGTATATAAGCCCTGAGAGCGATATATAAACCCTGAGAGTGGTATATAAACTCTGAGAGCGGTATATAAACCCTGAGAGCGGTATATAAACCCTGAAAGCAGTATACAGCATAAGCCCTGAGAGCAGTATATAAGCCCTGAGAGTGGTATATAAACCCTGAGAGCGGTATATAAACCCTTTCACACTATACATTTCAAATTAGACCCAAAAGAAGTAATATACCTTTTCAAAGATATTAGGACAGTAATAATATAAAAGTACCACGGTATGTTTTACAACGTATCTCAGAGAAACAGTGAACAGTTTTAATGAGGAAGGGCACAAGAATATGAGAAAAAATGATAATATTTCAATATTTTAGGTCTGTATAGCAATTTAACATGTATCAGCGATTAGTCAATGATTGTTTTTCATGCTCTTGCGCTGGGCATGTACATAACTGAAACACTTCACTGCCCAGCTTGAATTGTAGCAGTGGAAGATCTCAAGGAGCACTGGGTACTTACATCAAGCAAAGATCAGCAAAGTGTTGTTTCCTGTAGTCACCTGTCTTCTAGGAACTTATTCAATACACAGACTTTGACCACATGCAACAGGTATAACCACTACGTCAATTGATTGAGCGTTCTGGCTTATGTTTAACCAGAACCTCATTAAAATATCACATACAGTAGGAGAAAAATGGATGTTGGGGAAAAGCATTTGACACTAATATAACTCATATGTGCAGGAAGCATATTAGTGCTGTACCATTAACTTGAATTAAACATGAGAAAACTGCTTGTAAAATCCTATCACACGATTAAGTGAAAATGCTACTGCGGTCATGTAAGAGCGATGACTCATTTTACCATTCTTTAAGACAGCATTATGATAACATTGTTTGCCATCTCATTTTCCTCCTTCATCAGCAAATGACAGAAGCAGCACAACCAGCCCCAAAAAGACTCATGAAAAGCGCAGGGAAGCACTCTGTGATTTGATCTAGGACAACATTGACAAAACACACTGGCTCCCCTGAGCAAACTTAGCCAAGATGTTTCTCTTCCTGTTTTTGTTTGAATGCCAAGCGGCTGTCAAAACGCTGAATATACCCTTGTGGTTACCTTAACAAGGCTATGAATGTCGGCTGTCGGCCGCAGTCTTTCGCTCTTTCCCTCGCACCTCAGGCTTCCATGAGATGAGACGTCTCTTCTCTTAAGACCTCCTTTCTTGTGGGAGAACGACAGCTATCTCCTCAGAGGCTGAAACGCCGCCCCCCAAACGTGTGGTTTTCCGTCAATTTTGCTTTTGTTAAACATCTTTGTATTCCCTGCTCGCTTGCTGTCACAGCAGTCATTTTCTCCATGATGCTCGAGCTATGAGTTGTATCCTTTGCGCCATTTTCGCAGCCTATGCGTTGTTCCTGTTCCACAATCACCCTGCAACTGTGCATTGGTAAACTGATCTCCTGTTATTCTAGTGCTGCCTGATTGCACCCTGTGCAGTAGCTTTAGTCCTAGACGATCCCAGTTTTAGACTAAATTTTGAGTTGTCGTAGTTGCTGCTACTAACATGATCATTTTCATCTGAAGCATCCTGAAGATGCAGAATTATTGAGCAAATTTCCAAAACTCACTCAGTCCTCATGTGATGCAACAAAGAACTTCTCTTAAATGTACAAAACGCACACAGGAATTTTCTCGAAAAGATATGCTGTGAACTGAGCTATGAATATTTGCTCATAAATTTTCTGTGGCTTTTTTTTTTAATAAAATATTCAACAACGCACACTTCCTGCATACATTGCAAGGCTGCCTTTTGCAGTGAGTAACAGATTCCACACCCATGGGTTGTATCGGTGACAGTGAGAATCGGCAAGCTGCCGTAATGCAGCCGCAGAGAGGCAGCGCAGGAGATGGGGAACACCATGCAAAACTGCAAGGCCACCTGTTCTGTGCTTCCTGGCAAGCAACCACCATTTGTGTCCCTGCCGTCATCCTGAGCATCTGCCCCTCTTCTCTGTGCTGTTGTTCTAATAACTGGGGGGGGGGATCAAAGTCCTTTTCATGTTACAAGCACAGTCCCCATCTCCGTGGTCTCAGCCTCTTGCCAGCCTCTGAAAGCCATGAACAGGATGCATCAGCAAATACTGTATATCGACCAAAGCATGCTTTAGTCAAAACACATTTGTCTGCTCCAGAGTCCATTAATCATTCCCAGGCTGCTGTAACAGGAAATCTGACTGGAAAGTCAATAGCCTCTCAAACCCTCCCTAACTTTTTTTTCCTGTTCTAAGATGTGATAACAGTGGGTGGGTTCTCAACAAAACTTCCATCAAGAACATTAAATTAAGCTGCCTTGTTTTATCCATGCAGCAAAGTCTGTCAGGCTAGAGCATTCAGGGTTGAATCAGGACAATTTATGGATATGAAGCCTGTAAACATGCATTCAATCAGGAGAAAAGTTTCTGCCTGCAAGATCCTCTCAGCATTGATATTTGGCGTTTGGCACTAGCATCTTGTAGAGCATGTTTTATAATTTCCGTTTCAGTGTTTTATTGGCAGAGTGTATCACATGTGCTTCCTCCTGAAAACCAAAGGCATGTTGGTTAGGAGCATTGGTGTCTCTCTGTTTTCGATAGTATAGTCTATTTGTTTGCCGTGTACTCATTCCGGCATCTGTCGTGACACGGCATGGTGTGGACAGGGAATAAAGGTCGATCCACTGGCACCTCCGAGACACAAAGGAGTTTATTAAAGAAACTGAACGCACTGGGGAAAATTAAAGGCAAAAGAACCACAAGGGGTCAGAACTAAACAGGGGTAAACACTTCTAACAGAACCATAAAAGGTACCTACAAAGGAAACCAGGTAACACAGGGAGCAGAACTTGGGAACAAAGTACAACAATTGCACCTAATGCAGTGACTAAGTAAAGAACTGAACAAAGGCATACATAGCAAAAACCAGGGCAAACAAAGGTGTAAAACATAATCTAATCAACTAATCAAGGAGGGCACAGGAGCAATGAGCAACAGGTGAAACTACTAACATTAACAAGCACACATAAATTGAGAAACATGGCAAAACTGAAAACTAAGAAACACAGCAAACACTAGGATAACAATACTAGGAAAGATTAGAACCATCAGAATACACATAAATAATAAACACAGCAGACACTGGGATAAACTAAAAACAGGGAAACACAACTGGACAATAAGAAGACAAGATAGAAAATATCAAAGACCAGGGAACAGAAAACTATCAGATACAAATAACTGGTGAGGCTGGTCAGCCTCAAACCCTAATCCTGAGAGTTATACAAGTAGCCTCTGTGCCACACACTCAACCCACTGTGCTATGCAGCAGTCCAGGGCGCAAGAAGCATATAAGGGTTTTCAAAAAGGGGGTGAAAAGGCGAGATGGCCAGTGACACCTGCTGACCAACACTGCTCACCCTTCTGCCTGTGACGTCTCCTGTACGCTCTACTGCTGTGCCACTGTTCATCATGTCATCAGCAGCAGCATCAGTACCTGCCTGTCACCTGCTTTGAAACTCAAATATGAAAATTGGGAAAGTGTGGACTGGGACTTTGCCATGTTGCTCATTTGACATCCTCTGTTGGTACCTAGAGGATGGTTCCTCCTAATGTTTCTTCTCTCGAGGGAGTTTTTCCTTGATACTGTCACATCTGGCTTGCTCACTGGGGGCTTTGAATTGAATTGAATTGAATTGAATTTTACCCAAACCAAAACTTGTACATAACAAAAAATGACGACATGAGCCATTTTATGCCTTTTTAGCATCTGCTGTCTCCTACTATTGCAAGCCCTCAGGGAGCTGTTTTCCTCACATTGCCTGAACCAGCTTTTACTGAGCAGGACTGCACATGGACTCCAAAGAGGGTTTCTTGAAGCTTTTAAAGCAACACGCACTCTGCAGGCTGTGTAGAGCAGAGAAGTGGCCCCCACCCTTCGCATCAGAGAAGCCCATCTCTTGCACACCTCCCCCTTGATCTGATGAGAGCGGACATGACAACCTCCCCTCCCCGTCTTGATGAGAGCGGACATGATGACCGCCGCTCCCAGTCTTGGTGAGAACGGACATGACCATTGCCCCTCCCCATCTTGATGAGAGCGGATATGACGACCGCCGCTCCCAATCATGATGAGAGCGGACATGACCATCACCCCTCCCCATCTTGATGAGAGCAGACATGACGACCAGCGCTCCCAGTCATAGTGAGAGTGGACATGACAACTGACCCTCCCCGTCTTGGTGAGAGTGGACATGACAACCGACCCTCCCCATCTTGATGAGAGTGGACATGATGACCGCTGCTCCCAATCATGGTGAGAGTGGACATGTAGACCGCCCCTCCCCGTCTTGGTGAGAGTGGACATGACAACCACCCCTCCCCGTCTTGGTGAGAGTGGACATGACAACCGACCCTCCACGTCTTGGTGAGAGTGGACAGGATGATCACCACTCCCAGTCATGGTGAGAGTGGACATGAAGACCGCCCCTACCCATCTTGATGAGAGCGGACATGAAGACCGCCCCTCCCCGTCTTGGTGAGAGCGGACATGACAACCGCCCCTCCCCATCTTGATGAGAGCGGACAGGATGATCGGCCCTCCCACTGAGATCACTGACTGTGTCCCTGTGTTCACCACTGAATTAAAATGACGAAAGTGTGCAATGGGGCATATTTATATACATCCTAGACAGCTTGATTATCAAAACCGTATAAGACTAGTATCATTCTCTGAAGGTCACAAATAGTGTTCTGTATCTTTAAAGGGTTGACATCTGCATTCCACATCAATGGTGGGGGAAAATAAAACTGTTTTCAAATGGAAAACAAGACTGAATTAATGATTCCGCTAATTTGAGTGCGGAGTTGCCCCTGCTGGTGACCTGTCAACATGGCCCATGCAAATGAGACCATCCTCAGTGGAGCCCAGCTCACCTACTGCTGCGTGACCCCTGCCTCTGCTGCCGTTTTGCTCCCTTAGATGTCTGAACTGCGGACACATTCATGAACTGAGCTCTTTTAGTTACGCTGCTTCTTAATGGTAGTATTTGCATGGCCTTTTATTTTATTTTTTGATAATATAAGCAAACAAAAACTCTTAAAAGTCCAGAGTGATTTCCCCATTGAAATTGGGGTGATAATATTAAAATGTTCACTTTTTTGTCTTATTGTAGTTTTTCTAGCAGTGTTACACCTATAATGAGAAGCTAAAGATGTACGTGATGTTGTAACGTGCTGTAATTTAGAAATTTAACATCATAAATGTTTTCATCTATCACATCGCTTCGTGGTTTGGTGGTCTTTCCTATGGACTGCTTTGTAAACGCTGAGAACAGTCAGTCCAACCTAAAAGTACGGTAGGATTTTTGAGCACAAACATGGGCGGATCAAGCCAATATCTGTTTCACTATTACAAAATAGTGCAAATAAAGGCCGTCCCACAAGTTCTCTGGGTGTGGAATGTCTGTAGATCCTGGGTCTTTAACGTCAGACAGGTCAAACGCGTTTTTCTTCAGAAGCCGGGCTGCACGTGGGCCCTTACGAGTGTGTGACATGCATATTTCTCTGTGAGTGAGTCGCACAGTATACCTTTAGTCTGCGCAGTTAACCAGACACACCTTTTCCTGGAAGACAGACAGAATCAGGTAAATCATTATAAGAAACTTTTACTGAATTTCATTATAAAGTGGAAATTGTGTGATGTGATGTGATGTGATGTAAAATTGTATTATATTGTATTATGATTGTACAAAAAGCCACAATACAAAAGAAATACTTAAAACTATTTCACATAAAATTCCACAAGCCTGTAGTGGATATACAGTATGGAAAATAGATGGATTGATATCATCAGAATCATTGATCTAAAAATTTTATTTTGTATATAAGGATAAGCGGTTTGGAAAATGGATGGATGGATGGAAGGCTGGTTTGGTTGATGTCTAAGTCGAATTTCCTCATAAGAAATAAGATAAAGTAATTTAATCTGTTTCAGACCCCCAAATGATTGCCTGTTTAATGATAAAAAGCATAACAATAACTATAAAAGTAATACACACATGAAAAAGCACACAAGCAATGATTACAAAATAAATGGCCGTTTATGAGCACTTTGCCTGTGTTGAGGTGACTGTGAGCTGTTGCCATACTGGCAGTGGCAGGTGGAGAAGAGGGATGGAGGGGGTATTGGGTTATTGTTTGGAAGGGGAGACGTGTCTTGATCCGTACGAGTTTTAGCAGGTGTGTTTTGTTTTGCTGTGTTCCGAGTTTTCGGTCGAGTTGTGGTTAGACCTCTCTTGACTCACTCGTTCGAAGGCGAATTGGTAAAGCTGAACGCTGTACAACTTTTAGCAGGAACGGTCGGGTTCCGAGATTTCAATCGGCGTAGAAGTTGAAAAAAATAAATAATGAACACTTTTGAAAAATTGTTACTTGTGTTACTTATAAACTCCATCATTAATGTATAATACATCAATCCATCCATCCTTCTATCTTCCACCCACCAGGCTCCCTGCCATCCAGTACTGTACTAATCATGATTTCTTTCCATCACAGGTCATAGACATTTATGTAGTGAGCCGTCCAGGATGAAGAGCAGATGTAAGGCACTGAATCACTTAAAATGATGTCCCTTTCTTGCTTGGCTTTTGTGTTTTGGTTTGCATTCCCCACTGTGTCTTTGCTTAACTTCTGCAGATCTTCTCCGTTGTGGACTTCTTCTGCTCATTGTACTCCTTACGTGGCATGCTATGTCCAACAGCTCACTTATAAAACCTGAAGTGATATCACAAGATAAAGTCATATCACAAGATAAAGTCACATCACAAGGTACGTTAGGAAGGTTTATGCCAAATTGTACAAACTTTTGACTTCAGTTCAGTCCTTTGCTTTGAATGGGGATTCTAGGGGTCGCATTTCTAATGGAAAATACTCATGCTTTCTATAATGCTGGTATTTTGTTTTGTTTCTTACCAAAAGATGCAAGCAGGTGTGTGTCGCGTGTCTGCGATTTGCTGGGTTAAATGTGTGTCGCAGTCTTGAACTTATATTTGAAGTTGAACAATTTGGCTTCCTAACCATCAAATCTTAGGTGTTTTTTGAATTTGCTTTCTTTAGTGTTTTTGAATTAAAAGTTTACAGCTAAACAAAAAGCAGCAAAAAGCATAGAGCAAGGGTGCCCAACTCCAGTCCTGGGGGGCTGGAGCCCTGCACATTTTTGGGTTTCCCCTCATTTAACACACCTTATTCAACTACTTGTGTTAATTACCACACAGCTCAGGAGCTGAATCGTTTATGGTGGAACTGGGAAAGAACTACAGTAAGCTACAAGGGTTCCGGCCCTCCAGGACTGGAGTTGGGCTGCCCTGGCCTAGGGTCACTGCATGCAATGTGCAACACAAACCGGCCTTTCAGTGCCTGAGGGAGACTAAGACAGACTAAGACTCCAGACCTTGGGAAAACTGGAAATATCTGCATGCCCTTTCACAGTATAACAAAAGAGGCTAACAGGACCCCAAATGTGAAATCGGTATATTTTCGTTTAATTAAATATCCAGTCATACCGGAATATGTTAGGAAAGTGCATTACTGATTAATATTATTTGATTAAAGAGATTATTCATAGTCTGTTGCATTTGGTCAAACAGTGTTTATCTTTACCTGTGAAATACATCAAAAAGAATAATGACTAGGTTAATTATATTATGCTAATTTAAAAGCAAAGTGCAGTACTGTTTCATCACTAGCAATAATTAATGAAGGCCCATCTATTATTTATCATCATATTATGAGTAAAGTATAAAGAATTTATTTAGTTTGAGTTTTAATGACAAATTGATTCAGTATTTTTGCCCAAATTTGTAAACAATAGAGCAGTTATCTCGTATATTCCGATTGGTTCCTTTATTTTCTGCTGGTTCATACTGTAGATGCTTGTTGACAGTTTTAAAGCTTCCATCTAGGCTGATGACAGGAGGCCTAGCTGCCACAGGAACACTGTGACACATGTGTTTCTGTCTGCCACCAGCATCATCCCACGACCCTAAGTGTGCGCTACCAAAGTCATGCGGCATCAACCAGTTCGCGTTCTACCTCCAGACAGGAGCCGCCAACGTCCTTGGGCCCAAAATCTGTTTTGATGGAGAGGTGTAAGTTCCATCTGGTTAATAGCAGTTCAGCAGTTTCAGAAACTGGGCGTTTTGTGTAAATATATTTGTACCACTACACACACATGCACATACACACACACAATCCTGGAGGTAGGAAACAGCTGTGAAACCCTCTGTGTCACCCAAGGATGGGGTGTCAGGTAAAAATGAATCATATATAACGATCTTGTACTTTTCTTTTCGCATATAATGTGAACACGTTTGTCATCTCAACTTCCTGTACAGAGGAAATCACACTAAAAGACTGCAGATTGGGAGAATCCAAGGTCATATGCAGATTGCAGTGAGCCCAGTAGGTGGCAGTACAAATTCAGCTGGGCTTGCTGATGGTTCTATTGACCTGCTCAGTGAGACTGAACCAAGACCAAATATCATACAATTATAGTTTTAAATCAATATAAATTCTTAAGTGAATAAGCATTTATATTTGTGATACAGTATAAAACACCTAATTATCATAAGCAGAAATTAAATACCAGATAATTTAAACTGTTATTGTTAATTAATTATAATAGTCACCCACTACTGCCATATTTCCACTCTAAGGGCTTGATGGCTTTAGAGATGGACTGATTGTAATGATGTGTGTGTATATATTATATATGTGTGTGTGTGTGTGTGTGAGCGGGTATACCTATTCTTATGGGGACACCTATGCTTATGTCCCCATAACATGATAAATATCCGTTTTTATAAAACTCTATTTCATAAAAATCAGTGACTGCTACAGTATGAAAAAGCTAAAAATGCAAAATCTCTTGTATTTTGCTTGGTTACTTATGGTTGTGGTTAGGGCAGGGTGGGGGTTACGGTTGTCATAGTCAGAGTTAGCATTTTTCCCATAGAAGTGAATGAGTGGGCCCCATAAGGATAGGTATACCCTATTTGTGTGTGTGTGTGTGTGTGTTTATATATATATATATATATATATATATGAACTGATTTTCTCCTTCAGGATCATGAGTGGTGTTCACAACAATATTGGACATGGACTGAACATTGCAGTTATAGATGGTTAGCTACTTTACTTTTTTATGCTTCTGCCTTTATAATAAAGACAATAAACCTTCGAGTTTTTATCAATGTAATATAGCATGACTTGAGGATTTTATGTTAATTAACTAAGAATAATCTTATCTATATGGAAATCAGGACAAAAAGTCAAGTAAAATTGCAAAATTGGTTACATTCTTAATACATCACATTAAAAAGCATCTGATTCATTCATTTCTTGTTTCACTATATGATCATTAAATGCATTTTGTTTTGCTTGACAGCTCAAAGTGGGAAGGTTGAGAAGGCCAATTTTTTCGACATGTACTCTGGAAGTAAGTTACCCTGCATATGAAGCAACTTCTGAGAAATGCTCCCTGTAAGATAGAGTACACTCCCTGTGCTATGGAGTACACTCCCTGTGCTATGGAGTACACTCCCTGTGCAATGAAGTGCACTCCCCGTGAAATGGAGTACACTGTCTTCAGGACTGTTTCACGAAATATAGCTATAGTTAATTGTTTATTTGTTGTTAATTTTCTTCTGAACACTGAGTAAATCTCGGTAAGTGTATTTATTTCAGCTGAAATGAGCCAAATTTGTGAACCTTCAGTAACCATTATAAATCCAATTGACTGTGTCTGTGTTTTGCTTATTTTAGAACCAGAGGATTTGATGCAGTTTCTTTTAGAAATAAAACCTGGGAAGATTGTCCTGGTTGCCTCCTTTGATGACTCAGCAACAAAGTAAGTGATTATCACGAAAAATCGACAAATAAACTTGTTTTATATATATATATGGGGCAGCATGGTGGTGCAGTGGTTAGCACTGTTGCCTCACACCTCTGGGACCCGGGTTCGAGTCCCCGCCTGGGTC
>JAODJX010000129.1:13772332-13794485 GCA_026776945.1 Isichthys henryi | reverse complement strand
GCAGGATCGCTTTCTTTTGCGGAACTCTGCACCAGCAGATGGCAGGATCGCTTTCTTTTGCGGAACTCTGCACCAGCAGATGGCAGGATCGCTTTCTTTTGCGGAACTCTGCACCAGCTGATGGCAGGATCGCTTTCTTTTGCGGAACTCTGTACCAGCTGATGGCAGGATCGCTTTCTTTTGCGGAACTCTGTACCAGCAGATGGCAGGATCGCTTTCTTATGTGGAACTCTGCACCAGCAGATGGCAGGATCGCTTTCTTATGCGGACCTCTGCACCAGCAGATGGCAGGATCACTTTCTCAAATACAATTTAGTTCTTTTGGTTCCCAGAAGCTCTGCTGGGCTATTTTTCAAATGCAGTGGTTTGTTTATTCCTAGCTGAGGAGCATCTACTCTTATTACTTATATTTTCCACCAGGGGGCAACATTACTGTACCATTTACATTTTTTCCTTAAAATTAACTTTGTGAAAACCTACAAATCAAAAGTGAGCTGCTTAGAGTTGACCCTATTTTGTATATGTTATGAATGGTAAGGGTGATTTGTTCTTGATGGTAGAGTTAAATTCCATGTTATGGAACAGATGCTCCAGTTATGCTGATGCATTGGACTACAGATAATTGAAAGCACATTGATGCAAATGATTTCCACCCACTCATTATGTCCGTAAAAGGGGAAATCCCTAACTGTGTGCTATGGAGGTACCATGCTTCAGAGAAAGTTTCTGAACTGGATTTCATTTTTCTTGAAATTAAAATTCCTCTACACACCGGTCTTATACACACACTGTTGTCTAACTGGTGATTAAACCAAATGAACTGCTTGGGTGGTCAAAGTGTATATAGCTTCCCTGGGTCTGTAGGCAGCTCCGTTTTTCCGAGGCACTGAAGGCGAGAGAGACGGCCGGAGTCCCAGCTTCCTTAGGGTAGCGGTGGCTGGATAAAGAACACACAGGCCTTTCGGATGGGGAAGATCCGATCTAGAGATGATTTGAAGTACATGGAAGGATGTCTGTAGCATATGTGCAAATACTATGCCAATTCATATAAGGGGCTTTGAGCATCCGTTGATTTTGGAATCTGGAACGACTGTATTTATCACTTTGGAATGTAGTATACCCCAAATTCCAGGAAACACGGGCCACAAGGCATGGGAACTGCCTGGGTGGGATGTAATATTATAGAGATTCATCAGTGAAACACAGCTCCAAAATATACTCATCCTGTGGACAGGAGGTGGTATTGTGGTTATGGAGAAGTGTCTGTAACCCAGAATTACCTTTTGAAGAGATTCTTTTTTTATGATTTAAAATGCACAGGAAGTGACTTAACATGAACTACTTTGGTTTAGTATTCCTAATCATTAAATATAATAATTTGTATTTATTTGCGTAAAAGCTTTTTAAAACTTGCAGACTGGGGACCTCAGGTGTGTCAGCAGTAAAACTGCATGCAGTCAATCTGCTGTCAAGAGCAGGACAGGGCATATCTGACTACTGCTCCAGGGAGTTTTGGGTCAAAGGCCAACCCACTGGTAATGTTGCAATTCAGCTGGGCAGACATGAATAAGCACGTCAGAGGCATTCAGGCATCCGAAGGGTGCTGGACCCTGAAGAATTTACTAAATTTATACTTAACCCGCGCCTCCGTTCACTCAGTACTACACCGTTTAAAAATGATTTTTCTTATCTTGTTCTTTTTTTGGGGGGGGTGAGGGAGCTAAGAAAAAAATGGGGAAAATTTCAGTTTTTTTTTCCATTAACAATTTCAAAGAATAAACAGAAGAACATGTTAGATTAACGCCTCGTGCCCATTGCTTCCGGGATAGGCTCCGGACGCCCCGCGACCCAGTAGGATAAGCGGTTTGGAAAATGGATGGATGGATGGATGGATGTTAGATTAACATCTTTACATAAAATATCTATCCATCCATCTTCTCTAACTGCCTACCAGCTCAAGGCAGGGCACAAGGCAAGGAACAACACAGGATGGGGCACCAACCCATCACAGGAGGCACTCACTATGAACAATTTAATCCACTCTAATCCACCTCAGCCTGTTTTTGGACTGTGGGGGGAAACCAGAGTACCTGGAGGAGACCCCAGACCCCACGACAACACAGAGAGAAGATGCAAAGCCCCACACAAGCAGCCATGACGAAGACTCGAACCTGGGTCCCAGAGGCATAAGGCAACAATGCTAACCACTGCACCACCATGCTGCCCCTATAAAATAATTACTTAAAATAAACTTAAAAATGAAATACTAAACTGTACTGGAAAATCAAAATGTTCCCACACTACAGGTTCGGAGGTGCCCGGTACTGCGGGCATGACCACTCCATCATGATTGGACCAAGATATTCACGTGACACGCCGAGGTGGATTACATCAAAACAGATGTAATATGTGAAATTTCTGAAATGTAAAACTTGTCCTAACTTCAAATAGAGCAATATTTTTGGGATTCGTATAGTGTTATAGTAGTAATTGCGAGAAATGTTTTGTAACATTAGTTTCATAATTGATAGCTTAACAGGCTGCACCTACAGCGGGGGTGGGGGTGGGCTGTGGGTTCTGTCTTCCAGAACTGTGACACCACTATTAAATGCAGTTGTACATTGTAACTGGAACCCCGAGACACACTCCTAATGAGTTACACTGAAAGTCACTGCAGGATAAGCAAAGCAAAGGATGGCTATAGGAAGCTCAGTCAAACTATGAACAAGGTGGCATCAGCGAGGCTTTGGTGCACATCCTGAAAATATACATTTCAGAACTTCTTGGGGATTTGCTAACTTTTATTGTTTTTAACAGTTATTTGCAATCGGTTGCAGAGGCAGCTGTCCATGTTGCAGGACTATTTATCTAGGCATGCAACCAGAGAGGGCAACTAAGTAGATGGCAGCTATTGGTTTCGTGACAGTTTTAGTATAACAATCTAATAATATGTCTTGGCAGTAGTGAGGCTGGCTTCTTGCTGAGCTAATAAAGGCTTCATTCCTAGGATACCCATGCTGTGTAAATTGGGCTTTGCTCTGTGTGGGGAGCTTGAAAGTAAGATTTATAGATGTGTATACTGTGCAGCCACGTTTGGTTAAAAGTACAGTCATGAGAAAATGAGATCACTGCACGACACACGACTCCAGAAAAATTTGGCACAAATCATAGAATATAAAAGCCAGGGGAACTGAAAAAGTGAGCTACTCTACATCTTTAGGGATTGAGCTGAATGTCCTTCATGCATGTTTTGAAGCCCTGAACAAAGAGTCATGGAAAAAAATGGAAGTGGCACTTGGTGTGGAAGAACAGGCACTCATACTGTCTCCCATACAGGGGTACAAGTTGCTAAGTAAAGTGAATACATGCAAGGAGGCAGGACCAGATAACACTGGATGCATGCTTAGGTCGTGTGCTTCAGAGCTGACGGATAACAGCCAGACATCTCTAATACCAGAGCATCCAAGCTCCGGAACAGTCTCCAGAATCCAATAGTATTCCTTCCTGGATGTAAACACTTTGAGAGCTTTGGTTGCGACTTTGTACAGACTCCCAGAATCCACAGTTAAAATCAAACCATTTCGAGAGTGGCATCTCACAGGGTAACTGATGGAGGAGAAAGGCAGGGAATCATTGAGGTTCATATGAGGTTCAGTTTTATCTACTGTTAAAAATATCATCATTTGCAGTTGTTTTATTCTGTTGCAGGCTAATACCTTAAAGTGAGGGTCTTTTCAGATGTTAAGCACATTTAATGGTTGTCATGCTCCTGATGTTTCAGACTTAGGTCATTTTTTGTTCATAACCATTCACCTCCTGTTTTGAGAGCAGAGTCACAAACTGAGAGACAAAGAGTAATAGTGGACATAGTCGAGTGAAACCTTGTTTGAGATATTTTAAAGAAATTACATTGTTTGGCAGTGTAACCAAATTATGTTCATATTGAAAAACACTGACGACCTCTGTCATCATTGCAGAGTGCAAGAGAAATATTATTTTAACCTGTGTAGGGGGCCCAGACGTGGTTTCTTGGAGACAGGGAGCCAATGGTTAAAAACATGGACACCTCAGTACATAAATATTGAGCTCCTGGAGTGGCCAACTGCATCAAACACAATGGTGTTATCGCAAAAATCATTGAGGACGCAAAAGGAACCAGGGATACAGTCCTGTGGCTGGATTTAACAAATTCCTGCATAACAGTCCCACACAAGTTAGGTGAAACTATCTTGAAGGTATAACAAGTCCCTGGGAAATTCAGACAGCTGCTCTAGTCATGTCAATATGTACTTAACATCTGGCATCTTTATCACCAACTGGCAATGGCTGGAGATATAGTTATTGGTATTGTTACCAGTTACATCATTGTGGTCCAATGCAACAACAATAAACCTTCTAGTCAAAGGGTTTTGGCTCCAATCATGGATGACCTGACAATAACAGCAAGGTTAATCCCAGAAGGCAGATGGATTTTAGAAGATCTAGTAAAGATCACAAAACAGCAATGAAGGAATTTATTGCTGTTTTGTGATCTCTACTAGCTAAATCCAGAAGCCTTTTCCTGACATGAGCCCACATCCAGGACTGGTGTCAATTTAAAATAGAAGATGAGACCATTCCAGCTGTCAGACAGAAAGCTGTCCTGAGTCTGCAGAGGTGGTATAACGCTAAGCAGAATGACAAGTAAAAGACTGGCAGAGAACTGCTACTGTGTGTGGCATGAAAGACCTGCTAACCGAGAGTCCATCTTGTCATCATGCCAAGCAAGTCTGATGGATGGCAAGATGATGCCATGACCTGGTACTGGCCCAGCTGACTGAGAGTCTGGAGAAGAAGAAGAGGCAAATTCCCACCAAGCCCCAGGCCAGAGACCCCCAATTCATCCACTTCCTCAAGGAAGGGGAGAAGGCAGGCAAGGAAGCTGGGGCTACAGGGATCCTGGCTACAAAAAACAACTAGAAAATGAGGAGTGACCTTGGTAGGCAACTAAAAATCCCAGAAGAGATTGCAACATAAGCTCCCAGCCTGATCTAGTTCTGTGGTCAAGAGCAACAAAACAGTTGGCTCTGGTGGAGTTGAATCTATCCTAGGAGGAAATACTTGAGAAAGATTATGAACATAAGTTTTGAATATAAAAGTCCACTGTCCAGGAGAGCCAGCAGAGGGGATGGAGACTCTGGAATCTCCCAGTAGAGGGTAAGTATAGGGGTTTTGAAGGACAGTCATTCTAGAGAACTCTGGGAGTCCTTGGGATCAGAGGTCCATGCTATAATTAGTTTGTTGTTGAGCAGTGGCCAGACCTAGGGGATGGAGGAGATGGTTCCAGCACCCTGGTTTCATTGAATCAAATGTGGAACATGCATGGCTCATTAAGCCACACTATGGAGGAAACAGAAGGGCAGTATGGGCAGGGCATGACAGGGTGGACAGGCGGAGGGACTACAAGAACAGGAACAGAGACACAATTGAGGATGGCAGGGGGCACAGACCAGGGACAAATAAAGATTAGACAGGGTGAGTGATCCAGAATTGGGACACAGCAGATAGAAACAGGTTTCTTCTGGGCTTCGGATTGCTAGTGGGACTGGATAGTGCCAAGGGGACAGCAGAGCTGGAACCAGGTGGCGCCAAGGAGATAGCGGGGCTGGGACCGAACGTCACCAAGGGGACAGCAGAGCTGGAACCGGGTGGCGCCAAGGAGATAGCGGGCTGGGACCGAACGTCACCAAGGGGACAGCAGGGCTGGAACCGGGTGGCGCCAAGGAGATAGCGGGGCTGGGACCGAACGTCACCAAGGGGACAGCAGGGCTGGAACCGGGTGGGGCCAAGGAGATAGCGGGGCTAAGACCGAACGTCACCAAGGGGACAGCAGGGCTGGAACCGGGTGGCGCCAAGGAGATAGCGGGGCTGGGACCGAACGTCACCAAGGGGACAGCAGGGCTGGCACTGAAGGGAACACAGGAATGGAGCAGGAGGATGATAAGGGGATTGCAAGACTGCAGCAGAAGGACGATGAGGGGAGTGCAGAACAAAAGCAGAGACAAGAGCTGTAGGGCCCCGAGGGAGCTGGGTGTGGGTATCTGCCCCTCTTCTGGGTCCTCGTGTGCAAGTGTGGCTGAGGTGGGGACTTACGGAGCAGGACATAAGACAAAGCCCAGAGGCTCCCACTCCAAATCCTCCAACCAGGCATCATTAGGGTCAACCCAATCCAGGCAGGCATTGGCCAGGGAGTCAGGCGACTAGGCGAGCGCCGATGGAACCTCATGGACAGTGAAGGGGGCACTGATGAGACATCAAGAGAAGATGAGGCGGGCACTGACAGGACATCAGGAAAAGAGGAGGTGTGCGCTGACTAAATATTAGGGGACAGACTGGACATCAGGGAACAACGAGGCTGGAGCTGGCTGGACATTGGGGAACAGCAAGGTGGGTGTTGGCTGAAGTATGGGAAACAGCAAGGTGGGCACCGACTGGGCTTCAAGGAACAATGGGGCTAGATCCTACGAGACATCAGGGAAGGAAGCTGGATCTAAAGGAATACCTGGAGGCAAGCAGGGCCAAATCGGGACACCTGAAGGCAGGCAGGGCAAAGCCGGAACAGCTGGTGGTGAGTGGGACAAACTGGGACGCCTGGAGGCAGATGGGACTGAGCCAGGATACTTGAAGGCAGATATGACTGAGATTGGATACCTGAAGGACTGTCAAAGTGGGCCTCTCTGGGACGGAAGTCTAGAACGCAGGCAATGCAGCCTCTCCTGTGCTGGGCGTGGCAGCAGTCTCTCTGGGGCCAGGGACAGCAGCAGCCTCTCCAGGTCCAGACGCAGCAGCGGCAAGAACAGTATCAGGCGTAGGTTCAGTCCACCGCTTCAGTATCTGCTTCCTTCGGCGGGAACTGGCGGAGAGCTTCGAGGATGATGGAACGGCGGCTAACTGTGGGGAGAATGTTTGGGAGTCCTGTCATTCTGTTACACTATGCGGGACGAAGGACGCAGGAGTCAGGGCAAACAAAACGGGTTTTATTACAAAAAAGGGAACAGAATGGAACACAACTGGATCACAAGGGATCAAAAGCAAATAAGAGCACAGGGGCACACAGGAGTGGCAACATTAATGACAGGACTGGGGAACACAGGACTGAGAAGCACATTTATACAAGGCTAACAAGGGATCAAACAGATGGAGGGAGTAACACAAAAGCAGGAACGAGCCCATCTGATACGTTTATTAAGTTGGTGAAGACCATACATGGTACCACAATGACACAGCAGTTAGCGCTGTTGCTTCCCACCCTTGGGTCTGGTGTTTGAGTCTCCGCCATACCTCCATGTGTGTGGAGTTTGCATATTCTCCCTGTGTTATCGTGGGGTTTCCTCAAGGGTACTCCGGTTTCCCCCTAGAATCTAAAACATGCTGTGGTTGATTGGAGATACCAAAATTTCCAATATGTGTGCATGTGTGAGTGAACGGTGTGTGTGAGTGTTCTTACGATGGGTTGACACCCCATCCTGTGTTCCCTGCTTTGTAGCGATAGGCTCGACTCCCTGCAACCCTGAATAAGACAAATGGATGGATAGACAAATGAAGACCACACAATTGTTATTAAACGAAAACACGCATTCTAAGGAGGGTATACTTTCTTTTTTCCCATGATTGTAGCTGTGAAGAAAAATAGTTCAGGCAAGCACTTTATTTCTTCAGGAACTAAAGCATTTAGATATATCGATAAAAAAAAAAAAGCTTTTTAATCTAATGGCGATATGCTGAACAGCTGCAAATCAGGCATTTGCCTTCTGTGTGAGACGGAGAAGCTTGCTCAAGTTAAACACTCTTCTTAAATTAATTTATTTTATTACTTCATACTCGAGACTAATCTTTTTATAGATGGATGGACACAAAATTCGGAGAATAAAATGCGGCGTAACTTCAGTCCAGTAGTTGTGAAAAGTTATCACCGTTTTCTGTATAAGGAAGATCATAGTATCCTCCGATTGACATTTTGCGTCGCAGAGAAGCCGAACGGAGCAAGGAGGGGATCTGAGGGTCGGGTGGAAACTCACTCAGACAGCAAACTAAATGCGCACATAGTCGACGACTGTTGGACTAGTAACCCATCATTATTTGATCTGCAGACCGAACAAAGGGAACTCACGGCGACTTTTGAGTACTGTGTCGACTAGTTAAGTTTGCGCATTCTTCGATATTAAAATGCTTTAAGATTTTGAAAAATTTCTTCAATTGACCCAGTATCAGGAAGGTATCACTAAGTCCCGCTCAAGACCCACATTTTTTTTTTCTTTTTTTTAATATTTATACATTTATTTATTTATTTATTTTATGATTTTGCTTGCGATGCTCGGCATCTTTGCATTACTATTGATCACCTGCGCGGGGGGCATTTTAGGGTGCCAGCTTCCCCATGACTGGAGACCCCAGACTGAAGCATGCCGCGCAGAGCTGGCGGAGATCATCGTCTACGCCAGGGTACTCGCACTGCACAGGGACTCATACAGCGTTTATAACTACTTGCCCTGGCAGTACGACACGGAGCTATTCTTCTCCGCCGAGATCGAGCTTCTGTGCGATCAAGCATGGGGCAGCATGCTGGAAGTCCCCGCTGGATCCAGGTTCAATGTCACCGGACTCGGATACTTTCCCTGCTATTCATACAGCGTCACGGAAAACAATGCCTACTATTTCTTCTTAAGGTGTGGCTGAACTTTCTGTACGGCGCAGTAGATTTATTTATATTGATAGAATTTGCCATTATATTCCAGTGGGGTATCTTAATATTCTGTCGCGTTGATTTATTTTTCCTTCAAAGAATCTCTTTTAAAAGTTAAGCTTTTAATGGTGTCACTGACGGACGCTTCAGCATTCAGTACATATTATGTGGTTGTATGTGGTTGAAATATTTGAGCTGGAGTGTGATTCGCAGTAATGCGGAGCCCATGCATGAACGTCATCGGCCATTCATCAACATTGATATTGATTTCTGTAGTTGGTCCGATCCCTGTGGACAGAGGATTCATTGCGGTTAGCCATTTCTTCTATGTTTATTTATGTAGCCTATTCATTAATTCATTCATTCACTCATTTATATATTTATTTATTAGATTTCTTAAGCTGTTTATAAGACCAAGTTTAGCCCAGCTGTGAGTGGACGTGCATCCTGCATCAGGTGAGACGTGCGTGCCTCTGTGTATGTGTGCGCTAAGTGGAGCTTTCTGGAAGGGATCGGGGGGTAAATGGCTCATGTTTTCAGGGTGCTCAGGTTTTGTGTTCCATGGCAACTGCGCCAGAATGTAATGTTTTAGCTGTTCCCTCCCCCACCGCCTCACGAACGTGTATTTTAGCAGACTCAGCAATTATGTGCAGTTTATTACTGGGCGATTGAGGATGACAGATTGCATGTTTGTGTCAAATATCATTTTTATTCCACTTATATGACCAGCTGGATATATTTAGTCAAATAGAAAGTCCATCTTCCTTTCTAGATCCAGAAGTGCACAGAAAAGGTCAGGTGTAACCAAAACGGTTTTGTCTTGAAGATTTAGAATCTTATTTTAGAGTCACATTAAATTATTTACCAGATATTAAGGGCTTCTATTGTTCTTGCTCCTATTCCGTTTATTTCAGCTTTGCGGTTTATACAGTAGTTTAATTATCCACATCGGCAGTTCACCATTGTCAAAAAGGATTCGAAAACGCGACGACCTGCCCCTCTTAGCTACTCTACACCCTACACTCGTAATTCGCCGTTGAAGCTCCAAAACTGTAATACCATATTTTACTCGTTACCTGTAGTATATGCATATGCTTCTACGATGCGATTTAAAACAAGCCTGCTTTCAGATAGAGTACTTAGGTGATAAACAGTGATATACTGCCTCAGTTTTATAGTAGATGTAATTTTGGAAAGTTATGCAGTCCACTGAAACAGGTGCTGTTACTGAGCTTATTATGAAACTAGAGCAGCTTTTAATGCAAAGGCTTGAAAAGATTAGATTCCCTTTGTACTGCTAATATTAAAGTAACATCTGGACAGACTAACTGCTACTAAGAGTTTGCGCAGCAACCTTTAGGGGGCAAATACTGTATGTAGTGGCGTGACATGTTAGTAGAATGAAAAATCTGTTTCTGAAGCAGATGTTGCTTGCATTGAGGAATGTTTCAAAAGACAGGTTTACACCTCTAGATCTTTCCTTATAATCACGCATGACTTGCAGCAGGGCCATGCAAACACAAGCATGCAAAAAAAGCTATTTAGCTTGACAAAGGGAAGACTGCAGGGTAGGAGTCCACTGTTAGATCAGTGTGCCAATCGCTCCATCAGTAGGAAAGCCCAATCCTTTGAGCTTGGAGGGCAGTAACAGGCAGCATCTGTGGCGGAATCACTCCATTTAAAGAGCTCCATTTAAAATCCCACAGAGTATTGCGTTTGAGAAAGTAGGTTTTCTCAGATTTCCACTGTTTCACAATGCAAATATAAACGCCTGGTTTCATGTTGGCCTTTCACAGGCATTGTTCTTCGTCATTAATATCCATTTCCTCACAGAACTCGACAAGGTACCGCAGAGCCAAGAGCAATAATGTCTGTATGTACAGACTGTCAGGAGAGTATTCTGTAGCTGTGGGCAGATGTTTGCGAGGTGTCTCATTTCGCTGGACGTATGTTCTTAGAGACTGTATTCTGTATGTCTGCCCTGACAAGGAGGTCTGACGGGTGAGGCAAAGAACATGTGACAATGTCTTTAATTTGTCTTAAATTTGCTGAGGGAGCTCAGGAAAGATCAAGGCATGGAGCAGGATGGTGTAATGGGCAGCCTAAGAGTAACCATGGGTTTCCTGCCTGAAGATGAAATAGAACATTCTCCCACACCAGTGTTTCTCCACCCAGTCCTTGAGGACCCCAGACAGTCCATACTTTTGCTCCCTTCTCGCTCGTACCTGGACCAGGTATTCAGTCTTGTAAATTGTTCAGTTCAGTTGTGATAGGAGCTGGGAGGGAGCAAAATTTTGGACTCCCTGGCTCCCTGAAGACTAGGTTGAGAAACACCGTCCTGCAGAATACACTAGAGAATTTATTGAGTGCTGATGAATGTGTTAGGGAAGAATGCACTGATATCTCTCGTAACTTACTGAGTAAGACGCAGAAGAACTGGCAGTTACGGTTTCCTGTGGCAGTGCGCTTGCCAAAGAGCACAGCCACAGTGTGAGAAGATACCTTTATGCACCATTTGTCTATAGTTTCTTAAACAATTATTTCGATATATTCTTTGAAAATGTGCAAATGTGTAGATGTTTTCCTTGGGGAAAAAGCCAACAGATTCTTATAAAAGGGACAATTATTTTCTTACATTAAGTATTTTTATTGCAAGATAAACATTACTATAGTACAATCCATATGTGTGATTTTCAATTGATTGATAACTGATTATTCTGCAGCTTAACATGACTTGACAGAATCAATGTTACTCAGCTGGTACACCTACATCATCCATTCATCTTCTTTCACTCGTTCTGGTCCTGGGAATACAGACACACACACACTTCTCATGTAGTCAGAACACTAAGGTCATGGAGTAGTAATCCAGTCTGAAGTCTGCACGCTTAAACTGGCAGGTCTTTAGAATGGTTCAGGTTGAGGCTTGTGCACATACTGTGGAACTATGAATCAATCAGGCAGCTGGATCGAGTTTGAGTGAAGTCCTCAGATATAAAAAGTTGAATTTAGACGTTAAGTGAAACAATATGTCTTTGTCCAAACAACGTTTGTGTCAACACTTAAGTTTGCCTGGGGAGTTCTTGGGTTTTCATCACAGACGGGGCAAGAGTTTTGGAACTAATTCTGATTAGGAAACTGGGAATTCTGATTGAGCAAGATCTGAGAACATTCTGGAAACCAGTAAGTGCTCAGAACAAAGTATGCTTCGCCTTTGAATGGTCTCCGTAGTACAGTGCATGCTGGTACATCACATGAGTTACTGGGAGAAGTAGCAACAATCTTAGGAAAGTGAAACCCAAAATCACATCTTCAACAATATTGAAATAAAGTTGGGAAAAGCTTATTTAGTGACTAATGTGAAACTATAAATGTATAAATAACATTTTTGAGAAAATATGTCAGGATTTTATTTATAAAAATTGATTTATAAATTCTGGTTAATACCAACTAATGTTTTGCAGAAATAAAAATTTTGCTCATACTTGGGGAAGATAAGCTTTGGATTTTAGTTACAAAACATAAAAACTGCAGGACACAGTAGGATCTGAGGAGGCTGCTTGAATATACTGAAATAAAAGCAGTGCATGCAGGGATGCAACATTTTCTCTCTGCGCTCAGCATCTGGATCTAATTAGCAGTTTGGCTTGAGTTTTCTGTGTATTACTTTTGGAGGGACCAGTCTGCACTGAATCACAGGGACCATAGCTGGAGCTGAAAGCCACAGAATGACTCACATGTTCATGTGTGCACAGTTTAGCACAAGGCATCTAATAAATGATAGTTAACGATAATGGCTTCCTTCTGTCTGCATGTTCACTGGACCTGCAAGGTAACCACCACAAATAATTAAGCAAGCCTTGAAGTGGTAAAGATGGATGGACGATAAAAAATACATTATTGCTGGTGTCAGCAACATGTCACCATTGTAAATAAAGAACCCAGTTATGCAGTACATCCCTCTTTGCTTACACGTTTATTCCTCAGCACCCTTAAACGCTCCTGTTTGCATTCCAGCACCGTAGTTGACTGCCTTGCACATACTCTGTCAGATGAGGATCTGTTGATATTGTTTTTTACTGTTTTTCCATGAAAGGAACATAATCGTGTGTTAAGCCTCCGGCAGAAAATGCTGTGGGAGCGAGACTTAGGATAGCAGGGGGGATAATCGTGTGCTTTACACGCAACACCCATCACTGCGCTCCCCCGACTTCCAAAAGCCACACATCTCTTGCTGACACAGTTGTGACAAAGAACATCCGGGTGACCTGAAAAATTTTCCCTAGTGCATATCTCCAGGGTATTTCCCTTACCTACATGATCTCACTACAACAGCTTGTCATACGTAGAGAGCATCACCCAATCCATTAATCTGTCATCGGAAAATTTCACAGATGATAATTAGTGACAAGTAAAGGTTTTGCCATTGTTAGCAAACAGAGTCCTTCCTCCACTTTCCATTACTGGAGATTTTAAGCAAACAAAACAGACTGACCACTTCAGCATTCTGATGGAGCAAAATGGGTAAAAACTGAGGTATCAAAGATTCCACAGGGAAGCCTGCCACAGGCACTGAAGGAGCCCAATTAACAGGGCTTTGTTTGATTGCTACCATGGTTATTCCATTATTATTTGGGTGAAACAATTCATCAATTTGAATCCATGCATCAATTGTTAAGGCCATGATGCAATTTAATCAACTTAGCTAATAAATATGGATTCATATCCTTAAACTATGACAATACACCAAAACGATGTTGGAAAAAAAATCTGTGGAAAAAGTCGCTCATGTAAAAAAAATCTAGAGACTTCAGAGACTTAGTGTTGAGTGTTGAGACCAGTACATTAGTGTGTTTTATGTTGTTTAGTGCATCTCTGCTCCTACATTTTCAGAGAGTAAGCTATACATATCCAGACGTATAAATACGACAGAATGTTTGATATTTTTGAGGCTTATTTAAAGCACTTTCTATAGTTGTCCTTCAACATATTCTGTTGTTAAAATGGAAAATTTTACATTTATTGCTAAGTCAATTCAAAACATTATCAATTCAAAGAAATTCCACTAAAATCTGGTTATGACTGTACTGACCCACACCTCTGACACCAGGATTCAAATCTCCGCCATGGCTCCGTGTGTGTGGAGTTTGCATGTTATTGTGGGATTTCCTGTGGGTACTCCAGTTTCCCCCCACAGCTCAAAACCATGCTGAGGCTCATTGGAGATATCAAACTGCCCAGCGTTGTGCATGTGTGAGTGAATGGTGTGTGAGTGTGCCCTGTGATGAGTTGGTGCCGCATCCTGGGTTGTTGCCTGTCTTGTGCCCTGTGATGGGTTGGCGCCCCATCCTGGGTTGTTCTCTGCCTTGTGCCCTGCGATGGGTTGGTGCCCCATCCTGGGTTGTTCCCTGCCTTGTACCTGTGATGGGTTGGCGCCCCATCCTGGGTTGTTCCCTGCCTTGTACCCTGTGATGGGTTGGTGCCCCATCCTGGGTTGATTCCTGCCTTGTACCCTGTGATGGGTTGGCGCCCCATCCTGGGTTGTTCCCTGCCTTGTGCCCTGCGATGGGTTGGCACCCCATCCTGGGTTGTTCCCTGCCTTGTGCCATGTGATAGGTTGGCGCCCCATCCTGGGTTGTTCCCTGCCTTGCGCCTGTAGGCTGAATAGGATCAGCAGTTACAGAAAGTGAATGGATGGAAAAAATATGGTTTCAAAGTAATACCCAAGGTAGCATGGCAGTGTTTGAATTAGGAGATTGCTCAAATAGCAAGATACAGTGTTTTTTTCTTTGATCACACCGGGGGGGCCTTAATTGGGTCTTAAAGGTGTATATTAAATAACTACAGAGATTCCCCTCATAGATAAATTGTCAGATATAATTATTGACATTGCTGCTGATGTATAAGCTGCATGATTGCTTATGAATTATGTTTTTGTCGTACAACAGGGCCAGCCTGAGGCATAAGCCAGCTGAGTAGCTGCTTAGGGTCAGGCCACCAGGAGACACTCCCATCTGACCAGCTGGTCAGAACAAGCAGGAAGATGACAAATGACAAATAGCATAAATCATTTGCATGGGTCGGCCGTGTAGTACAATGAAATATGAGTGTTTGAGTATTTGAATGATGGTCAAGAGAAATCTCCTGTCTGCCCTCTTCTCAGAATGGATGAGAACTTCAGCATCATGCCCCATGGCGTGAACTTCCAAGATCCCATCTTCCCAGACACCCCAGAGAATCACCGCATTTTTGCCAGTCTCTTCCAGTTTGCTAACTGTACTGCCGGCACCCAGGTTCACACCTTTACCCCCGAGTGGGAGGCTCAGGAGGACAGTCGGGTAAGGTGCCCTCCCAGATTTCAATTATTATTAATGGCCACATTGTCCAACATGTGGGATTATTGCTTGGATTTGAAAGGCTGAATGTTAAAATACAGTGAAAGCGGATTACGCACAGCCAAGCCCAGTATCTGCCTCTGCTTGGGAACTACCCCAACCCAACACTAATGCACTGTAAGAAAGTTTGGAGCGTTGAATCTTCTGGTGGGTTCATTTTCACTACTCAGTCTGCACTTGATGTGTAGAGACATCTTCATTCCAACAGTCATGTTTCAGTTCTCTCACCTTTAAATTAAGTTAATTGACCTTCCAGCTTAGCAGAATAATTTGGACCATTCCATTGCTATTGGGATGCAGCTGACACAGGTTCAGCATCCAGTGGGTCCAACGAGTTGGACAGGCAAGTTGTGTGGTCTTCATTCCCTGAGATCTGAATTTCCAATGGATGGCAGACCTGGAATGTAAAACATTTTCCCAGACAACATCTTCTCACAGTATATTGGCAATAGTTTCACCTTGGACAGGATTTGGGAAAGACATATTTATAAGTTATATAAGTTTATAAGTTCTAAGCTTTTTTTTAATTACGGAATGAAAAATTCCTCGTGGATTTCATAAATACTCTGTAACTCTGTAACACAGCTCATCAAACCAATGAATTATGCCTATATTTTGGTTAGTTTCTTATTGAAGTTCACTCCCCCCCCCCATGCTTGACTGGTCACTACAGTTCCAGTTAGTCACTGTCCTCCTGGTGAATTTGAGGTGGTGACCCATCTTTCTGTGGATTTTTATAATTTAATAAAATACTTAGTTTTAAAACATAACTTTTTTCAGTTTTCTGAATGTCAATTAAAAAAACAGATAGAATTTTCTTTGGACGTATGTTTATTTTTAAATCAGTATAAAAATGCATTGTTTCACCAGCTCTTTTTTAAAAGCCTTGGAATTATATCAGCGTACCAAGTACAAGGTTCCTTTTGTGACATTGTTCACATTGGTATAGATAAACACATATTGACCGTCTTCTCCAGGAGCATACAGCTCACGCAAGGTTCTGTTTTCAATCACGTGCTGCATGGAATGAAAGCACTGTGTTGTGATGGCTGTTGTGATGACAGTCTTATGCTTACTATTCATATGACTGGACAGCTCTCTGTGTTTCACTCTGACAGCCGGACATCCTATAACACTCGTGATTTTGTGCTACACCTTAGCATCTCAGAAGATGTTAGTTTTCAGAGACCTGCACTGTCATTAGACTTTAACTGCATCGGGTCACCTGGTATTTAGAAAAATTATCGATTCAAGTTTTTGAAGTTTAGGGCTGGATCGAATCTGAGAGGCTCTAATGACGGTGGGCATGGAATTCCTGCAGTTTAATATCAACTCTAACGTCAGCTTTAAAGTTTCTAACACAACTTGTGCGATACGATGTAATTTTCTAAAATTTTAACACTCACGGAAAAATGTTGTCACGTACAGTCAAAAAGTAGTATGACAATCTATAGGTAAATATTTGTTTGTTCACATTTATGCTGTATTGATACCCGACCCAGAACATTACCATGGCATGCCATCTTTTTTGATTAACCAGAGAACATGTTATTCCCTGAACCGCTGCATACATAACTTAATTGCTTATCAAAACAAACGCAAATAGCTAAATAACACAGAAAATAAAAGCTAAAAATAGCAAAGGAACATTCATCAAAAAAAAAATTGTTTTAATAATAACATCTGTGGGGCAAAGCGATTTCACAGATGAGCCCTTAAGCTCAGTTTCTTTGAATTCTCTGATCCTGCTCTCTGGTTTTCTCTTGTATGTCGCTTTAGACAAAAGTGACCTCTACTGTACATAAATAAATGTAAATCTCCAGTTTCACTAACCCTCTATATAGGTTTGAATCCAATCATTACTCCAAATGGTCAGATCTTTTATTACAGCTAAGAATTTAAACTGTGTAATGTTTATTCAGTAAACAAATCCTATTGATGATGTGTCCCCCAGTCATGTTTTCATGGTATGTCCTCTACTACAGCTGTTGTGTTCGACAGTGCAGAAAGCCTTGTTTGAGGAAGAGGAGAAGGTGAAGACACTTTCACAAAAGGTGCGTTTCCTGGAAAAGACCAACAACCACCTGAGAGACAAGGTGAAAAACATGAAACGGTTGCTGCGGCAAGTCAAACGTGAGACAAAGGAGCAGACGCACCTCCTCAAGCAGGTTCACGAGCCCCAGGTTGCAGACAATGACCATCAACACCATCCCCAGCAGGAGACTACCCACAACCAAGACAAAACCCTGAAGAAGGTCCTCACTAAAAAGCTGAAGGACTAAGCTCACCTTGGGAATGGTCCTTTGTAAGGGACAAAGTTTGCTGTGTTGGAACAATTGAAGATTATGCTGTTTATACCTAGCAATAATACCTAGCAGGGAGCACAGAACTAAGTACCATGTCAGAACCTAGATCAGATTTGCCCACTTCTTTTTGCTTGGCACATAGTGAGAGGAACATATTTATAAGCAAGTCAAAATAAGTTGCTTTTTTGAAGTATTGACACAAAGTTTAGAATCTCAAACAGACATTCTCAAAATTCCAGGTAAAAACAGTCGTCATTGTCCTTCCCACTGTGAAATATTTCCAGATAGTCATCTTTGTGTGCTGATATATTTAGAGATATTTGGTAGCCGACTGTGTAACTTTACACGTAAACTCTGTATCTTCTGCTTTAGAGCAAACGCCCAGACATTATAGCTTTGTAGTACTACCAAAAATTATTTTAAACACGTTCTTAAGGGCACTTTAGCTCAGACTGAAAGCAGTTTACATCTGCTTTCTAAGCAAAGTCTATTCTCCATGCCTCATTTTGACAATCTACAGCAGCCTTTATTAGACCTGTTGCGTGCTGGGAATGCTGTAATCAGCCCACACCAATTTGCCTCGTCTCTGTTACCGGGAGCAACAGCCAAATCTCACCTGCTCCCCACCAACTTTTCTGGCTTGGCCCCATTAGCAGTCAGCAAACCGCTCTCATGTAATCAACGTGGCTGGAGTGTCAGCCGTACAGCTTCTGTCAGCAGGGCGCTCCACCGGTCCCTGAGCCGGTCAGGTTTGTAGTGATGTCTAGGCCGCTGAGATGTACAGCTCCAATGGCTGCCGAGCCCCGACAGTGCAGCTCTCACCACAGAGACATACGTCACCTAGACTCTTGCCCTTTCTGTTTCCTGTCTGCCCACAAACACACCAACATGAAATGGTTCTTCAGAAAAAATGTGAATGCTTCATTTCGTAATGTATAATTTGTCTTTTCTCTTCCTTACTAATTCTGTTGTCGATTTATGTATGCATATTTTTAATTGAAAAAATATAATAGTTTTTCCTTTTAAAACCAGGGTGCTGAGCGCTCCTTTAAAAATGCAACCATTTGTCACGATAATCTTGTCTTGAAAGATAATCTGTAGCTTTTTAAGCTTTACGACTGATACAAAGATGAGACCAGCTTAGTATAACGAGCATTTGGTGCAGTGCATTGGATTTATTAAAATAATGATATTCAGACACAGTAACATGGTCCTCTTAATGGAAATTTTGTCTGTTTTCATGCTTCCATGCTATCATTTTATAATGTAAACAGTACTCATTTCACGTGTATTAAGGGTCAAAATAAATTTCCCTTTTATAAATACCCTCCATGCATGTGAACAGTAAAAGCCCAATGGACAAAACCTAATAACCTATGTTACAGCATAATTTACAGGCTGCAGATATATAACAGGTAAGTTATTGAGCTTTGGTACGGCTGGTGGCATCATGCCGACTGCCGTTACAGCTGGCTTTGCCGTTACAGCTGTCTTTGCCATTACAGCTCTCTTTGCCGTTACAGCTGGCTTTGCCGTTACAGCTGACTTTGCCGTTACAGCTGTCTTTGCCGTTACAGCTGGCTTTGCCGTTACAGCTCTCTTTGCCGTTACAGCTGACTTTGCCGTTACAGCTGTCTTTGCCGTTACAGCTGTCTTTGCCGTTACAGCTGGCTTTGCCATTACAGCTCTCTTTGCCGTTACAGCTCTCTTTGCCGTTACAGCTGTCTTTGCCGTTACAGCTGGCTTTGCCGTTACAGCTCTCTTTGCCGTTACAGCTGTCTTTGCCGTTACAGCTGGCTTTGCCGTTACAGCTCTCTTTGCCATTACAGCTGTCTTCTCTTGTAGGATTACAGTACATCATTTACTTGAAAAGAAGCAGTTCGGCCAAACGATGTTGCTAAATGATTAACTGAACCTCAGTCGTTAGTTATTCAGTATTAATTTGAGAAGACCAGGTAAGCAAAAGTCTGGTCTATGTTTCCCTGTTGACTTTGTGATTGATTCTCCTCATAAATGGGGTATTTCCATGAAGTTATCCACGTTGTTCCTGAGATGAATTATATATCCATTAAATAACTCAGATATTTATGAGGCATTCACACATACAGGCACACAAATTTTGTTAACTATTTCTTGATAAAGGAATCAAGATCCACACACACCAAAACTCGATTGTTATGTATATTACGGGTCAGCATTTGAGGAATTGTAATTAATTGTAAATAAGTAAACTTACTGTTAAGAAAATGAACCTTCAATTTTTAGTTCGACTTGGATTCTAAGGTGATTTTCTGGTGGGTTGTGTAAGCTATTCAGTTCTTAAACATTCTTAAATATCTAAACTAAACTCTCAGCGGTTTCAAGAAGAGACCTAAAACATGATCTATCCCCATATGGAACAGTAAGGTAATCAGCGTATGCGCCAAAAATGTACATGCGTGAGCCATTCATAGCTTTTTCACATGTGGCTTTGATGTATCTGGCTTGCCCTTCAAAGATGACAGCTAAGCACTCAACTTCCTCGCACTCCAGAAACAATTACATCACATGACCTGCGCCAGAGCGGCTCTCATAGCGAAATGGACGCGATTCAAAGATGACATAAGCAAAGTGTCTTCCTAATATGTATTAACCTACAATCTCTAAAGCAGATGTATGACAATAAGGCAGTTTTTTATTGCCATGTTTCTTTATTAGTGTTGCTGTAGTAACGTGCCATTTGCAAATGCTGTGAGTGCGTCATGGATATTTACATCCATTCCCAGTCCTGTGCAAATCCAATGGCAGCAAGAAAGTGAGTGATGGCAGATATGACCGATATGATCACCGTGGCAGCAGTATATAGCAATGACATTCTCAGCCATTTAGTGCAGAAGCTGGTTATTAAGGGAGATACATTTGCTCAGAGAAATACAGATATCTGTGATCCAAAACTTGACATCTGTCCTCCAGAAAACAAGTGTGTCCTTGGTGCACAATTTGCCCCGAAAATCCAGCTGGCTCAGTTATTGAAACATGGATAAAAATCAGAATATCCTAATTATGGTGCATTATTACAGGATCCAGCGGTTGTTTTTTTTATTAAAATTCTAACCTAGAAACCTCTTTTTTTATCATGGTCTGTGGAAAGTATAACTCCCTAATTCTGATTTTAACACACAAGCGGTTTAAGTTCAGAACACAGACAATAATCTTGTTCCATTTACACACTTTTAACTACATATCTAACTGCAAAAGCAACCACGTGTATAGTTAGCCTACAGTTTGTCCTGGGAAACACGTGGCACAAGGTTTACAGGATGCTAATATTTTCATTTAATACAATAATTGCTCCCACTAGGCCATTTCGCTACTTAAACAAGGATTATATTTTACAATCAGTGTTCCGTGTTGTATTTATTAGAAACATTTAATGAAAGTGTTTATTTTTCATGTTTTCCTGTTATATTTAAAATCCAGTTTGAAACCTTGCCACAAGTTTATAGGTAGCTGGTTGCATCGTGTAAAATAACATCAACTTTTTAAACAAGAACCCTTGCTCCTCAGGCTTAGCTTATTATATCCCATAATGCATTGCTCGCCTTATGAAAAGTAACTCAAAATGACTGCAGATGGATATGTCAGTGACTAGGTTGAGATCCCAGAATAAGATGCACTTTACCAGGAAGCTGAAGAATGCAGCATATCACGATGGCTGCTTTTTGGGGATTTTCAGTGCTCATGCAAACTCTGCTTGACATCAGTAACAGTTAAAAACCCCCAAAAACCTTCACATTGCCTCTAGCCACATATCCGTTCGCATTCTAAAAGGAGATGCAACTTGGCTGAATGTCCTTATCCAGCTTCCGACAAGACCAGCTGAACAGGAAGCCTCAGAAGTCTCGCGTTTGAACCCACAACCTTCACATTGGTAGTGCAGTTTTATGCCTTGTGAACTACAGGCACAGAGGCCTGACCTCCAGAGCTACAGCCCTGCAGATTGGTGCTCTGGTCAGCTGGTACGGGATCACTAAGATGTTATTTTCTAGGCTGGAAGCTTCCTTTGTTCCCATGCTTTGCAGATGTCATTTTGAATTGACCCTGGGGAGGCTAAAAGTCAATCAAAGTAGAGTGAAGGGGATTAGGTCTGAGTCTCTGCATAAATAGCTTGTAACCCTGAGGCTTTTGTTCCAACTACCAACAGGTGGTCACAAAACCTAGCTGCCAACGGCTCCACTATACATTAAAAGGGGGCCGTGGGCAAAGTCAAACACATTTGATTAAGGTTTTAATGAAGAAATGGCTCTGTGCCAGACCACGCAGTACTTTGTCAGCTTCAGTCTGGTCCATAAATGGTCTGCAAGTGAAAAGGCCCCTGTATTTATTTGGCTTGTAATACTGTACAGGAGCACATTTCTCACAGCGCCACCTCAAGGGAGCTAGCTGCCATCACTGCCAGTAAACAAAACCTGAGAAAAAGAAGGAATTTAAAATTGCAAGTGACTAAATAAAATAGAAATAATTAACAAACTATGTAACAGATTACTGAAAAAATTATGTCTGAGGTTCTGACACCTGATTTTAACCAGCACATGCTGTAAAGTCCTGTAAGTTTGAGGAGAGTCAACATGCCCCCCCCCCCCCCCCCACCCCCGCCCCACGCCGGGGCCTGCTTGCGCAAGCCCGGGGGCCCCGTCGGCACCCCAGGGGCCCGGGGGGGCCCCGGGGTCCCCGCACCCAAGGGCACACCC
>JAODJX010000129.1:13751087-13769947 GCA_026776945.1 Isichthys henryi | reverse complement strand
GCTCTCGATTTACCAGTCGATCTACGTTCCTACCCTCACCTATGGTCATGAGCTATGGGTAGTGACCGAAAGAACGAAATCACGAGTACAAGCGGCCGACATGAGTTTCCTCCACAAGGTGGCTGAGCTCTCCCTTAGGGATAGGGTGAGGAGTTTAGTCATTCGGGAGAGACTCAGAGTACGGCTGTTGCTCCTCCGCATTGAGAGGAGCTAGATGAGGTGGCTCGGGCATCTGTTTAAGATGCCTCCTGGACGCCTCCCTGGTGAGGTGTTCTGGGCTTGTCCCACTGGGAGGAGGCCCCGGGGAAAACCCAGGATACACTGGAGGAACTATGTCTCTCATCTGACCTGGGAACGCCTCAGAATTCCCCTGGAGGAGCTAGATGAAGTGGCCAGGGAGAGGGAAGTCTAGGTTACCCTGCTGAGACTACTGCCCCCGTGACCCAACCTCAGATAAGTGGAAGATAATGGATGGATGGATAGGTGGGTGCTTACAGTCTTTTAACTTTGTGTCATGGCCTCTTAACTGAATGCTAGTGATCATGATTGACTACAGTTGGTAACTTCTCTGTGCAAACATAAAAAGGTCTTATTTGACATCACTTATTGGATTGACCAACACATGCTGCAATGGGGAAGTCCAAGGAGCTCACTGCAGATTTGTAGACCTACACAAATCAAGAATGTTCCTTGGAATCATTTCTAAACAACTTCAGCTCCCAAGATCATCAGTTCAGACAATTGCTCATAAGTACATTACAAGTCATATGGAGCTGTAGTCACTTTGCAAACTGAACATCAATCACAGAGATGAAATTCCAGTTCAACACCATACAACTGAATTCCTAACCAGTGTAGAAATAGGTCCAAAACAGAATACTTTTCAAATATATATATATATATATATATATACTGTATGGCAGAAATGGGGACTCGGGTTTGCTTAACCTGTGTTATAAATTATGTATACATTAGGTTGTTATACAGTGACACAGATCAGCAATTATTGCAATAAATTTTAGCAGATATGTCCCAAAACACATTCTCGTTTCTAACATACCCTTCTAAGTCAAGCTTTATTTTCTTACAAAACAAAAAATGCAACTTAGTTCATCACACATTTAGTTCTGCATCACAAAAAACAGGGTTATACTATTCATTAGCCAATCAGATCACTTTAACGGAGTTGGGGGCGGAGTCCGGCATGGTTTGGCATGGCTGCAGAGCAGGGTCAGTCTGACGTGATTTTAGCGCAGCAATTTGAGCATAAATATAAGGTCCAGCGCCACGGTTTCCTCAATCGGGTCTATCCCTTATGCTGAAGGGATGTCTTCATCATAATGTTAATTATGAGAGAGTATTAGTTTTAAAATATACATTAGAAAAGTCTTAAGTTTCTTACAAAATTTAATTGCCCCAAAGGAATTTAAAATAGCTATTACTTTGAAAAAATATATATAAGCCTAACGAACTATGAGACATGTACTGTTCAAGTGGCGATTCCCATTTAATTGCATCAGTTACTAATAGAAAAAACAAATAGGTGACAACATTTTTGATAAATAATCATGTCCAACTGTGACCACAATAGAGACTTGAGACTTTACTTGTAGGCCTACTTTAACTTTGTGACTCGTGAAAATCTCTGATATATAGATACCAACTAAATGTTTTAGATATTTCTGAGGGGAATAAAGAACAACAGTCACTGAGTCAGGAATAAGCACTATAATCACCCACCCATTTGCAAATAGCACTATTCATATGATAACGGTAAAATAACCCAGCAGTCATTATGAAAATGGAAATGACTGATTTGACTCCTATAAAAAAAAGCTCATGGTTGGATTATGTTTATACTGATGGAAAAGCTTCAACCATTTGATGTGGGATAGTTTTCACTGAATAAATACGATTAAAATAGTTCAGTTTATGATAGGATAACTGCAAATTCAGATAAGCTATGAATTTGCTTATAGTCTAGTACGTTGGGCTGTGTAGGCTAATGCAGTGAATGACACGGTATATTTTTGACTGAAATTTTTTAAATTGCATAATGACAAGTGTGTAAACGATAATAAAAAGATGAATAAATGCTGCTTTGTAATTAAAAAGGTGCGTTAACAGCATTTATGTGTGTTTACCTTCTGCCACATCCCTGATTGTAACAAGAACAGTGTAATTATTTTGTTTCTCAGTCAACGAATGATACTGTTGGAGTTCCGGCTGTGCCGGTCCATTGGGCTTCAGAGTGGGTATGTTACATTTGGGAGCGTGGTTCACACTGTTACATGAGCGTAAACAGACGTCCATATAGTATCGAAAAGCTGGCAAATCAGATCACAAATTTGAAATCAGGCTGTTCCAGCATCTGCAGTAACGCGCAGGTATCTCTTATTCATATACGACACCTTACCATCCACAGGGGAATCCTGTTGAAAGATTGATTCATGAATTGTTGCAAGTGCTCCTTATGCTACAAGAAGAAAAGAGGGCTGATTGGAAAGAACATTTGCCTCAATTGGTTCATGCATATAATTGCAGGAGACACAGGATACTCCCCATTTTTTCTGTTTTATGGAAGATCACGGCAGTTGCCTCAAGCCTGACAATGAGATTCAGGCTCGTCAAGCAAATGTAGGCCAGGATGACGCAAGAAGCCTACAAACAGCCAGAAGTCATTGGTGAAAGGGAAGTGGTATTATGACCAATCAGGAGACAGTCCTTCTAAGCAACCTTTCAAAGCAAGATGGTCTGGAGAAACCTACAAGGAGAAAATTGTGCATTGCAAAGTAGAAAGAGTTAGGGATGGTCCTGCATACAAGACTCAACCTGAAACTGATGACAAGTCATTGTGCATGTTACACTGGATCCTTCAGTTATCTGTAAAGGGGTACATGGTGAGGAATCCTGAATAAGCTATTACAGAGGCTCATAATCTGCCAAGCATCTCTGCGACTGTTCAATGTGATCACGATCGCAAGGTTCCACTCTGGGAATCTGTACTTGAGTCTTTGACTTTCTTCTGGGATTTAAAGTCACTGTTATAAAAGGGTGGCCCAGAACACAGCACCGTAGTCTTAGGCTTCCAAGGTTGTGGCTCAGGTTCTGCCCCTGTTTTGCATATATGAACTCAGTGTGTTGTTTCCTCTGGGTTTACATACATCACTTTATGTTCCAGTTCCGGAAATGGAAGTGATGAGAAAGATTAGCCCTGGGAACCTGGTGAAATATGTCCAGTTACTTTCTGGAGAGAGTCTAGATACAAAAAGGTGAAGGCTGAGCATCGGGAGAATGGTGGCATCCTCATTGTGGCAAAGCCACTGCTTTACAGTAATGGACTGACATTCACTGCATTAAACTGCTTTGCTGTATTTATATCCCATATGAAAAATACAGTATATGGAGTTTTTTATAGAACTGCATGGAATTAGGTCAGCCAGACAAGTGTGATGCACATTTATGATTCTTATACATTAGATATGCCAGATAGAAAGTATTTTTCTTCACTGGAAAAATCACTCAGCATGTAAATAAATCACTCTGTCTGTTTTGGATAATTATCGTGTAACTGTGTGCTGGTATGCTTAACGTCACTGTCTTAATGTTTTCCAGCCCGTGCCTCTCACACTTTCTATGGTCTGGGTTTATCTGTTACATATATGGCTACATACACAGCAGGAAAATTACTTCATCTGTTATTTGTTAGTGGTGCTTGACTATATTTCAGTGTATTTGTTGATTAGAAGTGGATTATGTTTATTTTCTGATATATTTTGGGAAAAGTTGAGTAACAAACTGAAAACAAACAGGTAATTGTTCCAATGTACACTGCCTGGCCAATAAAAAGGTCACCCTTGGAATTGAAATCAGCAAGTACTTAAGAACCAATGATTGGATCATTATTACAGCTTAGCAATGCTATGCCATAATAAGGGTTTTCCAGCTAGCACCTGAATCTACTGAATTGCCATGTTATCCCATCAACGGATTTTCTCTTTCTTGTTGACAGGGGCATAATGTCAAGATTCATCGGGCTTGAATTGTCAAAGAGTGGTTCAGGGAGCATGACGAATCATTTTCACACATGAACTGGCCACTACAGAGTCTTGACCTTAACCCCATTAAAAGTCTTTGATATATGCTGAAGACAACTTTACGGAGTGGATCAACTAATCTATCATCAATACAAGATCTCGATGAGAACTTAATGCAAATTTGGATTAAAAAAATGTCGAGATGTTGCATTACCAAATGGAAACAATGCATTGATGAATGTGCATAATAATCAAAACTAAAGGCAGTCCAACAAAATATTAAAGAATACGACTTTTTTTTTGGCCAGGCAGTGAATGTGTTGTTGAGTAATTCTGCAATGTTTCAAAATTGCACAATGCAGCAAAAGGTGCTGAAAGCATTTGGAGGCTATCATTACCTGTTTTTCACAACTGTTTTGTGACCAGTGCCAGTTTTATGTTTGCAGCTATTCCTTTGAAGTGTGGTTAAATGGATTGATATGCAGTATAAACAAGTCTGAGGAAAAACTCAGGATCACTGGCAAGAAGGCTTGAGGAACTGAAATGTTTTTGTAAGTACTTATCGTTTTCTTGTAGGTCAAACTGTGAAAAAATAGCCAAGTCATACAAATTACTGCAACTGTAAAAGGTAATATCAAAGTGATGATTTATTAGCTTTCATGTGTAAGAGTGATTTTGGACAGAGAGATGGACATTATTCCATGGCTGTTATAGCATTTGTGAAACTGAGAAATATAAGACCAGTCTTGTCAAAACATCTACCTTGAGAAAATTGCATGTGGTTTTCATAAAACAGACCAGATATTTTCCCACTATCTTGGAAGAATGTTGGCAGTATTATAAGATAGATTTTATGTAGTCATCCAAGCTCATCATAGCAAGGTGAACACTCCTCTGGTCTAATTTTACTGAAAGCTTTGGATAAAATGTGAAGCTACACAAATCAATTTGATTTTTCACACCATCGCGTCCATTTGGATTATATGGGTGTCAGCTGGAGAGCAAAACGGCATGTGATTTGGTTACCAGCAAGTCAGCTTACATCAGTCAGCTGTGGACATGGAGACAGTGAAATGATTGGCAAGCTGGAGGAAGAGCAGGACCCAAAACCTGTTTTGAGATGGAGAACAAACTTCCAAACCCATGAATTTTTGGCAGGACTTTTGATTTCTTCTCATGCAGTTGTCCAAAATGATGAGGAAGGCCAATCTTAAAATGATTTTTTGTACACTGAGCCCCTAGAGAAATCTATCTTGCATCTGGACACATGGAGGCTTCTTCTGAGTCATCTTAAAGCCTGGAAACAGGAACTGAGTGATTCTGAGGATACAGAGGGCTCTTTCTGGGTCAGGACCGGCTACAGCAACTGTCACCTAAATCTAACAAAGGATTCGAGAAGAGTCAAAAAATTGTGGTTGTTGGTTCTTCATCATTTCCCACTGTGAGCTAAAAACCCTGCTTTATTTATAGAACATCAGTCACAAATAAATTCCCTTTTCAGAGCCAGACTGGCAACGGCACTGAAGAGGGAACTGACCCAAACATTCCCCCACCCCCGAGTAAATCCCTGCTGGACAATGATGAAGTACTGAAGGGTACATCCAAAGTTCCTCTCCAGCAACCATAATGTGATTAATCAGCATGTACCTATTAGGAAAAAAGAACAGAAAACAGAAATTTTCGACCATCATCTCTCAGTCTTGCCAGTTTAAAAATGTACCCCTCTCTTCTCTGTAAGACCACTAACCTCCGGCATAAGAAAAAACATTTCCCACAAAAGTGTAGATTGGAACAGATAAAGAAGATTTTCCAGGGACACAATGTTTGACAGTGAGTCCATCTGTAGAAACATATTTCTCTTGTGCTATTCGGCCCTGCCTGACCCTCTTAGTACAGGACACAATTCCCCTGATGTGCTTAAAATCACCAAGTCTTTATACTGACTATCTCAGAATGGCTGCATCCTTAAAGGGAAGACCACAAGCATGGAAACCCGCTTATCCGTAATTTTTCTCCAAAGAGCCCCCTTTCCCTGGGGAGCATTTTACTATCTATCTGCTAGGGGTGCTATAACCCAGAGGAGAGGCATGAGAAGACTTGTATTTCACTTGTATGGAATTGGTCATCGGGGATGGTTTGAACCAGACAGGAACTAAGCTTGAATAAATGGGAGGCATCCTGCTTTATCTGCAGACCCCCGTCAGTCACCCACTCCATATTTCTGCCACATAACCCCAATTTCAAAATCTTTTGTTTTTACTCATTGACAGACAAAGTGTTTTCCTTTACAAAATCAGTCCAGGACTTTTTAATAGGTTTGTCATACATATGGGTTTGTTTTGGACTTAGTTGGACCTGTGGAAATGCTCCTGCCAAAAAAAGAGCTGTTTTTTCTACATTAATACACTGTTTTTCCATTCCATCTTACATCCTCTGTTTGTCGCTTTCCCGGTTGCTAAAGCGATATCTTCCAGACTTCTCTCTTAATCTAGGGATTTGAAACAGCCACAAGTTGCGACAGCACTTGGTATTCATCATATTGTTCACCTAAGGAGTTGAGCTCTGGTTCCCATTATACGCTGTGTGAGATAAACATGCAGGCTTTATGTGTTCACACACAAATGTCCACAGAAGAGTGTTCATATCATGAGGCACATTCTCCAACACCCGCCACAGGGATGGGAATTGCATTTATACCCATAAAACATGAAAGACACGTAAGAGACACACCACCCCCTCCTATAGTGAAGACAGAAAGCCCTGTTTCTTACTTTATAAACCTGCCAATACGCATTCAGATAACAGCCCCTTTGCTGCAGGGTGCCCATGTGCTTCCAGCCTCTGCATCTGTCTGCAGTCTCAGACACTCAGACCACCAGGTGCTGTGTCAGCGAACCCCATGGTCTTTGCTTCATACACATCAGTCTCAGACACACTTATATATGTGTGTGCACACAGATGCACATATATCCTTTGCCTGGGGTTCACAGCAGAGCCTGTTTGTTGGGAAATGCTGCTCTTTCCATTACTTCCTGTAACGCTTATTGAATACAGCTGCCTCATATCGCACATGGTGCATGCTGGTGGCAGACCTAATGAGGCTATCTGTCACAATGCAAACAAGCATTGCCATTAGTAAAAGGATTTTACTGGAGCTAATTATTTAAGATGGACATTATCCAGTATGGTACAGGCCGGAGAATTGTGAAATGAATTATGTCCTAAAACATCTCAAAGCCTGGATACTAAGAGGAAAATATTTCCATGACATACTGTGCCTTTTGCTCTATCTTTGCTGGAAAAAGCTTCTGTCTCAGACTGAAAAAGCAGGAGAGAAGGGGGTCTGTCCCTAAGCGATGGTCTATAGCAAGGATTTTCAACCGTTTTTCAACCTGGGACCCCCAAATGAAAATAAACCTTCTATGCATGAACACACAACTAAGAACTACACATCACGAAGCTGACTTTAATATGTCTCTTTGTGGGTGGCCCCCACTAGTATTTTTGTATCTGAATTGGATAATGTTGCTGGAATTTCGTCTATTTATAAAACATGCTCCCCAATTTATGAAGCATGTTTGCAACTCACCTGGAGCTCATTCACATACCCCCTACAGACCCCTGGGACGTCACCGACCCCAGGTTCAAACCCCACAACTAACTTTCAGCACCATACTGATGGACCCTCTAAACCCAGAGGTGGCAATTAACACCATTGCAGTTTCTCAATTGTCATATATAACAAAGCATCACAAGATCAGGCTAGATGAAGAGTCTGGATCAGAAGGAAAGGTAAAATGGAAGTTACACTCAAGCCAGCCTTAAAGACATGCGACCCTATCATACAGCTGGTGCAATGCAATAAAGGTGATTTTGCTAGGGTGAGCCCAGCACGGTTGTCATGTTCCCGTCCAGCACCCATGTTTAAATAGCAAATGTAATTGTGCCCATCTTTAAAGGCACTTCACTATAACTAATGGAATCACTGCTATCTGTTGGCTCACTGGAATCTTTTTCTTTTCGTGCGAATTTAACAAAGACAGCCGTTTTTGCCTCCTTTTCAATATTGTGGAAATGTGGACATTGCATTGACGTTAAACAGATTCATCGCTTGCACTGCTACGCCCTTATTTGGGTGGTGCTTTTCTACTAAGTTTTGACTATACCTGACTGACTGAGACCGAGCATGGGAGATGATTACCCACAATCCTACAGCGAGAGAGAGAGAGAACCATCGGCTCAGTTGTGCAACATGTTTCACAGTTGCATTGTTCATCAAATTACCATGCGAATGCAAATACGCAGAAATGTGGCTATTTAGAATACGAATATTGATTTTCAGGTATGGGCGGCTCTACACGCCCCCGATGCAGGTAAAACAAAGAAAGGTGACATTTACATTTTTGCCAATTTAACCTAATTTTAAAAACTTTAATACTTCCCACAATTGACGTTTTGAAAAGAAGACAGATTACGGATTTAGTCAGCATTTTTCCCATGTTTCTATAATAAGATTTCAGAGAGTTATGAACTGAAATATACGAGAAAGATACGTGGCATCGCCGATAATGCCGTCCACTCCAGAGGGTTAAATCCACATTTGAGTATGTTGCCCCAGTCTGGTCATTTATGTCGTGATGTGTTCTGTATGTATCTTCTTCAATTAAATCCCTTGTTTCATGACTCCTGCTCATGTTCTCCCCGTTCCCTGCCATTCGAACATAATAGAATGACTGGACACCTCGCCTCACCAAAGAGGAGTACCTCGATTTGGTGTACGAGGTGATCTACTGGCTCCAGCAGCCGGAAGTAAAGGAGGACCCAGCTGCCAGAGCCCTCAAACGGTCCCTTCAGAGGATCCGCACCTTGCGGAGGATGTGAGAAGAAACTTAACCCAGCTAAGAAGCTGGGTCGCAGGGGAGATGTTCCGGCAGTTGAGCATGTACTTTGGTCTTTCTCCCCCACTGCCTTGCCGGACCTCGCAAAAGCCACCATGGCACTTGCACGCAGGAGGAGAAAGAAGTAGAGAGACAGATGGGCGGACACGCCGGGTGTCTTCGTGGGGTCTGTCTCAGTCTCAGTATTGTCGGATTTGTTTGAGTCCTCAGAATAAACTCAGTTTCTTTCTGCAATAATCCATTCCTGAGATAAGTGTTAAAGTTTTTTGCCATTTCTTGCCATTTTCTGACCATATGCAATGGTCATTTAGCCAAACAACCGATATATTTATTACCTCAAGGCCTTCACCCGATGACTTGCCATTAGCAATAAATTACTATATGTAGTTTTTTGACAATAAATCGTAGAAATAAAGGGTGTAAATTTAGGTGAAGGTTCTAGAAAAATAGGTTAAGAACAGATCAGGTCAAGAGGTGATTTCTCTGCAACTGCTACAGAGACTGGAGTTTGGATGCTGCCATTGCCCAGCATCAGTAGAAAGTATCACAGCATATCGCTAGCCCAGGAGCACATCAAAATGCAAACCATTATAAAATCAAGAGTATCTGTATTAAACTAAACTAAGTCTATATTCAGATATGAACATTAATGATAATAGGAATCAATAAAGACCACAGCAAATTCACAAAATTGAGCCTCATGACGACTTATTTCCTGCTAGCTGTCATGCCCCCCTGCCCTTGGGCGAATGCTTAGATACAGCTGTCTTCACTTAGTACCACTCTATTGCGTTGGATTTAATCCCTGCGCTAACTCCAGTTCAGTGTGAGGTATTGTTGCATGCATATGAGACGTCTTGAGTATTCTGATCCCTGTCTTTCATCCAGCTCTGGTCCACCCTGCTTGCCCTGCCCAATCTTCCCGCCAGCCCAGCTTCACTCCCCACCTGCCCTTCCTCTTCTCTGTCTTCCTCCTCATGAATCCTGTGTTTGCTGTACAGATTCCCCGGCTACTGAACCCCGTGTCATGTCACCCCGACCACGACACTATACTCCAACTCCACTCCTCTGTCTTCCCGGATCCCAACCCTGCCCGTACGACTTTGATTTCGTAGCCTTTGGTCTGTCTGTGTGCCACACCCCCACGATAAAAGTCCCTGTGTTTGAATGTGTTCCTTACACTAGCACTTAAAAGGCTAACATGACATAGCTGTGGCTGTCAAATAAAGAGTCTCCAGGAGGGACTAAGTCATGTCCGCAAAAAACAGAAAGTCTATGGGACATAATGGGTGTAGACCTATAAAGCAGACATTGTGAAAAATGAAAAATATTTTGATATGTTTTAGCTGCTGAGAGAATGCCATCGTTCTCACGTTACATTGCATTCAAATGGAGTGTGTACAGGAAAGCCTCCCACGGCGTGCCAGCAATGGAATGTTGGAGACAGGAAGCAAGCTCACCAGCCTTTGGCGCTTGTGAGGAGGGGCATGGGGGGAAAGTTAGGGTGGCATTTTAAATCCATCAGGAATGAACTCCTGTTTTACAGAAGCCCCAGTTAAGCTCACACACTGTAGTTCTACAAACATGTCATTAATATGGAAAACAGATGGAGGAAGGATCCATTCAGAAACATGTATTAAGAAAAGAATGAGGCTGTGGTCTCCTGCAGTGGGCCCACATGGCCTGTCTAAGGCTTTTGGCCCCCAGTGGAGGGAGCCATCCCATCGGCATGATAAACCACAGTATGATTATCAGGCAGACTCCATTTCACCCCATTCCAAACCTCAGTCAGCCGACGTTTCACATCCCTAGCCACCTTTTCCACCCGATAATGACACAGGCTAGTGGGGTGACCATCCATCATGTCACTGAAGTGCCTTTTCTGAAGTTTCCGAAGCAGCAGCCATGTGAGGAAATGCATGTCCACTGGGGCCACCGCCTCCAGACCAACAATGGGAGAAGCCTGTCAGCACAACTGGTGATCAGGGAATGAGATAAAAGGATGAGATAATGCACAGTGCATAGACAAGGAAGATTTATTTTATTGGCCATTAACAAATTTTCAAAAGTACAAATCATTGGCTTTTATATTGAACAGTACTCCAGAGTAATATTCGATAACCCACGATGCATTGCATCCATACATTAGTAGCTCGGAACAGCTTATACAAAAAGTATATATTTATATGTGTGTGTGTGTGTGTGTGTGTGTATTTAAATATATATGTGTCTGTGTTTGCGTAGTTTGATGAATAACCTATTCATTTTGCCTTAGTAAATCAAAGTGAAGATAAAGAACACAGAAAAGCAATCCGAGCCCACACTGCTAAGCTGTATAATCAAACCTGTACTACATTGCTAGTAAACAAAAGACTAATCCAAAATTACTCCCGCTTTTAATAAACACCTGACCATCAACTTTAAGGAATCAGCCCTTCATAGACTCTTTGCATATAGGCCAGAAAAACTGCCTTGTATGTGCAAATCTCAGGAAAAACAAAAGAAATGGTGGCATAACTCCTGATTGAATAGGGCTTGTGTTTTGGGGCGTGTCTTTAAAAATATCATGGCTCTCAAGCACATCCTTTCTCTGATCAGCACAAATTAGCCTTTGCTAAGCAACTGTTCACTTCAGGAGGACAGGAGGATGGTGGGGATTTCTAGGGGCAGAGGACCCTGAACTCAAAAATAGGGCAGTTTTATAACTGCACATGGGAGCTCTACTGTGAGCAGATACAGTTGCAAGTGTAGCAAGAAGAGGTAGGTGGTTAGCTGGTACCATGGGGCCAAGCGCCTTTGCATCTCTCTTGTTGGCACTGTTCAGAGAGGCACACTGCATTAAAGCACAAGAGATCACACTGGCTGGCTCATTTCCACATGCAGGAAAAAGTTCTTATGCTTGAATTTGGTTACACAGCAGGTTCTTAAATATAAATAAAACTCTGACTCAAGGTTCTCGAATAGTAAAAAAAATGTTTCATTTTCTTTACCTTCACACTGAAAACAGTAGATGGCAGAAAGAAATTTTCAAAAACTTCAATGTGATTTGATCCCTTTGACTACTTCTGAGAAGGTGCTGACAAATTACAGCATGACTGAAGAAAATTAAGCAAGATTTACATGTCTCTGAGAATACCAATAGGCTCCCTAGATTATGGAAACACCATTAAATCAGGTAAATACTTTAAAAAACAGATCTAGGCACTACATGCTATCGCTTATATTCTATCAATATTGCTTTGTCAGCTTGATATAAAGCATGTAGTTGACAATTTTCTATTTATTATTATTAAAATCTCTTCTAGATGCAGAAACAGCTACAGAGTAGAAATCTGTCTACAAATACACTTTAAATCCAAAATCTAACAGTCATGGGAAATTCCTTTTCATGAAGGCAACGACACTGTCTGACAAAAAGGGGGCACTAGAGAGCCACTCAAAGTCACAGAGCTTCAGACCCTCACAAGTGCATACGACTTGCTCTCAAACAAATAACAGTGAATTCTGGGAAGCAGGAGGAGGGGTGTTTGAGCAGAATTTTTTATAGCAATTTTCCCAAAGTGGCGGTCAAGGGACAAGATTTCAAGAAACAATTACAGCCCTGCTTGGTGATGCCTGTTCATAAATACTCACTGTCCATTACTGTTCCTTATATGCAGAATAAATTTGCCACTACAGCCCATGAAATAAAAAGCAGGACTTGATTGGTTTGAAACAAGTGCCGTGCTACGTAGAACAACACAAATATCAGTCAACTACAATGTACAACCCTAAGCAAGCATCTTGACCAAACAAGGTTTCTGTGTGGAACAGTATCCCCTGACCTACGGTGTGCAGATGCCTGTGAACAATTCATAAAAATATTTTCATGTCAAGAGTTAACTATGTAACAACAAAAAATATCTTCCGCTAAGATGGATCCTCACTGCAATAGCATCTTGACAATGTAGCATGATCAGAAGAGTGTATATCATGTGCATGTGTTTTTTCATAATTAATTTACAGTTATAATCCTGGCCATGCAGACGCTTGCTCACCACTTCATCCACAAGAGGTACGTAGCATAAGCAAACAAACAGCACAAGAACGCTTATCCACCGTTTGCAGAAGGAGCCACTCCTTGATGCCCATGGAAGGAGGGGACAGGCTATAAAACTTCTTTCGGAACGTGCCGGTGACCACCTCAGCAGGCTAGTGGCCGTACCTTACAGCGTTCATTGATGTTATCCATATGATATTGGCAAAGTCAACGCCTTGAACAGATTTTTCAAGTGACAGTTTGCAAATCGATTAAGTAATAAAGAAAAATGAACACACAGTATGTTCAATTGTTGTTCAAGTGAACCTATATTCTATTTAGTAGTATGAGCCCAGGCTTATATGTTATATGCCCGGGTTCAATTTGATTTTATAGCGAAGTCCCTTCTCCTTCCAGCTCCAGTGCTTGGGCACCCTCCCCTCCCCTCCCCCAATCATCGTCCGGCATCACAACTCACACGGATTTGTCAACAGCAAGGTTTACATCCAAGGGCTCTTAGATATTGATAATAGAAAGTGATGCAGTAGAAATCTTGCTTTTTGATTTTATACAATAAACAGCAATAAAATAGAAAGTTTTTTTCCCCCTCCCCACAATTTACAGCAGTCCCACAAATACATGCAGATTCTCAAAACAGAACAATTGCCAGAGCCAGTCTGGTGCAGAATAGAGAGTGTACGCCATAAGTGCCCCTCGATTCCCGCTCCATAAAGGAAACGATCCTCTGCTTCCCATCAGCCAACTTGATACGCATTTGTAGGAAAGGTTTCAGAACGTGTTTAAAAAAAATTCTCAAGCCAATGGGCTGGACAGAATGTATCCAGTTTAGATATTTTTTCTCAAATCAGACCTTTCCGAAATGCATTGTGCACATGTATACTCTGGTGCATAACTCCATGGTAGTCGTTTGTTTACAGCAAAAGGGGCTAAGTTCTCAGAAGGGATTCTGCCGTTAAGGTACCAGGTGAGATTTGCCTCTAATCTTTAGACATATAAAATTAGACAGGCCATTTATCTTGATTTCCCTTTAAACTACACGAAGGTAAATCACCATAAATGACACCATGATACAGATGGCATTGATGCTGACTTTAGGATGTCTGTATGTTTTGTGACACATTGTCTGAGTTCCTATGACTCTGAATCAATCACAGGTGAAGCAACTGAAAATGAATGTAGATCCTGAAGAGATATGCCTGTTAACATGTAAGCAAGCCAAGCTACCCCCAGATCTACGGGGGGGGCGTAAATGGCTCTAAACACAAAGCGACATGGAAATAACTGCAAATGAACAGAAATGGCGTGATGATGCTGACTGAGTGATTATAACCCCCAAAGGTCATTTCCTTACATTGTACAGTCATTGCAATAGTCTCGCTCACAGTGAAATGATGAGATGAGTCAATGAGATGTTAAAAATCATTTAGTTACATTCTTTAATTCAAGTCATTCTGTACATATGCAAGGGTGCATAAAAATATTAATGGAAGGAGACTACTGTATATTTTGAATGATAAATGCTAATGCTATAGTTTTAGTAAAATGTCTTTAATAAAAGTATGAGTATTAAAAAAATAATGTTACTTTAAACTGGACAGACTCTGACCTTTCACAGAATTATCTGCAATTAATGAAATACCTGCATATGCTTTCTTTCTAAAAGAGGAATGTTAAAATATTTACTCAAGCATAAAAGAGGAAAACTTCAATATTTAAAAATTAAAGCAATGTACTGTCTGATAACCAGGTTTTCCCTGATAACGTTAGTACTCACAGCAACCACAGACCTTAGAAAGACAATGAAAACTATGAAAACACATTAACAGCGCAGTTCTCAATTTCAACATTAATGAGTGGGTGGATTTACAAAGATTTTAAGTCAATACGGAATGAAAGAATGAACAGCACAGTATGGAATGGGCACCTCTGGCTGTCAAAGAAAAGACAATGGTCGTCAAAAACAAAGAAACGTGAACATTATGACAAATTATTGTAAGTTATTTGGGGATTGGAACAAAGGGACAAGAGGATGCATTCAGCACTAGCAGTAGCTCCCTGATAGCTAACACTATACGAATGCTAATAACAACTTCTCAGATATTTTGATAATTAAGAGGCATTTGTCTTACATGAATCAATAGATGAGGCACATAGTCATTACCGAAATTACATGGATTGACTATGCAAATGACAGAACTATTGACTGAAACTTAAAAATGACAACTGTTAGCAAACAGATGATACTGTAATTCCAAGGCACTGAAGGGAATGGACACTGGAGGACATTCCTGCTTCGACACGCTTTTAACAGCTCTACTCCCAGATCGCATTTCTATGGTAAATTTCAACTGGGGCTTGATGTTGATGTACCAGCTAGCTGTACATTATGATGGCAGCTGAAAATGAAACACGTATAATTAAAACAACAAAAGTAGGAAAAAAAACAAGACATAGTGAATCTGTTGATGCCAGCTAAACTGTAGGTGGGCTTGGCATCTAGCCAATGGTAAGCTGGCCTTGCAGTCAGCTAGCTGATCCTGTGCCACATATCTAACAGGGAAGATAACTAGCGGCCTTCCCATGAAGAGAAAGTTTTCAAATTCGAAGGAGGCAACAATTTTCTCTGGAGACTAACGTTTTGGATGAGCCTCATATAGTGTTTCTGCTTGCTATCTCTTTTTACTAGGAGATAAATGAAAATGAAAGATATACATAATAAGAAGCAAAAGAAGACAAGTTATTTCTTAATAAAAAAGACAAATGCTCTGATGGCTGCAATGTTACCCATAATACATCTGGGGCATTCCTCTCCACCTCGCTCCATGTTAACTTTCACGTAGTGACTCCCTTCGTTGGCATAGTGTCCCTCCCCACCCTGGATTCTTTACACAGCAGCGCTCCCTGGTGGGGGCCGCTGGAATAACTCTGTATTCCTGGCCAGACTGGGGTTCTGGGCTCCAGTGAAACATTTTGCCCTTGCGGCGTGGTTCTGCTCAGACTCGACTAGCAGGATGACAGCGAAAGGTGCAGTTGTGAAGGCCGTCTCGCTCGGCGCTGCCCTCTGCTGTCCTGACACACACACCATCGCAGTGTGGGGCTGAAAACAGAGGCATTCAAAATAGCACCTGAGGTCACTGTGACTGCATGGAATCTAAAATATCACCTGGGAAAGCAGAGAATGTGGGAGCCATTTTCATTTTTATTCTGCATTAGTGCATGACTAATGTGGAAGCCTCATAGGGTGTATTTGTGTTGATAAGTTATATTTAAATGGAAAGCTGTGTTACAAGGTGGCAGCTATGTCCTGGATGGGGTGACAGGTGTATTAGACATTAAATGTGCATAAACTAGAAGGCATAATCATGATTTTTAGTAAAAACCAAACTGTGATTAAGAGATCAGCATAGCAGGAATATACTCAGGACAGGAAATCATGCAGTGTCAGACTCACTGCTCTCCTCCTCGTCCCCCTCAGGAAGCAGGAGGTCCCCGTGACATGGGCTGGTGGGCGTGTTCTGGCTGGGGCCCTCCTGGCTAGTCCCCAGCTGTAGCCTCCTCATGTGCCTGACCACTGCCGTGGCATTAAATGCTTGCTGCATAGGTCAAAGGTCATGGGTCACGTGATCATACACATTTTGCAGAAGTAAATTATAGTACTGTCCTCTCTTGCGCCATAAAATCAATATCAAAAATTTAAATCTTCATTCAATCAATTTTTTCTTTAAATTCGAAGCCAGTATGGTGTTTACCAGATCAGCATAAAACCCGAAATTCTTGCAACTTTTCCATTTCACTATTGTCAGAACATCATGGAATTTACTTACAGAAGCCTAGATGGTATAGCCTACTACACACCTAGATTATACGGTACAGCCTGAATAATGTTAAAAAAACAGTATAGTAAATACATAGATAACATAGTCGTTTATAATCATTGTCAATTAATATATAGTGTACATAATTGCGTGTGCAATACTTTTATATGACTGGCAGTGTAGTAAGTTTGTTTACACCAGCATCACCACAAACACGTGAGTAATGTGCTGTGTTAGCACTATGGCTATGAGGTTGGTAAGGATGTAGACTTTTTTTGTAGCGTGTTGTACTATTACTCTTAGTAAGCTACGGGTACCACAATTAACCCTGAGGGGATAAAGTAAGTAAGTAAGTAAGTAAAAGTAAGTAAGTAAGTATGTATGTACTGTATGTATGTATGTATCTAGGATTTTTTTTCCTCCATTACAATCCAACAGGATATGTTGTCCATCTGTGACCAAAATGTCAAGTGTCCCATGATTATATATCTATAATTGGCTCGCTGATAAACAAATGCTAAATGCTATTTTCGCTTTTCTCCGATATTCATGAAATTTTCAAATTTCTTTTGGTTAAGGAAACCAGGTACTAACGTAGGTCTTACGTAAAGGTGAAGTGGTGGAGAGCAAATGTTCATAAAGTGGGGGATACCTGTATATATGTGTATCGCTTTTCTGCCTAAAAATATTAAGATATAGTTTTTGATGTATAGCCCCCACCTCCCCATGCAATCTTGGGCCCATATGTCAGATTTGGTGGCAGCACTGGAAGCCAATTACCTTCCACTTGCTTTTGGCAAAGTTCTTCCTGATCTGAGCACTAACAGATTCGTGAATGTTCTTGTCCAATGCAGTGTCACCCGCAATCCTGCAAAGCAGTAAAAGTAGTAAGTACATGAAAGATGAACTGGAGGCCTTCCTCAGGGCCTCCATTTTTAAAGCTAAGGGGAGACGCTCATCCCAGGTGATGGTACAGTGTGCCAATACACAACACTCATAACATAACTGTCATCCATGTTCATGGCTCAGTAACAGTGGCTCTAAGCTTTAGAGCTTGGGGAAAGAGGGTCTGAAGGTTTTCTCCTTAACTTTCAATCACCAGCTGAAAATCCTGCAATCGTATCTGACTTCCCAGCTTTATGACAGACAATGGGCTGTATGGGCTGCAAAGCCTGGAAGAGGGTGATTGGAATGTAGGGAATAGGGAGACTGTGTACCAAGGGTGCTGCAGAGCCTGTTCACATGTGTAGCGCTTTCTGGGGTCTTTCTCCATCAAGTGCACAATGAAGTCTTTAGCTGTGAAGACAAGTAGTGAGTACAATACATATATAAAACAAATATTTCACACATTACTCTCAAAGGAACACTTCAGAGTATTTAATGAAAATGTGAAAAAATAATGGAAAAATGTTAAACCTCCAAAATGTGTATAGTAAAAATGTTACATAATTCAGTGCAGAAGCTAAACTATTCCAGTAAACTTGTAAACACTGTATCTAAGGTTTCCATTCTGTACCACTGTGTGTTACATCTGAGTTTTCATTCTCAACCGCATGTTGATCACACATTAAGGTTTTCATTCTTTATCACTGCATGTTAATCACACATTAATGTTTTCATTCTCTGTCACTGCATGTTAATCACACATCGGGGTGTTCATTCCCTCTCACTGCATGTTAATCACACATTAAGGTTTTCGTTCTTTATCACTGCATGTTAATCACACATTAATGTTTTCATTGTCTGTCAATGCATGTTAATCACACATCGGGGTTTTCTTTCCCTGTCACTGCATGTTAATCACACATTAAGGTTTTCATTCTCTGTCACTGCTTTTAATCACACATTAGTTCTTTCATTCTCTGTCACTGCATGTTAATCACACATCAGGGTTTTCATTCCCTGTCACTGCATGTTAATCACACATCGGGTTTTCATTCCCTGTCACTGCACGTTAATCACACATTAAGGTTTTCATTCTCTGTCACTGCATGTTAATCACACATTAGTTCTTTCATTCTCTGTCACTGCATGTTAATCACACATCAGGGTTTTCATTCCCTGTCACTGC